>CM060251.1:24713076-25313076 GCA_030684275.1 Acipenser oxyrinchus oxyrinchus
GTGATGCAAAACTTTCGGCCATAGCTGTATGTTAAAACAATAAAACATCAGTTAGGCAATAGTGTTTACTATTTGCTTTTTAAAAACCTGTAAGCCATAAGGTTTTGTATTTTGGTCTTATTCCAGCATAATACCAGTAATTGTACATTTAAATCCTTAGTTCAAGCCATGCTGCCTTTTGGTGGGTTTTTTTTTACACCTGTTTTTGTCCCAAATTTAGAATGCCCAGTTATGTTCCCTCACCACAGCAACCTCCTACAACAGCTTAGGCCCAGCTATACCACAGCTAGGCCGATCAGTTGTTTTCACCGAGGAGCTCAATAACAGATGTCGACAAGCTATCGGCCCCTGGAGGACAAGTGCAAGTGTCCGGTTCAGCTTCCCAGGTCCAGGCCAGTAGGGTCTGCTGTGGCGTGGTTGAGTGATTTAGTCCTTGACAAATTTGCCTCCCTTATCTGCTGGAGTGTCTGAGCCAATGGATCTCTCTCAGTGGAATCCTGAGTGAAGTAGCCTACATCAGCTTCGGACATCCAGGCTGCTCCCCTGCACTCCCCTGACTGAATGGTTCAACCCACACACCACACGGTTGTTCCTTTACCATGTGAGCCACGCTGGGACCCCTGGTTAGATTTCCTGTGTGTACTGACTGATGCCTTGATTTCAATTTCGTGGGGTGCTAAAGGTGCCCATTATCAGACCGCTTTCAATGTCTAAAATCATTAGTTATCTGTATCGCCGTTGTTGTTTGTTTTGTTATTTGCCACTTTTTAAATCCCCCTGCATGAGAATATCACCATAATTAAAATGAAATCCTCTGTATAATAAATGGCCCATACCTTGTACATGCCATATCCCAACACAATTCACTTACAAGATGAAGTATTGTTAATTACAGGTATAAAAAAGCAAAAAGGAATTCAAAGCTTTAGACCTCAAAACTAAAACAATGTTCACAAAAGAATATGCATGTGAATATTCCTGGATTCCACTTGCTTGAAATGTAGACATGGAATAAAGTAATGTGAGATTAAAGAAAATACTTAAACAAAGCCTGCACTGTGAACTTTAACTATGTAAGAAACATAAAATAGCTGTTCCCATGGGAACAGTGTGCTATGATTGCCATTACATTTATTGACACGTAGCTGAGAGGAGACTCAGTAGCTCTTTTCATTTTTAAGCTAGTAATAATTGGCAGCATTATGTCACATGCATATCTATGTGTGCCATGATGCCTTTTATGTAAAGTGTTCAAGACATTGACGAATGCAGTAACATACCCCAGTTTTCTCATAACAGCCTTCTTAATGGCTTGCCATAATCCAGGTACGGGCTAGCAGATATCCTTATCTACGGACAAAGCTTAGGTGATACCCCAGTGCCCTTGTTATTAACAAGGTAAGTGCTTTGAAATGGAGTAGAACAATATTTGTATTCTTCACTTGAGCCAATATTGGTGTCATGGCCTCTATTACGACTGGACTGAGGATAAACCAAAGTTAGAAAAAAACCATTGACCTCCAAAGCCGAGTCTTAACTACAAAGAAATATATCACAAAGTATGGCCATATGAAGACTGACAGTGTAGTCTGTGTACTTAAATGGACATAGATAAACAGAAAAACAGAAAAAACATCTTATACTATTCTGCTTTGTGAGAGGGGCATGCTGCTAGTTATCCACAATGACCTAAGGACTCTATTTTGTCCAAACATTTTCTAAGAAGAAAAGCAGTATACAGCTTGCAAGAAACTAAGAAAAATACTTTAGAGCTCATCCTGAAAGTTTCTTCTTGTTTCATATGGTTACAATCATGTTGCTCCTCTCAGAAAAAGTACCTCTGTCATTAAAAATAGGATCATATGGAACTGTGCAATATTTATCAACGGTGTCAGCTACTGTATAAAATACCATGTCAAGTCTATTCTTTTTTTTCAAACTGATAATAAGTGTAACATTGACTAACTTTATGTATTCTTGTGCTATTCTGGCAGATTTCTTCAGAAATTCATCTGTCTAGGGCACAAATCCCCCATCTGTTCAAAAATATTTCAGAGCCCCTTCACAGGCAGAGATCCATGACATCAGAGCAAGACTGTAATTGAATCACAAGATGCCTACTAAGGATTTCATATGACTAATAGCTCTTATGACTAGTTATATGATAAGGGAAGCACCGAATAGTCGACTAGTTGAATAGAAAAGTGACAGGTAAGATCGGAAATTACACATCATTTGATTGTGAAGTTATTGTGAAGTTTACGGTTTCATATGGACAGAAGTGCAGTTGCACTCCATTAACATATAAATGCCATTTTACATTATTAATATTAGTAGTCATTCTACTCCTGATATATGAGTCCCAACATGAGGCTGTTTCATAAAGTGGGAATAAAACCAAACCGAACTGAGTATCTTGGTGTATGCTAACCCTCTGGCTTAATTGTTTTAAGACAAATAAAAGCTCCTTTGGCCTAATTTTACAACTGATGCCAGCGACAATCATGACTGGATTCTTGGAACATTAGTTGAAACTTTGCCAGACAACTCAAGCTGGTAGAGCCAACAGCAAAAGTACCCATATGGCATACCATGTGCATAAAAAATAAAATATAATATGAATTAAATATAGTGACAGTAAAGTTTGTGTACCTTGTTGAATTTTAATACTTCATACTTTCTAGATTTTGTCATATCTCTAATAGAGGTATGGTAGAAACCAAAACCTTTACAAGCCAAATCTGTTAGTGAGGGAAACTTCTTTTTTTAGATCAATATTCATAAAGAATGAAGAATGAATGAATTCAATATTGTATATAAAATACAAGTTGTAATGATTCTGCTGTAGCAGGAATGTGGCTCGTTTAAGAGTGTTTATGTATTTCAGCTCCGACCCTTCCACCCTTATGGGTGTTGCGTAAAAGATGAGCTTTGGAAGTGGGAACCTTTTCCGATGTGTGAAAGAATTAATGATTGATATAATATAAGGAATAATGTTCACCTAAATGGGCATAATAAGACTGTAATTCTATCGAGGGTTTCTGGAGATCTATAAATCATGAGTGCTAGCTTGATCAATGTCCCCAGAAAGATAGAATTGCAGCCTTATGTACATTTGTGTGTATATTATTTGTTATAATACATGCTAACATAACAGACAGAAATTATAGAACTAGCAGTGTTTATTTTAAACAGTTGAGCAAGTGTTTAGAAAAACATTGGAAAACAGAATTAATAAATGGAAACATTTTTAACACTTCATTTTAAACTTCAGTATTTTTTATTGTATTCAATTAGCTGCTAGAAGGGGGGGGGGGGTGGGAAAACTTTATGTATTATTTTTAAATGTTGAAGTAGAACATTCGCTAGGATTTTTTGGAGGGTGGAGTTGAATGATTTCCTTGTCACTCAAGAGCCTCTGCTTTCTGAGGGCTACACTGCCATGGAGGGCATGTGGCTGTGGTAATTTCTTACTAAATTGATGTCATGTATTGTTTTTCTAAGAGTACTTACTTTATTCTGCTTTTCTACAAATTGCTCCGTCTTCTATGGATAAAACTTTAAATCTGCAGGACATTGTTGTTTATTTTGATATTTATATTTTTTAGCAGTTTTATCATACACTGGTCTCACGTCTCCACAGCGTATAATAAGACTAATAATGCTGCAGCTCTGCCTCCAGCTGATGTTATTCATCCACTAACCATCCTATCTAGACTATCTGGCCTGCTATATTCAAGGACTTTTCCTTTTCAAGTTTTCATTTATTATTTAAAAATACACCCAGATTGGTCATTGGAGTGTTAACTAAAGCATGTGATAGGTATTTGTAATGATTAAAGTAATATTTCAGAGTGTGAATAATACACAAAAGAGTCTGTTTCTTGTTACATGTGCTCATTGGTTTTGTATGTGAAAAATGCATTAAATAATGCATTTGCGGGGGGCTCCCGAGTGGCGCATCCAGTAAAGGCGCTCCGCGTGGAGTGCAGGATGCGCCCTATAGTCTGGAAGTCGTGAGTCCAGGCTATTCCTTTGCCGACCGGGGACAGGAGCTCCCAGGGGGCGGTGCTCAATTGGCCAAGTGCCGGCCGGGGGAGGGAGGTGCTGGGTCGGCCAGGGTGTCTTCGGCTCTCCGTGCACCAGCGACCCCTGTGGTCTGGCTGGGCGCCTGCGGGCTTGCCTGTAAGCTGCCCAGGGCTGCATTGTCTGCCGACACTGTAGCTCTGGGTGGCTGCACAGTGAGTCCGCAGTGTGTAAAAAAGCGGTTGGCTGACGGCACATGCTTCGGAGGACAGCGTGTGTTCGTCTTCACCCCTCCCGAGTCAGCGTGGGGGTGGTAGCGGTGGGCTGAACCTAAAAATAATTGGACATTACTAAATTGGGGAGAAAACAATCAAAATAATTGGCGACCACTAAATTTTTAAAATAAAAAATAAATAAATAAATAATGCATTTGCAATTGGGAAGTGATTATTGGCTGAATTCTAGGGATAGCGAGCCAATGCATAAAAGAAGGTGGAGGGACTAGTACTTCACTAATAGAGAATGTGTACTTAAAATAATTAAGATATACATCAATATAAATTAGCAAAATCAATCAGTATTCCATTTTGGCTAATACAAGAAGAAGTAATACAGATTCATCCAGTCACACTGGTAAAGAGGTAATGATAAAACTTGACTGCTGAATTGTGCCTATGAACAAAACTTAACTAAGGAACAGATTCTAAATGTCTAATGTTCTGTCTACATCCCTGCCTTCCGCTGGTTCTAATTGTCTCACATCATGGGAGCAGCTTCCTGGTGTGACCATTAGTATACAAAGCCCCTCTGGGCCCACTTAGGTCAGTGCTTTGACATGAAAGGAGATAGGGTTTTACTAGGGTTACTAGATTCAGGTCTTTTTGTCCTGGTGTAATTGATTGTGGTGGTAACGAACTTCATGCAAGGCACAGTAGGGTAGGTCTTATCACAGAAACCTCTGCTTCTCTTTGTGTCAAGGCAGTGACCCATACATTTTACAGTATGCTTTCACAGCTTAGCAGTTAAAACTCTCTGGCAAAGAGTGACAAAAGATTGAAGAGGAAGGATGTTTTTAATTATAAAATGTTATTGGAGTTTCAAACACATACAGTATATCATGGCAAACATGCTTTGTTTAAAAAAAATTGTAAAGCATAATATTTGCTAACTGGAACCTGCTTCACCCTATACGCTCTAGACTATCTGGCCTACTATCTTCAAGGACTTTTCCCTTTCAAGTTTTCATTTTTTATTTAAAAATACACCCAGATTGGTCCTTGAGGTGTTAACTAAGGCATGTGATTAAAGTAACATTTCAGAGTATGATACACAAAAGACTTTATTTCTTGTTACATGTGCTCGTTAGTTTTGTGTGAAGGAAGTCATGTGATGAGTCGTAGCGAGAGGCTGTGATACAAAGGAGCTCCTGTTAGGAGTCGTTTATAATTTCATTTAAAATCAGAAAAATTACTTAATATAATTTATTTATTGTTTCTTAAAACCCACGAGATGGCAACAAACCCTGCAAAAACAGTTTTGGAGGAGAGAAGTGATAAATCTGCTAAGCAAAGACTAAAACCCGACTCTCTGTCTCTGACCAGTTGACCAGCATTAAAGAGATGCTCAAAAATGTTCTGGAGAGTCAGCTAAATTTTTGAACGGTTTGTTGCTGTGGAAAACCATACTGCTGAAGAGGAGACACGCATTTCATGTCTAGAAGATACCATGTTAAAAATGGAAAAATATGTTCACATTCTACAAACACAGCTACAGAAAACGAATATGAAACTACAGGACAAGGGAAACAGAAATAGAAGGAATAATTTAAGGATTGTCGGTGTTCCTGAAGAAGCCGAGGGGGATAACTGTTCTGAATTTGTGAAGAACTTCTTATGTGAATTATATGGAAAGGGAAAAGTAGAGAATAAAAGTACTCTGGAAATTGAAAAAGCGCACAGAGCACTCGCGCCAAAACCTAGAGATGGAGGTAAACTACGCTCAGTTGTTAAGCTGCTGCGTTTTCCTGACAAACACAAATACTGAATTTAACAAGGGCTAACTCAGGTGTTACCTACAAAGGACACAGGATTTCCATTTTCCCTGACTATTCGGCTGAGCTTCAGGCGAAACGCAGGAAACTGACACCAGCAAGGAGGATCCTTAAAGAAAAAGGGGCTCGGTACGGTCTGTTATACCCATGAACACTGAATACTGTAGAATACTGTTCTACTGAAAACCTTCGAAGAGGTGAAAGATTACCTTGATGTTCCTTTTAACTTCATTCTTAAGGACCAGGATACTCAAGAAATGGAACAATAAATACACAATGAAGTGTGTCGCAGCATTTATTTTAAATTGATCAAAATGACTGCAGCCCTTAAACGAGGGCAGCGATTATACGAGGGCAGACTTTATTAATAATACTACGCTTTATAAACACTGCAATATTTTATTAAACGATTTAAGGTATTTTAGAAACGGCGCCATGAGAGGCTCCGATCTGCAGCACTATACTCTTGTGTGTTTTGGGGGCTTTAATACAGTACATTTACTGACAGTTAACGAGAGCCTATTAGGTGGAAATTGGGAGGTCAGGGGAGTACCGTACCAGCGAATCAGGAGTGTGTATTGGTTGATATGGGGTGGGACAAGAAGAGGAGAGACAACGGTATTTGAGTGTGGTGCAGTTGTTTTTCTTAAAAATATTACCTCTGAATATCGGTTTGATTTCTGTTAAAACTAAAATATATCCAACTCGGTTTTTTTTTTTCTCACTGTAATTTACCTGCTTATTTGTAATTTCTCTGTAAGAGAAACCGAAACTAAATCTTCTCAAAGATAGTAAGCAATTATTTTTTTTTAATATAATTGTACAGGACTAAGTAAAATTCCAATTGAATAAAATACAAAACAACTAAACCTCCTACAAGAAGATATCTTCAGCCAGCTTTCCGATAGCACTTAGCGTGACCGGCAAAGCTCTAAGTTCTTCTGAGTTTTTAAGTTTTCACCATCCAAGCTGATGACGCGGTAAACAGACAGCCCTTGTTCTATCCCCTGTTGTGTTGGCACTGAACTCTGTTGGGAAAAAAAGGACGTGAAGGACTGCTGTGCTGTAAGTAGTTCATCTTGGGTTGTCTATCAGGACTGTACTATAAAATAACATTTGCTTACTAAGGTGGGTGTACATTAGTTTGTATTACATGCTGGATTGAGGTTGCAGTCTCTTCGGGGGTGTCATGTACATAGGCAGAGTTGCGCGTTTCTTTCTTTATTTTTTGAGCAAGGGTAGAAAAAAATCTTTACGTTTCTTTATTGAGAGCGGCGTTTATTCGAGGGCGGCATCTATTAAAAAGTTGATATCTGAGTGAGGCGTTAATTCAAGGGCGGCGTTAATTCGAAGTAATATGGTATTATTAGCCTTATTAGTATGCCATTGTCTATATTTGTCTTCTGGTATTTATGAACTTCTTACATTCTACTTTTCTCTTACTATCTTTTAAGGCTCTGTGGGATTCACTTGCAAAAGGATGTCACAACCAGTCAAAGATGTCATAATGTTTCATCTATGTATATTCCTTTATATATTAGTCACTGTCTTGTCCATCTTTGTGTTGTCTGTTATATTTAACTGATTTTTTGTTGTCTCCCACTCACAAAACTGATTGCATTTTCATTGATATAAAAATTGTACGATTTGACTTTCAGTCCTATATGACCTTATACAGATTGTAGCATCTAACCCTTACCATATGTTCAGTATTTTGTAATGAGTAATTCTTCCTGGTCAAAAAAACTGAAAGTGATGTCATGGAATGCAAAGGGCATTAATAACCCCATAAAACGCTATAAAATCCTAAATTACCTTTCACGACTGAAATGTGATATAGTCTTAATCCAGGAGTCTCACTTGATTGAATCAAAAGTAATCAAATTAAAGAAAAGTAACAGTGGGAACTGCACTACACTCCTCATATACTTCATCATCCAGAGGTGTTCTTATTTTAATAAATAAAAAACTGGATGTTAAAATACTTGATCGTAAGCAAGTTAAAGAAGGTAGATTCCTAGCCATTCGTCCAGAATTGGGAGGTAGAGGAGGTAGTCATAGCCATTGTATATGCCCCTAATATAATACAGACTCAGTTTTTTTTTATTTTGTCATTAATTCATTAAGTGATAATATCAATGAATTCTTTGAATTTAATAACACTGATGAGATTTCACAAGGAATCTAGTAAATGTTATATTAGGAGGTAAAATGATTGCCTTCGAATCAGCTAAAAAGAAAGAGCAAAATGCAGAAATCAAACTGTTGGAAGACTTGATTAAACAGGCAGAAGTATTATTTAGAAATAATCCTAGTCCTGCACAATATTCTAACCTCACAAAATTGACGCTCCAGTTAAACAATCTTTTTTATTGATAAAGAAGTTTTAAAGAAAATTAAAAGTAAATTTTCATGTCCATGGTGAAAAATCTGGCAAAATACTTGCATATTCATTATGTGTTCAAAGTGTGAAGAATGCCAGATCATCCCTTCACTCAAACTTCCTACAGGCCAAATTACTACTGACCCGAAGCTAATTAATAACACAATGGAAAATTACTACAAGCAACTCTATACCTCAGAATCCACAAAAGATGCCAAAAGTATACAAACATTCTTAGATAAATAAAAAAAAACACTATGCTTGATTCGCCAATGAACTTATCAGAAATAATTTTAGCCATTGACTCCCTTCCTTCCAACAAATCTGCAATAAAAAGATGGATACACATCTGAGTTTTTTAAAACTTTAAAAAAATAATGAGCTCCTGCTCTTCTCAAGACTTTTAACTCAGCTTTTCTTGAAGGCAAGCTTCCACCTTCAATGAACACAGCAATCATATCATATCATATCATAAAGATCCACAAGAATGTCAAAGCTACAGACCAATTCCTTATTGAAAACAGTTTGTAAAATCTTAGCAAAAGGTCCTTAATAATCAATTAACCAAATATATCGGGAACCTTATTAATGACGATCAGAAGGGTTTTAAAAAAAAAATAGATTTGCTGTTGATAATATTAGACACCTAATATCAGTATTAGATATTCATAAAGATATACTGGTCCCAGCAATGGTTCTTTCGTTAGATGCGGAAAAAGCCTTGAAGAGTTGAATGGAATTTCCTTTTTGAGACGATGGCGAAAATGGGCTTTGTTTGTAATTTTCTTAATTGGATTAAAATTGTATATCCAGAAGCTTCTGTATTCTAATCCAGAAGCTTCTGTATACACTGGGAATGCTATATCTTCACCGGTTAAAATAAATCGTGGCACAAGACAGGGTTGCCCTCTCTCCCCATTACTGTTTAATATTGCAATTGAACCACTGGCCTGCCTAATTCATTAGTCTGATGATGTTCAAGAAGTTGGGCAAGGGAGACAGTCATCAAAAAGTATGCTCTATGCAGACGACATATTGCTAACATGTGTTAATCCTACTAAATTATTATTATTTGTTTATTTAGCAGACACCTTTATCCAAGGCGACTTACAGAGACTAGGGTGTGTGAACTATGCATCAGCTGCAGAGTCACTTACAACTACATCTCACCTGAAAGACGGAGAACAAGGAGGTTAAGTGATTTGCTGAGGGTCACACAATGAGTCAGTGGCTGAGGTGGGATTTGAACCGGGGACCTCCTAATTACAAGGCCTTTTCTTTAACCACTGGACCACACAGCCTCCTCCCCTTCAACATCTTATGAAAACCATCGATGAGTATAGCATATATTGAGGTTATAAGATTAACACGGCAAAATCTGAAGCGCTTCCAATTTCCAAAACTCTGATTTTAGTAAATACTCCTTTAAATGGCCCTTCTTATCAACTTTCATCTCTTAAAAGATGCATTTTACTTTCTGATTGCAAGTTCCCATTATGGTTTGATATATTACAGCAAGCTGCTAACCCTTTCATCTTTTCCTTCATGGCCCCCTCCATCTCTAAAGAAATATATCTCTTTTAGATTTCCAAATTATATTTTGAAGAAAGCAATGTTTGAATTTAATGATACAAGAATAATGTATTTATTTATTTCTTAGCAGACGCCCTTCAAGTATATAGAATAATCCAGTCTTAATCTGTAAGAAAAAAGTTTGATTTTTGGAGGAAACACATACAGATTCAAAAAGGCAGGAACCTATGTCAGTTCCTTCAGACATCCCACCTATCAATCCACCAGAATATCAAATGGAGGACTGTGCACCTGAGTGGAAAGAAGTAGAGCAAGCTGTGAAAAAAGCAAGGGCGTCATCAACTCCAGGGCCTAATAGAGTTCCATACAGAGTATACAAGAGTGCTTCAGGAGTTCTACGAATCCTGTGGAAATTGTTGAAAGTGGCATGGGAAAAACATGGCACCGAGCAGGTGGAGTCTTTATACCAAAAGAAAAAGATCCTACAAGCATCAGTCAGTTTCGCCCTGTTTCCCTATTAAACGTAGAAGGCAAGATTTTTTTTCTTCAGCATTATTGCTCAGAGATTGTCAACTTATGTAACAGGGGAGACCTGGACTGGCCGTCTGATGTATGCACGACACATATGGTTCAGTGCCGCATGAACTTCTTTGAGCAGCATTTGATTTTTTTCAGTGTACAGATGACAATAGTAAATTTAGTGAAAGCCTACTTTGGAGATTTGCAATTTAGTTTTTCAACTTCAGAATTCAGCACTACATGGCAATGCCTAGAAATGGGAATAACAGCAGGAAACACCATTTCTCCACTGGCTTTTACCATGGCAATGGAAGTAATCATTAGGGCATCAAAATGGGTAGTGGGAGGAGAGCACTTGGCTTCTGGAATGCGACTACCACCAATTCGAGCATACATGGATGACGTGACAACCATGACTACAACAGTAGCCTGCACTAATCGGTTATTGGGCAAATTAACCAATAACATTGAATGGGCATGAATGCAATTCAAGCCCACTAAATCAAGGAGCATCTCTATAATTAAAGTTAAAGTAGTATATAAAAGGTTCTACATTAATGGTGAGACAATACCAACAGTGTCAGAGAAGCCACTGCAAAGTCTTGGGAGATGGTACGACGAGGATCTAAAAGACACAGTCATGTGGGAGAATTTAGACAACAAGCAGTGGAAGGGTTGAAGAGCATAGACAGCAGCGCTTTACCGGGCAAACTAGCCAAGTACGGTTTACTTGGCGCCATGACCAAGTGCTGAGATGTTTGGCCTTAGCATTGGAAGACAAGCGTAACATGACCAATAAGTTGCCACCAGTTCCATCAAAACATTACTCACAAAAGACAACATTCCTCCCCTCAGGACAGCAACCGCCAAGAAAAGGTATTAAAACCAAGCCTCGCACAGGACAACTGGAAGCTGCTAGAGACTGAAAAATGCTGGCAGATGTTGGCCAATGGCTTATTTTTGCCACCACTAACCTTCGACCAGATATTGTCTTGTCATCTGGATCAGCATGCCTTTTTCACCTGGTAGAGTTAACAGTGCCATCATCAGATGGAAGGAAACGCAAATGGATGGAGACACAGATGAATCACATTAGTTTACTGTAAAGCTACGTCTTAGTTGGTGCTTATCTTGGCGAGAGCCGAGTTCAAATCAGCATGAAGTTTTAACATCTACTCTCTTGTAATGGAAATCCTGGATCAATGCTGGTATAAATACAATTAAAGACATTTTTCTGATAAATCTATTCCCTCTAAGGACACTCAAAGTAAAATATAACTTAAGTGGCTCCTCTGTATATAATCATATTAAATGCACACTTTCTAAATTATATAATGGACCACCTTATCGTCCACAGAATACCAAATTAGAGCAGTTTTTGTCTGACTCTAAAAACTCACATAGTTTCATATCAAAATTATACAGACTGTTTCGTGATAGTCAAATGTCCTTTGATGGCCTGTAACAGGGGAGGTCTAGGGGAGGGGACATCCACCTGTCAGTCATAGCAGTGACACGGAGAGGTGGGGAAGAGGGTGTGTTGGCTTTCCCTCTCTCTGAGTGGCTGAGAGGCAGGCCTTGGGGGATTGCTCGCCCTATAAGATAATGCTCTGTTGTTCCCTCAGCCTGCCCCTCTAAGACAAAACGAGCCAGCTGGCAGAAGCTCTGCTGCCGGACCGAGCACAACAACAAATTAATTAAAAAGAAAAAGAAAAATAATTTTTAGTAGTGTGGAAAATCTAGTAGCCAAAAGAAAATAATAAAACTGGACACCAGTGCAGCGTTGGAAAAAAACCTTTTGTCTCCCATGTGTGTCAGTGTATTGCTCACCACCTTTCCACATGGCCTTTTAAAATCATAAAGGGGAAATGCATTTAAATTAAATTAGAAAATAATAGCTGGAAATTGATCACAAAAAATGTCTGTTTATCCTCACAAAATGCAAAACTGTGTTTGATCCAATATAAAATACTACAGTATGTTTACCCCTTATAAATCTCCCAATCTGGCTGTACGGGGAGATACTTCTGATTTATATCTTTCTTATCCAGAATGTAGACTACTTCTTAATCTTTTAATTCTTGCTAAACAAAAAAAAAAGCTATTCTTTGTACCTGGAAGGATACTGAACCTATATCCGTACTTTTGTGGAGAAATCTGTCTTTAGAGGCATTAACACTTGAAAAAAATGCACTTCTTTTATTTAGATAAATGTTCCGAATGTTCTAGTCTCTGGCATATTGTAACAAGTTACTTACAATCTCTCAACTAGAGATCACTAACATGGTATGGTATTTATTTATTTATTTACTGTAGGTCGTATAGTTATGGAATTACATAACTCTAATATGATTTATTTATGTATTTATTTTATTGATGTATTGTTGTAGTATATGAATGTCTTGTTAATGCTATTGAAAAGTCAATTAAATATTATTCTGACAAAAAAAGTTTTGTATGTAAAAAATGATTTAAATAAGTCGCAACTGGGAAGTGATTATTGTCTCAATTCTAGGGATAGCCAATCCATAAAAGAAGGTGGATGGACTAGTACTTTGCTAATAGACTGCACAATAAAGAAGAAAAAACACACATTGGGTCTTCACGATCACTTCTGGTTTAAACCCTGCCCCCTTCCAGTTATTCCATGTTAACACTATAACAGCAAGCCTGCTGTACATTCACACATTACAAGCCCGGTGAATATGCAATTATGCACCCACGTAATTTTATGCATAAAACATGTCACCATGCATAGGCACGTAATATTACATAATATCGCCATTAATAACAGAGAAAATGTAGGAACACACTGAAGGTCAACGGAGCATTGATCAATTTTGCCAGAAAATGCCACGACAAAGGTCCCATGTTACAAATATATAAGCAAAAGAGAGAGAAAAAGATTTTCTTGGACAGGTATTAGAAGACATCGACTTGTTTTTGTCATTGACAGCTGACCATCTTCCTACATAAATGCAGTAGCAAATACAGCTGATGCTGAGCGCAGCAACTCACTGTATAATCTTGTCCTGGCCGATCAGAGGCGTTCTCTTTCGGAAGACAAACTGAGAGAGCTGGTGTTCCTTTATTTCAATCTTGGAATTTAGAAAGACTTTATGTTAATCCAAAATCCATTGGTTTCTACTTAATGATTGCGCAGCAGTGTGGAGTAGTGTTTAGGGCTTTGGACTCTTGACTGGAGGGTTATGGGTTCAATCCCAGGTGGAGGACACTGCTGTTGTACCCTTGAGCAAGGTACTTTACCTAGATTGCTCCAGTAAAAACCCAACTGTATAAATGGATAATTGTATGTAAAAATAATGTGATATCTTGTAACAATTGTACGTCGCCCTGGATAAGGGCGTCTGCTAAGAAATAAAAAAAAAAAAAACGATTGGCTTTTTTTTAACTTATGTGCTAGTATGTTGATATCCAGTATGAGAGAAGAACCCAATGCAATTGCACAATAATTTTGTTATTTGCACATACTTGTACAGAGATACTGCATAATTTTGCATAATTCCTTGGGGTGTAAAGAGAACACACTGAGAGCCATATTCATGCATGGTTCTTGCTAGTTCTGCAACAGCAGAAGTTTGACTTTCATTGCAAACTTAGCATGGTGGTAAATGCTTTATGCATATGGTCCTGAATTCCTAACCAAACTGACACAGAATACATTTAAAATGTGTACTGGTTCTAAATGTCTAATGTTCTGTATACATCCCTGCCTTCACTGGTTCTAATTGGCTCACATAACGGGAGCAGCTTCCTGGTGTGACCATTAGTATAAAAGCCTCTCTGGGCCCACTTAGGTCAGAGCTTTGACATGAAAGGAGACAGGGTTTCACTAGGGTTACTAGATTTTGGTCCTCCTGTTCTTGTCCTGGTGTAATTGATTGTGGTGGTAACGAACTTCATGCAAGGCACAGTAGGGTAGGTCTAATAACAGAAACCTCTGCTTCTCTTTGTGTCAAGGCAGTGACCCATACATTTTACAGTATGCTTTCACATCTTAGCAGTTAAAACCCTCCGGGAAAGAGTGACAAAAGATTGAAGAGGAAGGATGATTTTTTAAATTATTATTATAAAATGTTATGGATTTTGAAAGACACATATATCATGACAAACATGCTTTGTAAAGTGTAATATTTGAAAGCAAGCAAGGGTAGCTTTAAACTGCGTCTTAAGTGGTCTCTTTAAAAACCAAGGACTAAATGGCAGGGTGTGTTCAAGACAGGGAAGAGAGCAAGGCCGGAGCTGGGACAGAAAGCTCTCATGGCACCTACACAGTATCAACATTTTAAGAAAAAACAGATTAAACAGGCCTCACGGTAAAGTGACAACAAGCAGTTTATTAAAAAATACCATATTATCAGTATTGTTTTGTAACAAATGTTCAATTGTACTTTGTGCTTACGCGGTCCCTGCTTTCTAGATTAATGAAAATCAGCCGTAAGGCTCTATCCCCCTAATGAGCTGGAGTGGGTGTTTTTATATTCTGTGACTGGAGCCTTAATTACCCATTAAACAATTACCTTATTAAGGCTCCAGCCACATTCCCACGAGCTTTACCGGGATGGGGATTCAACCTTTTCGCCGGTCTCAAATAATAAATAATAATGCTGGACTGCTTTTGTCCATCCTCGCAAAAATAACAATATTATAATAACAACATCAACAATACAAATGAAAATACATACATAAATAAAGTAATATATACATGGGGTGGGCACCCTGTCACAGGGTCCTATGGACCCAGAGCACTTTTATAATGCCCACTGCTCTTCTGCTACGTGCAGCCATTCACTGTGCTTTCTAGTTTCATTTGAAGTCAATGCCAGTTGTATGGTGGTGTTCTTGCTGGGCTGGCTACTCTGAGTTTCTGCAGAGGTGGATATTTGGGTCCAGGGGACCCGTGGATAGTACTTGGTTGACATTTCTTGATCAATCATGTGATTTAGAATCATTTTTGGAGCTAGTAAGACTTATTGTAGTTCTTGAGTGTTTTTTTTTTCATAAAAACTATTCTTTTTTACTTAATTTTTTACTTACAGTACGTTGGCCAATGGCACTATTCCATGCCATTCTAAACAATGTTGGGATTAAACAGTCCTGTTCTCTACATGTCTACATCCCCAGATGAGGGTCTATCACACTCTGAATTCCTCAAGGTGCTTGGGAAAGCCCTAGCTTTTCCCTTTATGGAGCGCAGAATGATCAACACCACAGTACCTCGCAAACTTCGCTCCCTTACAGCCGATATTCTCAGAATTCCTCTGCCTGCTGACCCAATCCCTGAAGGTGATATTCCCAAACCCAAAAGGAAAACAAACATCACCTGTACCTTGTGTAAAAATCCCTTCTTGTCTTCAATGTGCCCAAATTGCATCTGGCAATGAAACTGCACTGAAATATTTTAATAGTGTTGTTTTCTTTTTTAAAATGTATTTCATGTGTCTGTTTCTTAGATCAAAAACACTATGGGTGTACTGGACCGGTGGCTAGTACTTAATTAACCTTTTATGGTGAATCCTTGTGTCTGTGCACTGGCACTGTAGCACTGGGCGCTGTGTGCCGTGTGCAGTGAGCACCGTGAGCACCTAGATACCAAGTACCAAGTGCTATGTGTGCACAGTGGTACTGAACCACCGGGGTGGGTGCACTATGTAACAGTGTCTACCCTAATCACGTGGTCACACACCTGGTCAGCATGTAGCATAGACCAGGGAGACACAAGGGCTGAAGCCGCAGTGGGCAAACACCAAAAATACACGGTAGAAATAGATAGATAGGGGAGAGCACAGTTTGTTTACAAGGCCCAACTCACCGAGGTGGGCGGGCCTACGCAACCGACGAGGTCTACTCGACAGCGGGGATGTGGCAAGGCCTAGCCCCGTGGAGGAACTGTGCTCTACCAAGAAGGCATAGACAACCACTTGCGAGGGTGACTGCACAGGCAGTCGCTCACACACAACAGACAGATAAGAAAGCAGCCTACCATGCAAGCGAGGAGGCCGCTGAAAGACAGAAAGGTAAAGGGCTTGGTCTTTTTCAGAGTCGTTGATTCCGAGAAAGCGGCAAGCCAGCTTTCAGCTTGAATGCAAGGGAAATACAATCAACTCGATTCGACTCGCTGAACACAGAGGTCCTTACCGTACCGTCTTGAGAAGGAAAAAAAGAAATGGCTTTCTCAATATGACGGTTTTAATCCCTCAGTCAGCAGGACCGAAAAGTCGTCATCCCAGGAAGGGCCTACCGTAAGCACGCCCCAGTTTTGTCAGACCAACTTTTTGCCACATGGCTACAGAATCTCCTGAGTGTTTTTTTGCATACTTCAAATGGGATTCAAGGTGGGCTTTCTTGAGTAATGGCTTCATTCTTGCCAACCTACCATACAGGCCAGATTTGTGGAGTGCTTGGGATATTATTGTCACATGCACACTTTGACCAGTCGTGGCCATAAAAGCCTGTAGCTCTTGCAAAGTTGCCATTGGCCTCTTGGTAGCCTCTCTGATCAGTCTCCTTCTTGCTCGGTCATCCAGTTTGGAGGGACGGCCTGATCTAGGCAGAGACTTGGTGGTGTCATACACCTTCCACTTCTTAATAATCGTCTTGACCGTGCTCCAAGAGATATTCAAGGCCTTTGATATTTTTTTATACCCATCCCCTTATCTGTGCCTTTCAGCAACTTTGTCCCGGAGTTCTTTTGAAAGCACCTTGTTGCTCATGGTTGAGTCTTTGCTTTGAAATGCACTACCCAGCAGAGGGAACCTACAGGAACTGCTGAATTTATCCTGAAATCATGTGAATCACTACAATTTAACACAGGTGGAGGCCACTTAACTTGGTGTGTGATTTTGAAGGCGATTGGTTACACCTGAGATGATTTAGGATTGCTATTACAAGGTGGGTGGACACTATTTCAGTTTTTATTTTGAATTAATTTTCTACAAATTTCTAGAATATTTTTTTCAATTGGAAGTTGTGGGGTAGGATGTGTAGATAAATGAAAAAAAAAACCTATTTTAATGCATTTTAATTCCAGGCTGAAAGGCAACAAAAGGTGAAAATTTTGTAAGGGGGTGTAGACTATATATATATATATATATATATATATATATATATATATATATATACACTACCGGTCAAAAGTTTTAGAACACCTCCATTTTTCCAGTTTTTATTGAAATTTACGCAGTTTAATGTCTCAATGTACTCTGAAATTAAAGCATAGAACAAATAAACAATTGGAGATAAAAAAGAAGTCATGGAATAGTTTTGTTTAACAAAATTTAATCTAAATTTTTGACTCATCAAAGTAGCCACCTTTTGCAGATATAACAGCCGAACACACTCGTGGCATTCTTTCTACAATGGAAATCAAATATTGTTCGGAAAGTTCTTCCCAACACTGTTGCAGAAGTTCCCACAAATGTGTTGCACTTGTAGGTTGCTTTGCTTTCACTCTTCTGTCCAGTTCATCTCAAACCAGCTCGATGGGGTTTAAGTCTGGAGACTGTGCTGGCCATTCCATGATTTGAAACCTACTGTCTTGTTCTTTTCTTCTAAGGTAGTTCTGACATAGCCTGGAGGTATGTTTTGGGTCATTATCTTGCTGTAGGATGAACCCCTGACCAACTAGGCGTATACCAGAGGGTTGCAAAATGCTGTGGTAGCCGTTTTGGTTCAGGGTGCCACTCACTCTGTGCAAGTCGCCAACTCTGGATCCAGCAAAAGAGCCCCAGACCATCACGCTTCCTCCTCCATGTTTGACAGTTGGTGTCACACACCGAGGAACCATCCTTTCGCCTACTCGACGGCGTACAAAAACCCATTCATCGGTCCATAAGACCTTCTTCCAGTCTTCAGTAGTCCACTGGCGGTGCTTCATGGCCCAGGCAAGCCTCTTTTTCTTATTTTGCCATCTTAGCAATGGCTTAATTACTGCCACTCGACCTGTCAAACCTGCAGCTCGAAGTCTTCTCTTCACAGTTGAAACTGAGACTTGCTTACTTCGACCGGTGTTAAGCTGTGCTTGAAGCTGTTGTCCTGTGAGCCGCCTATCACGCAAGCTGTTGACTCTCAGAAACTTGTCTTCTGATTCTGTTGTGGCTTTGGGTCTGCCAGACCTCTTCCTGTCAGAGTTTCCTCCAGTTTCCAAGTGCCTTTTGATGGTGTAGGAAACTGTACTCACTGACACCTTGGCTTTCTTTGCAATTTCTCTAAAGGAAAGACCTACACTTTTAAGGGTTTGTGAACAGGATGTGAGTGGTGTAAAACACAAGTGAAAGTCCAGGCAGGAGTTCTCCCAAAAAGTCAGTGTTTATTTGTTGTAAACACAAAATAATACTAATAATAATAATAATAATAATAATAATAATAACACTCCTGTGACCACAATCCTCCGTGCACGAAACTGTGCTCTTTCTCCGGGGACGTGGTGAGTGCTGGTGCTGTGCTGTGCTGTGTTGTGTTGTGCTGTGAGGGACGTGCTCGGGTCTTTAGTGCTGGCTCCGCGGCTGCAGCTCCCGACTCTCACTCCTCCTCTGGTTGAGACAAAACACAAAACAAATAACAAGACACAGGCTCCGCTGGATACTGTCATCAGCGCAAGGGCCGTACTAACGTAGCTGCTCCCCTTTGTACCCAGAACCTCCTCCTTGCAAACAACCCGCAGCTGATTGCAATGAAATCCTTCCAGGTACATGCAACTACGCCCCCCTAATATGGTCACCTTCCGTTTCCGCCACCGCCAAGGCAGTCCATCTAGGAGGAAGCATACGATCAACCTTACCCAGCGCCTTTCTTGGTCGGGAGGGAGATTTACAGTTCGAATTCTTTTCTCTCTGTCACACATCTCACCCTCAGAGTGATGCCAAGGCACACTCGCCAATGCTAAGTTCCCCAATGGGCCCCTCCCTTGAAAAAAATCTGCATTTTGATGCTCCTTACCCGCACGATGTTTCACGGTATAGTGGAAGGGTTGCAGCGCAGATACCACCGAAGTTATCCGAGCGTTATTGTCCTTCATCGTGTGCAACCACCTTAAAGGAGCATGATCAGTGACAAGAGTGAAAGAACGCCCCAGCAAGTAATAGCGAAGGGCGTGAGTGGCCCATTTGATGGCCAAACACTCCTTCTCAATGACGGAGTAGTTGATCTCCCGTGGAGCCAGTTTTTGCTCATGTAAATAATCGGGTGTTCCACTCCGTCAACTTGCTGGGACAGGACCGCCCCAGACCAATCTGGGAGGCATCGGTCTGGAGGATGAACTCCTTACTGAAATCTGGTGAAATAAGTGCTGGGGCCTGGCATAGTCTCCTCTTAATCGTGTCAAAGGCCCCTGACACTCCCCTGTCCACCTAACTATTTTTGGAGCCGTCTTTTGGTGAGCTCTACCAAGGGGTTAACTATGGTGGCATACTCGGGATAAAGCGGCGATAATAGCCTGCTAACCCCAATAGTGATCTCACCTGCGGTTTGGTTCTCGGATCGCCGTCTCCACTAGAGCCTGGACTTTAGAAGCGATCGGCTTTACCCGCCCATTACCCATAAGGAAGCCAAGATACTGGGTTTCTTGTTTGCCGAATGCACATTTGCCCAGATTAGCCGCCAGCCCCGCCTCCCTCAGAGACTGTAGGACGGCCGAAAGTCTAATAATATGCTCTCTCCAGGTAGAGCTGAAAATCACCACGCCATCAATGTATGCAGCGGCATACTGCTGATGGGGCGCTAGGACCTGGTCCATCAGTCTCTGAAAGGTAGCTGGGGCTCCATGCAACCCGAAGGGCATGGTCTGGAAATGGAACAAGCCATCTGGGGTAGAGAAAGCAGTTTTCTCTTGCGAACTCTGGGTCAGTGGAATTTGCCAGTATCCCTTCGTCAGATCCAAAGTCGAAATTAACCGCTCCTCCCAGTCGGTCGAGGAGCTCGTCCACCCGAGGCATGGGATATGCATCAAACTTGGAGATGGCATTAACCTTTCTGAAATCCACGCAGAACCGAGTGGAGCCGTCCTTCTTAGGCACCATCACTATCGGGCTGCTCCACTCGCTCCGGGAAGGCTCAATGACTCCAAGCTCGAGCATATTCCCCACCTCCCGGCCAACGGCACCCCTGCGGCTCTCCGGGATTCGATACGGTCTCTCTCGAACCCTGACACCTGCTGGAGTAATAATAGCATGTTCAATCATATTAGTTCTGCCAGGCAAGTCAGAAAAAACATCACCAAATTGTTTCACTAACCCACGGAGTTCACACTTCTGATCAGGAAGTAATTGTTCCCCCATCGGAATGTTAACTGTAGCTGGTGTACTGACAGAGGGACCAAAATCCTCTTCTATACTGTCATTGGCTATAAACAGGGCCTCCCTTTCATTGTAGGGTTTTAATAAATTAATATGATAAATTTCTGTTTTGTTACGGCGATCGGGTTGTCTGATTTCATAGTTTACATTACCAATTGCCCGCATCACCTCATATGGTCCCTGCCACTTAGCGTACAGTTTAGACTCGAAGTGGGAAGTAGCAGCAGTACCTTATCTCCTGGCCGAAAAGTCCGAATCCGTGCTTGTTTATTGTACTGCTGCTCTTGCCGATGCTGAGCCCGCTTTTAAGTTCTCGTGTGCCAGATGACCAACCAATTGCAGGCGATCTCTTAACATAATTACATATTTCACTATGTTTTTAGCATCTTTATTTTGCTCTTCCCATCCTTCCTTTACAAGATCAAGGACACCTCGTGGTTGTCTCCCATACAGCAGCTCAAAGGGAGAAAACCCGGTCGAGCTCTGAGGCACCTCTCTCACTGCAAACATCAGGTAGGGAAGGAGTTTAGCCCAATGTTTTTGCTCCTGGTTGACAAACCGCCTCAGCATCTGCTTCAATGTTCTGATTAAAACGCTCCACTAAACCATCCGATTGCGGGTGATAAACGGAGGTCCGAATGGATCGAATTTGTAATAATTTATACAGTTCTTTTAAACACCGTGACATAAAATTAGTTCCGTGATCAGTCAGAATTTCTTTGGGGATCCCTACTCGCTATGATCTGCACTAACTCTTTTGCAATCGCCAATGCACTAGTGGACCTCAATGGTACTGCCTCTGGATATCTGGTCGCAGTAGTCCACCACTACTAAAATATGCGATATCCACAGTCAGACTGGCTCAATGGGCCCACTATATCCATTGCAATGCGTTCAAAGGGAATATTGATCAGAGGCAGTGGAACCAATGGGGCCGGGCGAACCCGCCCGGCGCTACTTGTTGGCACTCCCTACAGGTCGCCACATACCGCTTCACCTCACTGTACACTCCCGCCCAGTAAAATCGAGCCAATATTCGTTCCTGAGTCTTTTCCCTACCTAAGTGGCCCGAACAAGGGACATCATGAGCCAACCGCATGATCTCATGTCGAAAAGACTGAGGAACGAGTAATTGTGTTACAGTCTGCCCTGTGCTCGGGGCTCGGGATACTCTATACAGCAAATGCCCAAGCACAATGTGGTGAGGGTAGGTGAGCGCCGAGTGCCATCTACTTCCTTCCCTCGATAGACCAAACCTGCCCCCAGAGGTTAGCCAGCGTAGGATCATTTTTTGTTCATACGCTAGATCAACATCTCGGTCCCAGACCTTCGGTATATCGAGCGGGATATGGTAGCCTCAGCACTTGGGGTCTCAGTAACCCGCCCGGTCGGTCACACTGGATCCCAATCCCTTTCCTGGCGTTTATCAGACGTGGAGGAGTCTCCCACCAAACCCCAACCTTGTTTCATTGATGCGCCTCCCATTTTTCCACCCTTCTCTCGCTTAGTTTTTTTGGGCGGAACCGAGAGGGAAACAGATCAGCATGCAGCGGAAAGATATCCCCAATAGTTTCCCCTGCTGCTCCTATGGTCTTACCGGAGACTGGCTGTACCTTTTGGTTTATAATTATTCAAACATGGCCAGTCTCGACCTAAAATAACCGGGTATGGCAACCTTTTGCCACCGCCACAATTACACGGCGGGTGTGACTACCAACTGTCACATCTAATTTAGTGAGGGGTAGTCCTTGCTATCTCCATGGATACAGGAGATGACCACTAACCCACGTGACCACCAAGGTACCCCTTCTAAGAGAGTTTCCGAAATCAAGGTCTGCCCACACCCTGAGTCCACTAATGCGTGGGTGCTCACATTACCAACCCGCACATCAACAATACAAGGTCCCTCCCAAGCATTACCCCTGGACTTACCTGTCGCCGGTACCAAATAATACGAAGCCGCACCACACTCCATTGCTGAGGGGCAATTCCGGGCAAGGTGGCCGACCCCATGGCACCGGTAACATTCCAGAGGGGAAGGCGCCCACGGAGCCTGATTGTCCCGCTGCCGACCTGGCAGCGGGGAGGGGGCCCCTGTTCTACCCCAGCTGGGGTTTGACCTCGGCCTCCAGTGTTGTGGAGCGAGGCCACCCGTTGGGGACTGAGAAGGTGCTGGTCCGGTAGGGAAGGGTGTGCGTGGGTGAAGGGGCCCCGCCTTGGGCCTGCCATCCTGGGTCTGATGAAGGTCGGCGCCGGATGTATCGGGTGGGCAGCGGTGTGGGCATGGAGTCCTCATATCCCTCGGCCAACCTGACCGCCGCGCCCAGCGTGGTGGGCCGGTGCCGGCTGACCCAATTGCTGGCCTCTGGCCCCAGCAACTGTATAAACTGTTCAATGGTGACCAGTTCGGTCACCTCTTCAGCTGTTCGCCGCCAGGGCAGAGCCACCGGGTCACCTGGTCCACCAACTGCTGGGCCATGACTCGGGTCGGACTCCTGCGGGCGCTGGTACTCCCGAACCGGCGGCGGTGCCTCCTCTGTTATATCCAGTCGCTGAAGGATGGCTTTCTTTACCACATCGTAATCCATGGCTTGTTCATGGGTTAAAGCATGGTAGGCTGCCTGGGCTTCCCGATCAGATTGGGTCCCAGCTGGGTAGCCCACCACCCCGAGGCCATAGGGCTGCTGTCGCCTGTCTTTCAAAAGATGTTAAATAGGCCTCGGGATCATCCTCCAGCAACATCTTCACCACTTTGGGTTTTGGAGGAGCCACTGTTGGTTCAGCCACCGGTTCCCTCCTCTGGTTGGCCGCGAGGAACATGGCATTCATCCTTTCCATCACCGCTGCCAAGGTCTCCTCATGCCTCCGTGCCTGAGCCTCCATCATGGTGTTCAGTGCTGCTGGGTCCATTGTGAAATCCCGTTTCTGACACCACTTGTGAACAGGATGTGAGTGGTGTAAAACACAAGTGAAAGTCCAGGCAGGAGTTCTCCCAAAAAGTCAGTGTTTATTTGTTGTAAACACAAAATAATACTAATAATAATAATAATAATAATAATAACACTCCTGTGACCACAATCCTCCGTGCACGAAACTGTGCTCTTTCTCCGGGGACGTGGTGAGTGCTGGTGCTGTGCTGTGCTGTGTTGTGTTGTGCTGTGAGGGACGTGCTCTGGGTCTTTAGTGCTGGCTCCGCGGCTGCAGCTCCCGACTCTCACTCCTCCTCTGGTTGAGACAAAACACAAAACAAATAACAAGACACAGGCTCCGGCTGGATACTGTCATCAGCGCAAGGGGCAGTACTAACGTAGCTGCTCCCCTTTGTACCCAGAACCTCCTCCTTGCAAACAACCCGCAGCTGATTGCAATGAAATCCTTCCAGGTACATGCAACTACGCTCCCCTAATATGGTCACCTTCCGGTTTCCGCCACCGTCAAGGCAGTCCATCTAGGAGGAAGCATACGATCAACCTTACCCAGCCTTTCTTGGTCGGGAGGGAGATTTACAGTTCAATTCTTTCTCTCTGTCACAGGGTTATAATGGTCTGTCTGTCTTCCTTTGTTAATTGCCTTTTTCTCACAATTATGATAGCAATATACCACTTCCTGCAGTACAATACTGTCCAAATAATGCTTAAGAGGGTGTAGTAACACAGTCTGTTCCAACACTGCTTTTATACAGACAGAGGGTTTGTAAGTAATCAACAAAAGTTGGGACACCTGTAGGAATTGTTAGCATCAACTTTCAAGGCTTAATTTACTTCCATTGCTGCAGAACAGCTGTAAGTTGTTAACCCATTACTTGTTCCCTGAAAAGGCCTTTTGTATAACTCTGAAATGTACATTATTTTTCAGTTTTGGTAACCTAAACTTTTTTTTTAACCTCTGGCAGTTTACCGCTTACCTTTGTACCATTTCAGGTTATTCACTGGACTTGAACTGCTTAAATTTCAATAAAAGCTGGAAAAATGGGGGTGTTCTAAAACTTTTGACCGGTAGTGTATATATATATATATATATATATATATATATATATATATATATAGTGCCTATAGAAAGTCTACATATACCGTAGTAAAACTTGAAGAAGGTTCAATTGAGACTGACCTCTTCTGTAAACCTACTGACATGCACCAGTAGTTACACATGTCCTCTGCACATCCGATACACACTAAAAGGGCAATCCCAAAGGGTCTAGGAATAAGAATACGAAGAATATGCTCAAAAGAAAGTGACTGTGAAACAAAGAAATGTATTAAAAACACATCTTAAAAAAAGAGGATACAAAGAAAGAATTATAGAGACGGAATTAAGAAAAGTGGATAAACTAAAAAGAGATGATTTACTAGATTATAAAAATAGAGATAAAAAGGTCAAAAGAGTCCCATTAATAATGACTTACTCTAAACTTTAGCTCAATATTTCTAAAATAGTTTGGAAACACTTGTGGATTCTACATAATTCAGAAAAATTAAAAAAAGTATTTCTTAAGGCCCCAGTTGTAGCATTCAAGAGAAGCTAATTTAGGTGATATTTTAGTTCACAGTAAACATAAAAGAATAATTGACAAAATAGGTTCTACGAACATGTGCACCAGTAGATGTAAAGTGTGTAAATACATAGATAAAAGTAAAAATATAATTAAACCTAAGAACACCACATATCCACTAAAAACTAATACCTACTGTAAAAATAGCAGTGTTGTTTATGGAATAGCCTGTGAAAAATGTGATGAAATCAAATATGTTGGAGAGACTGGAACCACTATATATAAAAGAATTCAGAACCACCTTTCATTAATTAGAAATAAAAAAATGAATGAACCAATAGTACAGGACTTCACCAGTCAAGGACATGACATAAATGATGTAAAGTTTGTAGTATTAGAACAACTAAGATTAGACAATGCGACATATAGAAGAATAAAAGAAAGTAAATTGATAAATAGACTGAACACGATTATGCCAGCGGGACTCAACAGAAAAGAATGAACTAATTAACTTCAATAAATATATAACATTTAAATAAATAAACAAAATTCATTCAAAAGTTGTGCATGCTGATGCGCTGGGGAGGCCAAATCAAGACTGATCCTCAGAGCCAGCATTGCATGATATAATAAAAATATAAAGTTTATATAAAGTAATGTTAATTAGAATTAATACAGATTCAAAGATAGAAGTAGAAATGATGTCACAATATATAGAACACCATTACATCATGTAAGAATAAACCATGGATTTGAATGTAAACAATAACAAGTAGTTGTCATGCCGTCAAAAACCTATAAATACCTCCAATGTTTTGATTCAAACACAGGCTCCCTTAGGAAAGATATGTACAACATATCGAAACGTTAGGCAGCTGGCTCTTTGAGCTAATATATATATATATATATATATATATATATATATATATATATATATATATATAAAATTTCCCTGTGATAATCATCTGTTAATTTAATAATAATTTGTCCACATTCATTTATGTAGTTGGTCCTAATTGGGGAACCAATTAAAATTGGAATAATGTCAAGAAACTAGTAATAAAGTTGTTATGCTAATGAGGGTTAAGAAAGATTTTTTAAATCCTTGGTTATTACCCCTTGTGACCTAGGTGGCATCAGGGTGACGTCAGATCAGGAAATGAATGGACTTCCACGCAGTACTACAGGTATGATGAGCTGGTGCGCACGTTTAATTTTAAAATAAAAAGTTTAAATAAAACAGAAACACTTATACATAACAAAACGGCACGGTGGCCAAACACACAGACAAACAGACACAGAACAAAACAAGTATCGTGCTGGTGTAAAACCAGCACGGGTAGCAATTGCTTTCTTATGTGATTCTTTTTATCTCATGACTCAGGTTTCTCATTCCGTCTCCAGATTAGCAATAAATGAATCCATCTGGAGACGGTCACGTTCTACATGAGTTTACCATGGATGGGGAATTTTAATCCCATCCATGCTGTAAAATAATTAACAACAAAACAACATTCACACACAAGACAGTGCCTCTAAATAATAATACAACAAACACAAATACAAAATAAGACAAAACATAAACTACACACAGGGGCGGGGAGTACCCTGTTACACCCCTTCAATAGGCTTTTTGCCTTGTTACAGTTAGTTTTGGCGCCACATGAATAGAAAATCCTAAGCAATTACAGAAACCAATCCAGATGTCTAGGCATGGTGCTCTACCAAGATTTTCGGAAATTATTGAATTTGGAGGCATGAAGCAAGAAAGCGGTTGAAATGGGCAGCAATAGTATGAAATTAAATTCATCTTGCAGCTATGTTTTGACATCCATAAATGTATGTTAAGAACTGAATTATAGAAAATACTGTATGAGCCATTAATAATGTTAGACATGTGTAAACGTGACAGTGGTACACCACAATAATTAATAGAAAATTAGATATGGAACTACAGGGGTCCTGGGTGCCACCTGGACCTATTTAATCTGTCTGAGATGATTTAAGGCCTGCATTCTTCTTCCTTCCTATTTGGCAAAGTGTATGAGGCTGCTGCTAATAAGGCAACATTTGTGCTGTTACTTAGATACTGGAGTTGATTGCCAAGCTATTCCCTGACAATGGTATTCAGAGTCTGGGTAAGCCTGTTTTTTGACTGCAGTAGACAACCCTGCAACCCTGACATTTCATTTTTCATTTAGCCATTGTTTAACCTAGAAGTCCCATTGAAATTCAAATGTCTTTAACAAGCCGGGCAAAGTCAATAAAAAGGTGGTCATGGATATCATCGCAAAAAAACAAGTCCACTTTTCCATATTAAGTTATGTTAGAAACACCACTACATTTAATATTGGCTACATTTACAATGAAAATAGAGGTAGCATGCTTTGATTGCTGCGCTATTATTCCTGAAAAAAATCCCTGACCCTTTCCTTCTTTATTTTCACAAGGGTTTACAACAAACTTTTAACTGTGACCCCAGTGGGTGTAATTTGTAGTAATTAAGGAGGGGCGATGCTAATATTTCATATATCATACACCATAAGAACATAGCAATAATTAAACACTTATTGCATTTACAACGACTTTGTAAGATTTTAGGGTGATATTACAGAAACATTCCAATTTCACTATTTTACTAATCGTGGCCATTTCGGTTTACAGCAGCTGTAACTGGAGTGTTCTACTTGTCATCTCCGATGATGGTTAAATTTAATTATTTGTTAAATATTTCTATTAAGATACATCTGACATATAACTGAATGCAAATTACCTTTGGTCCTTTTAGAAGAGTGGGCATTTCCCCTCAACATTTGGTTTAAAAAATATAATAAAATAACATGGAAAACATGCAAAGATTTTACACCTGACCAAATTATCTTTAGTGGGAATGATATGATTAAAATGGTAGCATAAGTAACGCCACAGGTAAAGCTAGGTACTGTGCAATTACATAGAAATGGCATTGTGTCATGTCCATATAATTACACACTTATTCCAGCAGTAGTTACCATATAAGGAAAATAAATGTTAGTAGTTACTCCATTATTACTATGTTATTAAATGGTTATGCATGTCCTGTAATGTGCTGCCAACAGCCCATCGTGTTACCATAACTGTGGTCAGCAACCAGTTCTGTTAAGGTTTCTTTAAGGTGATGCTTTGATATCACCAAGTTCAAGCAAGCTTTTGGAAAGCTTATAACAACTTCAGACTACTTTTAGTGAGGCCATGTTTGAGCCTCAGAGAGATCCAATAACTTTTGTACAACTAGGAAACCGAACACCAGGTATTTTGTTGACGTACAGTACTGTAGATTGAATTTTGTCAATATTGTTTACGCATTTTAAGATGGTATGCAGGGTACTGACAGAAAAAAATAAAACACCAAACTGAAAATACTGTATTCTACATATATATAGAAATGTTGGGAATACACTTAATGTTCTATATTTCTAATAATAATCTATGACTGTGTATAATCTGTGTGTTTGTACTATTGGAATTTCTATATAACATTTACTTTGTATAATCTGTGTTTTTGTATTGGAATAAGACTATATAATGTATGTGAATGAGTTGTATAGCATTCTTAGGGTATGGTTCTGTGTGCTGAAAGAATGTGTTTACATTTGGGGAATGGGCATTTGGATACTTGTAAACTCACAGAGAAACCACACGGTACACGGTTGTCCGTTCTTGACTTTTCCTAAATACATGTATTAAATACCCTGATGTCGTTTGAAAGGCAGGATCGCAGAAATAAAAAAAAGTTATAATCCCCTCTACCTTTGACTGCCTTTCATAATACATGTTTTTTTTAATTTTTATTTTGAATATAACCTACAATATTCTATTTTATTTTTATATACAAACACGTTGTTAGCTCTACTGGACTTTGCAGCCATCAGTTCCTTCGTTTTGTACAATGAATGCACCAGGGACGATATCAGTAGGAGAGATTTCATCTTGAAGCTAGCCTCAGCGCTTCACAGAAACATTTCGATCAGAAAACTGCAAAGCAGCAGGCTGCAGCAGCTGAATCTGGATTCTGTGCCACACATGCACTTTCGTTTTAGATTAAAAATGACTTTTGTTTTTACAGTTTTGTATGTACATAAACCTGTTTACACCTTACACACTAGTTTCTTTTGAAATGTTTATTTTATTATAGTTTTTCGAAGAAGTGCTTTGTCTGTGGTAAATTTAATTGTTCATTTAAATACGGCGTTTTGGCTGTGGAGATGTTTGATATGATGTGCTTGAATAACATTTTTGATTTTGATTTTGAATAAGATGTGTTCGTAAATACTGCGAATCCGTAGCCTTTGTCCTTTGTAGATTTTTCGCATGCGAAGTACTAAACAGCTCTTTTTCGTGAATAACTGCTGTAATTTCACCGCAAGTTTATGAACAGCATAAATTACTGCTCATTATACAGGAGAGATCAGCATTTGCATCTCATTATGAATAGATTCACAACGCCGAAAGTCAAAATTTAGAACTTCCACCAGGCAAAGATAAAGGAGTGGTATAGTGAATAGAAAGTAGTAGTAGGCAAATATAATATAGGATTGAGCTATGGCTTCTGCAGACTATGGCACTGGCCAAAAAAAAGGAAACTAGTTTCCACAAAGACGAAACTGACCTGTTAGTTAGTGAAATGGAAAAAAAATCAAGAAATATTATTTAATACTTTGGAGGGCCAAAAAACATTAAGAAAAGAAAAATGGAAAGAAATAACTAACAAAATCAATTCACTGGGACACTGTAAGTGATAGACACGTGACATAAAACACATGGCATGACTTTAGGAGGATTACAAAAAAGAAAGCAGCAGAAAATAAGGAAACAAACAGGACAAACTGAATGTGATGTGGTCAACATAGTGCAGACCCTGGGCACAGCGAAAACAAACCAACACGTAGATCTAAAAGAAAGGGCCCCCAAAAATGGAAAGCATAAGTAAAACTTATACATCGCGGGTAGGTCTACAAAGTCACAAAAACCTACGAAAAGTCAAGATACAAAAGAAAAGTCAGCAAGGCTGCCACTTCCTTCTGGAGTACCTAGTAGGAGGAGGAGGCCCCAAACGGAACCTTAGCGCATAACCGTTGTGCATGGTAGCGAGCACCCAGGTGTCCGAGGTGCAAGCGCGCCAGTATGCAGCTGTGGTGCGGAAAACAGATGGGTCTAAGGCCGCAAGTCTCCAGGGCCCTTGCTAGGGGCTGTTGAGGTTGGGGTGGAGCACTCTGAGGTGGCTGCCTAGGGCAACGGCCCTGGAACTGCCTCCTACAACGCTGTTGCGTGGGTGCACCACGTCTTGCGTTCCCTCTACCTGGTGGGAGAGCCCGGTTGCCCGCTGCTGCTGTGGCCTGTAGGCGTCGCCTCAGGTCACACAGTGGAGCCGTGGGCACCGGGACCGTCCTGGTAATAATGCGTGCCTGGGGAGGTTGCCATTGGCTCAACCTGCCGGAGCACGGGGAGGGAGTAGCGTGGCCATTTGCCGAGACACCTCGCGTTCCCGGTGGGAGCGCTGCAGGATCTCCTCTAACTCTGGGGATACAGCAAGGCCTAGCCCCAGTGGAGGAACTGCGTTCTCCCCTAGAGTGTAGGCAGAAAAGACAAAAACATTCACTCCTTTAAATCAATATTGCACAGGCAGTCGCTCACATACGACAGACAGTAAGAAAAGGCAGCCTGCAACGCAAGCAAAGCAGGCTGCTGAAGAAAGGAGAAAAAGAGGCTTTATTTTAGAGCCGCTGATTCCACAAAAGCGGCAAGCCAGCTTTCAGCATTAACTCAGGGGAAGAGAAAAGCTCTTTTGAGAAGCAAAAAGAGAATGTGGCTTCCGTGGGCTGACTATTTAATCCCTCGGTAGGCAGGATCGAGGACGTCACCCCAGGAAAGGGCCTATCGGCAGCTCTGATATAAAGAGTTCAGTAAATACCTAACAATAGGAGGCATATCCCATAAGTAATGTTTTGGTGGTTGTCTTCGAATTGAAAGGATGTTTCAATTTTCTAGCTTTAAAACATTTCTATACAGTGGCGACAGCCCCCACACATATATATATATATATTTTTACACACACACACACACACATATATATATACAGTATAGCACTTCACCAGTCAAGGACATGACATAAATGATGTAAAGTTTGTAGTATTAGAACAGCTAAAATTAGACAATGCAACATATAGAAGAATAAAAGAAAGTAAATGGATAAATAGACTGAATACAATTATGCCAGCGGGACTCAACAGAAAAGAATGAACTAATTAACTTCAATAGATATATAACATTTAAATAAATAAACAAAGTTTGTTCAAAAATTGTGCATGCTGATGCGCTGGGGAGGCCAAATCTAGACTGATCCTCAGAGCCAGCATTGCATGATATAATAAAATATAAATTTATATAAAATAATGTTTATTAGAATTAATACAGATTCTAAGATAGAAGTAAAAATGATGTCACAATATATAGAAGAGCATAACATCATGTAAGAATAAATCATAGATTTGAATGTAAACAATAACAAGTAGTTGTCATGTCATCAAAACCTATAAATACCTCCAATGTTTTGATTCAAACACAGGCTCCCTATGTGCAACATATCGAAACGTTGGGCAGCTGGCTCTTTGAGCTAAAATATATATATATATATATATATATATATATATATAAACTGACGAAGCAGAACCGTGTTCAAATCTGATGCCCAATTTTAACCATTTTTGTGTAAACATTAAGCTAGCTTTCTAACATTACCAGATCTTTAATCACAGACAGTTCTACGCCAGATTGTCACAATCAAGAGAGCTGCAAACACAACTACAGGCAAGGGTCTCTTTTATCGACAGCTGCACCTGCTCTAACCTGAGTGTTTGAAATGGAAGTATCATCACACTCATGCTGTTAATAACATTCTGAACTTCAGGTTCGGTTTCGGTTGATGTGTTTGGCGTTGGTGGTTTAGTTTTTTTGTTGTAGAAAAACTCCAAAGGTAGCTGTCTTTTTGCCATTTTAACAGGGCTACATAAAATTCAGCACATATTTTTGCTGACTGAAAAAGTGTCTCACACGAGAACAAACATAACGGTGAAGGGCCTTAGACACTCTGGTTATGTTATTAAGGTTTAAAAGTTTGAAATAAACCGCACACTTACATATTCTCTACATTACGTTATTTTTTAGTTTACAGAATAATATATCCTTGTTTATTTCTACTTCATTAATTAATATTTCTACCTCATATTTAGTTTTTTCACTTATTTTGATTTTTACAAGAAAACTATCATTTATATATACGCTACTCCATAAATTAGTTTCAGATGTGTTTCCCAAAACAAAGCCCTGAAGAAGTTCTTCAAAGCTAAACTAACGCTGCACGTGAACATCACAAACAAGCTGAATTTTCACATGGGGTTTTGGGAAACGCACGTCTGTGGTTTATATACTATATATATATATATATATATATATATATATATATATATATATATATATATATACCTAATTCCAAGATCTATGGTTTCAAAATAATCAAAAACAAGGTTAAAACAGTTTTTTCTCCAAAATTTTTGGAATAAATCCATATTCAAATAATGTTGCTTACAAAGGCATTGCAAAATCTAAATTAATGACAACCAGAAAATACAAAAAGTTAATTAACCAGTTCAGTACAGTACTGTATGAGAATCAATGTCCTTGTTTTTTTTACAGCACATAGTTTTAAGGTTATTTGAACCTTTCTGAACTCTGTTAATGGATCTATAACGCTGATCAGAACCTTTTCTATTGCATCTGTGCCTAAGAGATATGCTGCTGCTGTCTGTGACGAAGATCCCCATAGAAGTCTGGAGAAAGTATAACTCATACACTAATTAAGCTGTCCTTTCTACCTGGAGCAATGATATTAATGTTGTATATCGTATTATTGTTATCTGAAAGGTTTTGTAATTACAAAGCAGTTCATGTGAGACATAATCATGCCTTTAGTAAATTTTTACTTTGTGAAATAATTGATGTATTAAGTGTAGTTCATTAATATAGATTAAAACAGTAAACACTCTTCTTTATTAAATATCCTGCACCAATGTCCTAAATAGTGAGATTATTTAATGAAGAGTCCTCCTGGTCACACATTTAGTTAGCCTTCCTACAAAGCCTTAGATTTTATCACTTACAGCTGTTGCTGTAAGCAGTACAGAACACTAAGGTGTACTTTATGTGGAATTTGCTGAAAATTTGTGAAAATTCTGCTCAAATCACAGGTAATATACACCCCAGTGGTCTTATTGCTATTTAATCATTTGAACCTCAGCTACAAAAAAATACCTATAGAATAAAAAATCACACACATATCTCATCTTTTTGCCACCGAAGTTTGACTCTACTAGCAGTTAAATAAAAAACAACCTGCACCAATTCTAAAGAACAATCAAATGTAGTGTCTGTCCTCTATGCCGATTTACATGATAACTATATATTACTACATAAAATTAAACAAATTAAATATACTTTAAGGGATAGAAAGAAATATGCTGTACTTTTTAGTCTTCGTAAATATGTGTGTCTTAAATTACATGAAAATTGTTGTGCATGGCAACACATAACCCCACAAATCACCATGGCTGTGAATGAAAGTTACCAAGACACGGCAAACACAAAAACTGTGATAAAGTAATGAATTAACTGAGTTTTAGATTGTATGGCATTTAGCTGTTAATTTAAAAGATAGCTATAAATGAGGCAACATGAAGTGAACTTGAAACACAGGCACCTGTATAGAGTAACAGAGTAAATAGCCAATTGTGTAACTGTTAAATCTGGAGCAGCCAAGTGGGTTAGAATCATGTCACTTTCTATATAAAACTGATATACTTTAACCCCTTCATTTGTTTAGAAACATGTTTATGATGCCATACTTTGAAATTGCAATTCAACTGAAAGCTGTAGGTTTACACAACAGGATGTCTCTTAGTACTTCTTTACACTGAAAAAACTAAATTACTCTATATACAGTATGTACATGTGGTTGTGTATTTACAATATAATTACCATGCAGCAATATGTGCAATTACATTGTAATTACACTGTAATTAAAGAAAGTGTAAACTGGAATTATATTGCCAGTGTGACATGGCATGTCTAAATTCCATTGCTGAACAATTGATTGGTAATCGTTCCCGACACAGCTGCTGGTGTGTGCAAGGGTGGTGGATTCAGTTCCAAAATGAGTGACGTTTACATTATTTCTCAATTATAAAGCAACACTTCATGAAAGCAGATGGATGGAAGGATTTCCCTAATTACGATGCCCTAGCTGCTGCCTACCATCTGCCATTGGACACTGTGGTCCACCCCCATTGCGATCTACAAAATTTTCCCTGGGGTAAATTGCCCTTTTTGGTTGTAGATCCTACCAATGTTGAAAACTCTGTTGAAGCATTTGACATAGCCAATACTCTGAATAGTTCAAACGGACCAGTGTATTTCTAAACATACAGTGTAATGACGACTGCTGTTCAAGCTGTTTTTATAAATAAATGCTTACAGCTATGATCATTGTTGTTTAGATTCTCAATGAAACGGGAGATCGGACTAGGTTAGTTAATATTTCCGTTCCCAGTAGAGCTATCAGGGGCATCAGCTCAAGTCAGACACAATGCCAGCAAGTGTCACAAGTGACATTTTAGAATTATTATTTATGCACTTGAATGGTTTATTATTGTGTTAAACTCTCTTTTTTTGCACTGTGAACACTTACCTGATTTGTTTTTTGTATTTATTTATTTATTTTGTTTGCTACACCTTGGAATCTTTCGATTCAAATCACTGTTTATTTTTTGTGTGCACTGTATTTTACCGTCTGCATGAGGACTTTCTCCACATTAGTAGGAAGTCCCGCCCCACAACTAGTCAAGTGAATGAGAGTGGAGATTGAGCATCTGGGGGGATATAAAAGGGAAGGACAGACAGGAGGAAAGGAAGCAGTGAAGGGAAGCAGTCGGGTTGTGGCTGTGGAAGAGAAAACAGGCTTTGTTGGACTTACTATACAAACTGAAGGAAAGAAGAAACAGAAATAATCTTCTGCTGCACTGAAGAAAGAATTCTGACCAGAAAGTAAAGAACGGATTTGAATTTCTTTTTGTTCATTTGGGATTTTTTTATATGGGACTGTGTTGTGACTTTTATGTTTACTTTTCTGGATGTTTTTTTTGTTTGTTTTATGCTGCCCCAACTTAGTGTTGACTTTCTTTCTTACACTATTTATATTGGGCTGTTTTTAGAGGAATAACAGACACTGTGAGACTCATGGGATTTTAGAAGGTGCTTTATTGTATACTCTCATGGAACTGTGTAAATATTATATCTCCCTTCTTGCCGTCACTGAGCGTGTTGGAAACATTGCTTCCTCCGAGTGCCTGTTGTTGGTCTGGCTTCATTGAAGAGGTTTCCCAGGTTCGAGTGGACTGCGTCGGAAGACCTGCTACCTGCAAAGGTAAAGAAGGGGGGATTGCCAAAGAGAACCACTGCGGTTCATAGAGTGGATTACCTGGGCGAGAATACAAGTTCGCTGCCGGTTCCAGATGACGTGTACTGCCTGGAACTATGAGGCAAGCAGAGGAACGTGGCCACTGGACTGCGTTTTCTGTTTGTGTGTGTGTGTGTGAGTGTCTGTGATTGGTTGTTTATGTTCTGTTAATGCATACTGGACTTGCAGGGCGGTGCTAGTAGCCTTCATCCTAGCCTGTGAAAGGACGCTCACTGAACTGTTCATGTGAAGCTCACCGTCGGATCTGTGGCTGTTCACACATAAACTGCATCTGAGAAGGGAAATAACTGTGGGAAATAAATAATATATTAATCATTTAAACCTTCTCAAGTCTAGAGATGTTAACCAATCCAGGGGGAAAAGGTGGAGAGACCATCAGTACAGCAGTCTTTGAGCTTCACATCTTCTATTACAGTTTTAATGGAGAGCTGCTCTCAGAACATCCCTGCATACATCCACTTTGAAAAAGGGATGTGCTTCCCAAAAATACACATTAATTCATATAAAGGTGTGGCAGGATGGCTTGCAGTGGTGAGGTGTGGTGACATCACGGACCAGGAAGTACAGAAACCAAAACAGTGGATGGGCGGGTGAAGCTGAATGCTACGGCACTCAGCGTATTTATTAATAAACAAAACAAAATAAAGGATTTAAACAAACAAGTATATCTTATTATATAGCAATTGTTAATTATATTCTCCTCGCTCTCTATCTCCGCTCCCGTACTCTCCTCTCTACACTCAACCCCGCAGCACAGACAGCTGCAGGTTCTTATACTCTGGCCGAGGGGTTAACTAGCTGTTAATTATCTTATTACCCCTCGGCCACAGTCTGCATGAGTTTAGTAAGGATGCGTGACTGTCAGCTAGTTAAATAATCAGGAGCTGATCAGCCACGCATCCTCATGGGGTTTTAAATATAAAAACAATGAGAAATACGCTGCGCTGTTATCCGCGCCGCAAACAATAATATAAATAATAATAAATAAATATATAGGGGCGGGACACTCCGCCACACAAGGTTATTCATTATGCTCATGTGCATACGTTCATGAAAATAACTTTGTTTGTTTTATCCAAGAACAAAAAGTGACTAGCATATACTTTTGAGGTGTTTTCAATTGTTTTTTGGTTGACTGTGTGGGATATGTAAGCAATAAAACACAACAGGGCATTGGTTGTGCTTGAATAACCGCACGCCCAGGGGCGTAGTAAGGGGCCTTTAGCCCCTGGAAGTGCAGTTATTCTAGCACAACCAACACCCTGGAGTGTCTTAGTGCGCTTATAAAATGGGTTACTAGTTTTTTAGAAATAAAGATATAGACACATTTTTATTTAAAAATTAATATAGGTTTATTTTGTCCTAAATATATTACTACGCTAGAAAGAATAGTGTGAAAGTTCCAATGAATTTAATAGATAAAATTATTTTTTATAATAAATTAAATAAATTCAAATAAATTAAATAAATTCTCAGAATATTTTCAGTATATAATCATTGAAAATAATAGTGACTGTATTTGTTTTATACCTGTGTTTTTCTTTCATTATGTTAGTGTAATGATGACATTGACAAAGTTTATACCGACATGAAAATGTAGGCAATGTTAACAAAGATTAGTATAAATTAAGATGATAAACGTAAGCAATAAGGCATGACAGGGTGTGGGTTATACTCTAATATCCACACGTCCCGGGTGCGTTATAAGTCACAAGGCGAAAGTAACCTCCAAATATGTAGGCATTTTATGGGTTAAGGTGAAAAATCAGCATACAAAATAAACAGGCTAATGGGAAAACTTTCAAAACGTTGCCTCCCTATTGAAAGTGTTGTACACAGCTGCGTACACTGCGTATGCCTGGCTACGCCACTAGTTGGGTATATATTTACATGAATGGGCTGGATTTGTGCTGTTGCTGAATAGTACATGAATGTATTGCATACATTTTAATATTTTAAATGAAATAAAATTAGTAACTGTTAAATGAATAATAAAACAATGAAAACAATGATTGAAGTGGGAGAAGGGAGGGCTGCTGGTTCTAAGTGAGTAATACTGTTTATGAAGCGTGTCCAGGAGGTTGATGACTGAAGAAACGGCAGAGCTGAGAGGCTGAATGAGTTGCTTGATATCATTGGTGATTTGGAGACATATGTCGGAGAAAGAATTAGGAGAAGCTGAAGGCTCAGGTGAAACAGTAGGCGGGAGATGTGAAGTAGAAAGAGCAGGATCGGGAGTGCGTGCAGCAGGGGAGGAGTGAATTGACATTCCTTTTTTAAAGAGAGCTTTCATAATCTTGTCAGTAGGTCAGTCTTTAAAGAAAAGCCAACCTGGTGGTGAAGGTGTTTAGAGTGGCGGGGAGGATTAGTAGCATCAGAGACCTGGATAACCAGGACAGCAGGAGCGGGATCAATGAAGGTTGAGGCAGCGGGTCCAGCGGTGTCGAGGATAGATTTATTTTTACAATCACCAGGTTTGTTACTGTAGATGCAGCTGGCTGCCACTAGAGTACCTCCAATGGTAAACCCTAACGAATGGTAATACACACAGGTGTAAAAATAAGGCATCGGTTTTCAAAACAAAACAGTTTTGAAAACCGATGTGTCCAAAAGAAAAACACAACAAAAAACAAAAGGTGACTGTGGCAGGGTTGGGGTTAAATCTTTCTCTGCCAACAATCACAAGTGTGGCCATTCCCTAATTAGGTAATTGGGTGCTAATTGGTCGCCTTTATAAAAAGAGAGAGAAAACCCTGTGTTTGGTGGTGGTGTTTAGGTGAACAGAAGCCAATGAAGGCGTTGCTCAGCCTCGCAATAGTAAATGTTTTTTAACTCTTTATTTTGGCCCTCATGCCATGTTAATTTAATAAATATACACTCGAGAGCTTAAACAGCCTCTGAGTCTCCTTTCTCGCGGTAATAGCTTGGGCCCTGATGCTATCTTGTCTAAACAGAGGGTCCCGCACTCCAGGAATGCTACCCTACACACTCAGTCTATACTGATCCACAGGGTAAAATGAAAGCTTACTTTTGCTTTTCTTGTTATGCTCTTACCACGCCAAGCGTTTCCGTGTCCAGTCTCGGCAGTCTGTTTTCTCCATTTTAGTTTTCCTCACTGCAGCAAAGTCAGTAGATTGCAGAAGCATTGTGTAGCACAGTGCCCTTTTATGGTCAGACGCTCCCTCGGACATACCCCTCCTAGTAAATCAAGGACTCACAGTCATTTTGACCCCAGCAGAGCCTCCCTGTCAATCCATCACCTGGTAGCACATCTCCTGTGGAGGGTCTGAGCAAATCCTGCAGCAGTATGCACACTCTCTGAATTCAGTGACAGGTATTCCCCTGTCACATACACTCCCCCTCAGAATGGCACCTGCGGTCCATTCTAAATTCTTCAACCCCACACCTTCCCGAGAAAAGTCTGCATTTTGGTATATTTTCTTTGCTAGGTCGATTACCCTAAGGCGTAGGACTGCAGAGCCAAATAATACCATGTGATTCTGGCATTGGTATCCTTTATCCAGTGCCGCAATATTAAGGGGGCATGGTCGGTGACCAGAATGAAGTGCCGACCCAGGAGATTGTACCGGAGTGCTTCGACTACCCATTTTACTGCAAGGCACGCCTCGATGGTACTATAGTTTTTCTCGCAGGGAAGTAGTTTCCTGTTGATATACAGAACTGGGACAGCTGCACCCAGACCTGTCTCAGATACATCCATCTGCAGGATAAACCCCCCTCCTGAAATCCGGATCGAGCAGCACTGACTTGCTACACAGTTTCATCTTCAACATCTGAAAGGGCCTCTGGCATGGATCTGTCCACTGGACCATATTTGGGACAGCCTTCTGGGTGAGGTTCGTCAAGGGAATGGCTATGGAGGCAAAATTTGGAATACATTTACGGAAATAGACCACCAGTCCCAGGAAGGAGTGCATCTGGGTTTTGGTCTTGGGAGTTGGACAATCAACCAAGGCTTGCACCTTTGCAATAAGCGGTCTGATCTGTCTGCCCCCCCCAATCGATACCCAAAATACTCTGACTCTTACAATTGCACACTTCTTTGGGTTAGCAGTGTGACCGGCCTCCCGCAAGGATTGCAACACAGCCACTACCCTACGCAGATGACTCGGCCACTCCAAGCTATGGATGACCACATCATCTATGTAGGCAGCGGTCTACTGCTGATGGGGCCTCAAGACGCAGTCCATCATCCACTCAAAAGTGTCATAGGCTCCATGAAACCCAAAAGGCAGTGTGGTGAACTAGTACAAGCTGAAGGGAATCAAAATGAAGTCTTCTCTTGAGACTCTTTAGTCAGGGGTGTCTGCCAGTACCCTTTCGTTAGGTCCAGTGTCGTCATAAAATGAGCCGTGCCTAGACGCTCCAGCAATTCATCTACCCGGAGCATCGGGTATGAATCAAAATTAGTTTTTTTATTGACTTTTCATTGACTTTTCTACTGGAAGCCAATATAAGCACTTTATCTCCTGGCTGGAACATGTGCAATTGGGACCCTCGGTTATAAGTGGTCTCCTGTCTGTGCTGGGCCCGTCGTAAGTTATTTTGAGACCACTTGTGCAAATCCAGCACATACTGGACCGAATTGGTTGAACTGCTCTGCTGACCCTCCCATCTCTGATGAGAACCAGCACACCCCGGGACTTCCGCCCATATAGCAGAACAAATGGGGAGAACCCTGTGGAAGCCTTGCTTCTAACAGCAAAGAGAAGTTGTGGAATCAGCTTGTCCCAATTACGCATGTCACAAGCAATAAACCGATGCAACATGCTCTTCAGGGTCTTATTAAAACGCTCCACCAAGCCATCAGTCTGGGGGTGATAAACCGAGGTCATGATGGTCTTAACCTTTTGCGGTCCATTGTCGGACCCTGTCCGACATTATCAAAAAAACGCAAAAACGGGTTTCTAGTCGTTTTTCTCCGGAAAAGCCGAGAAAACCATTCAATGGCCGAGTGGGAGCGACAGGAGCCGAGACAAGCCGATAAAAAAAAAAAAAAAGAAGGCGTATCTCATGAATAGTCATACTTGCCCCTGGCATCACATAGGGGCGGTCATAAGGAAACAAGCTGGTTGTTACTGTATCAGCGCCAGAGACTATCACGGACATTTGCAGAGCTTTTTTGAGATGTTATAGTAATAAAATAATGACTTGGATTGCATTATTGAGGAGTTTGGTGATAAAATGAGTGATCAGGAGATGATTGATCGGTATGTAGGACTATTATTATTATTATTATTTATTTCTTAGCATATGTGAAAGCGATAGCGAACGAAAGGGTGGGGCGGGGCTGGAGATGCCTAGTGAGTGCTTTGTTGATATGCAGGGCCTTTTAAACCCGTTTGACTGTGGAAAAAAAATACTTTTAAACAGCTGCGTCTAAAATTAACTGCGCGCGTGAAAATAAATTGGACCTGACGCGCAATTAATAAATGGACTGCAAAGGGTTAATATCTAAAAGCTTGCATGCCTCGCTTACCAGCCATGTCATAAAATTGTTGCCTTGGTCCATTAACATTTCATAACATAAGAAATTCAAGAATGCTTTGGTGCCAGCATGGTCAGTTAGTGCTCAGGAGAGGAAAAACAAAAACTAACCAGGTAAGGTAAATGAAACCTCTGGGCATCCACTGCTAGACAGACCGCCCTTCCTCCAGGCAGCTAGCTAAAGGTCTTATTGCGGTCACAGAGAGGGTTATATAACATTGTTCATGACAGCATCCAGTCTTTTCTTGAAGGATCTGATAGTCTCTGCTTCAACAACTGTCTGGCAGCCTGTTACAATGGTTCACCACCCTTTCTGTGAAAAAGGTTCTGAATGCCCTTCTTCAGCTTCCACCCGTGGCACCTGGTTCTGTTCTCTGTGACCTGTGAAAAATAATTCTCAGCAGTTACTTTGTTAAACCCCTTGACAATTTTAAATACCCCTATTAAGTCGCCTCTGACTCTCCTTCTTTCTAGGTTATATAGATTCATCTCTTTCAGTCTTTCGTCATATGACAAGCCTTTTAATCATGGAATTAATAGTGTTGCTCTCCTCTGTACTCTTTCCAAAGCCTCTATGACTTTCTTATGATATGGGGACCAGAACTGTATACAGTATTCTAGGTGTGGTCGTACCAGTGTCTTATATAATTTTAATATAACTTCTCTATATTTGAATTCAACTGTCTTGGCTATGTAATCTAACATTCTTTTTTTATAGCTTTTCCACTATATGTTTGCTTTTCCGTCTAGTTGGCTTAACCACTCCAGGACGTAAGCATGTATGTCAAATGAAAGAGCACTTGCAGTACCATGCCGTACCTGCGTACGTCAAGGTTTGCCATCTATTCTGTTTTTTTTTCAATCTGATTTCTTTGTATATATGCCCTAAGGCAGTGTTAGTAATGTGATATGTGTCTTGAAGTCGGGAAGGAGAGGTCAAAATCATCAGGTGACTTTATTATCCAATTGCGTGCCATACAAAAATCCCTATCTATCCGTAACGGCCACTCTACTCTGTTGATAAACAACGGCGCTATCCTCCCTAAAGGGGTATTATTGGCCCCAAAAATGAAGATAAAAAGGATTAAGGTTAGTAGGATTAACCGATAGCAAAACTTAGGGACATCAGAAGTACCAATTTATGAATACATGGTTTATTACATTGATGTCAATAAAACCAGAAATAAATTAATTACAAAAACCCAGTAAAGAAACAGATATGAATAAATATAAATATAAATGAATAAAAGTATAAATATGAATAGAATGACTGTTGAGTGAAAGTAAGTAGAAATGATAGAAACAAATCAGAGGAAAAGTATACAGTATTAGTTTTTTTGACCTAACTGATGATCAGATTATTAATCGTTTTCAACTAAATACACAAGCAACATTGGATTTATGTGAGGAGTTATCAGAGGATTTGAAGATTTGCCGTTCCCGTGGCAGTGAAGATAACCACTGCCTTAGTAACATTCTATGCTGCATGGGCTAAATATGGAGAATATTGCATGGCAAAATGAAAAAGAAATAACCAAATAAATAAATTAATAAATAAATAAATGTCTATATATTTATTTATATATTTTGACTTTTATTTTGGCGTAAAATATCCTCCATATCAAAGATCCATCGGAGACAACTCGGGTATAAGCCAGTCTACCATGTCCAAAATAGTGACTCAAGTGACTGTGCGTGCATAAATATATATGCCTTCCAAAAACTACAGCGTTGTCACAAAAACAAAAGAAGAATTGTATACAATTGATGGGATTCAACATGTTATCCCATCCTCTTTTTTGTATGGTCTGGAGATCTTTGCCTTGTGGGTTGACCTGAAAAAAGAAACAAGGACCAGGGGTCACAAATGGAGATTAGATAAGAGGCACTTTTTTACACAGAGAATTGTGAGGGTCTGGAACCAACTCCCCAGTAATGTTGTTGAAGCTGACACCCTGGGATCCTTCAAGAAGCTACTTGATGAGATTCTGGGATCAATAAGCTACTAACAACCAAACAAGCAAGATGAATGGCCTCCTCTCGTTTGTAAACTTTCTTATCTTTTTATGTTCTTATATAAATGAAAAATGTGTTGTTCTGTTCTTTTTTATTTTCTCCAAAACCAGGGTGGCAGACTCTCCAGTTGTATTGGAGTTTAGAGCTATTTATTGTAAAGCACACCTCGTGTTTTATATAAGAAAAAAACATTCAGAAATGCAAATGACTTTTACAAACGCCTAAAGAACTACATTTAGACGATTCTGAGCCCCGTCTGATCATTACCATCCTAACTGATGTTCTGCCTAGTCAATGAGCACGTTTGTGACTATAGGTTTCAAAAAATCACACCTACACTGACACGTCTAAATCCAATGTTACCTGTAGGAGATCATTTAGTCATCTAGACGAGAATAAGTGACTTTATGTCAATTTACTTAAATGAACTTTAGTCAATTTAGTCACCTACGAAAATAGGGCCCACAGAGCACAGACATAGGCACAAACATGGCACTCTCAGTAAATCACAGCTAGTAAACATTTTAAACACTTTTAATAAGATCTACACCCTTAGACAAAATTAATTTGTATTTGTAAATATGCATTTCAGTAGTAAGTAGTTCAGTAGTAAGTAGTTTCTTTATGAAATAAGAGTGTCTTTGCATGTACACTTTTGTTTGTACAACTGCACATATCTAAAAACAATTTTATTTATCACAAGAATGTTAATTAAGCGGTAATGGCAGGGCACATGGAGTGTATGTGGAGATTCCAGTCTTCTGACTGGATAGTTGTGGTAGAGTGGCCAGGTGTCTACCGTAATCAGGAGGCAGAAAGGAGACTCAGAACTGAAGAGTTGCAAGTTTATTTTCATAAATCAAAATTAACAACAAAAAACACAGCTCACCGAGCCGAAAGAAGAGGTTAAACAAAAACAAGTCGTGCAAACAAAATGAAACAGAAAATCCCCCACTCAAGTCTTTCACTATCACAGTGAGGTTTTAAATTATATATATATATATATATATATATATATATATATATATATATATATATATATATATATATATATATATCTTTTTATAGGATGTGGCTGCTCCCAATTATCACCAATTATTCTATTTTGGAGCAGCCACATTCTCACATGTTTTTGGCATGGACAGGAATTAACCCCATCCCTGCCAACCACCGGATGTTATACTAGCAAGGGAGACTGTTGTCTCCAAGTAATAACTATGTAAGTTGTTTCAAGGTGACCTTGTCCACTCACCATATAATCACTCATACAAGTCTGAAATAAACTATTGATCATATGAAGCCCATCTAAGAGGCTTATTAATACAAGTTATTTTTTGGGTTAGATTTTTCTTTGGGTCTGCCTCTGTAACTCACTTGTTACTGTATGTTTCGATACAGCACAAAGCAATATATCAAGTCTGCATTGCAAATAACCCTGGATATACGTAGTCATTCCAAGAGAGAATCCATTTGAAACACAAAATGATATGCAAAGTGAATATAAACAAGAAGAATACATGAGTTAAGATAAATGTGATATTTCAGACCTGTACCAAGTTGCTCCTAAATGTACTATAGCACATTTTAAAGTTACATTGGTTTAACAAGGCACACCAGAGGGCATATGAAAGGTTAAAAATCTATCTTGTTATTTTTCACGTTGCAAGGGCATTTGTACATTTGACATTAGAAACTTGCTTTACTGGTACACACATTTTCATATTTTTTCAAAGGACCTTCCCTACTGATGTCAAAAGCTTCAGTATAGACATCTGTGCTGGTTTTCAAGAATAAATGAGAGCAAGTTTACTTTATAAAACAAGTGAAGTGTATTTTGTACCTACTGTACCTACAGTCTTTGGAGGACACCTGAAGGTAAGTGGATATTATATATATATATATATATATATATATATATATATATATATATATATATATATATATATATATATATATACAATATATCTCAATCAGTACATGATGGCTGAGGCTAGAATTGAGGGCTTTATAATAAAAGGAAATTAAAAATAAATTACTTATATTTTTACAGTCGTTGCTACTGCTAAGATTGTTGGGTGTTATCAGTTTGCTCCTGGGGTCTGACTCCCCTTACCTTTCTGTTCCTTGACAGTATTTCCAGAAGATGACCTCCTGGCTAAGACTGTTTTTTCTTTTTTTTCTTTTTTTACCCCCTTGAGCGTCTATTTTCTTTTTTTCTTTGCATTTGCACATTGACAGTCTGTCTGTATTATCCCCATACGGTATCCTCCTGACTGCTACTGATTTGAGAGTGAAAAGTGTTTCCCCTGAAGAAACAGTTGAAATAGACAGAAATAAAGTTAAGGTGGAGGGTGAAGTGACACAAAGGGGAAGGAGAGCATGGAGATAGCCTAGAATGGAAAGAGTGGCAGGTAGTAGCATGGAAAAGAGACTGTAATGCTGTGAGGTGATGGCTGTAGGGATTGACATTTTCCTGTTAGGTTTGGATTCAGTCTGTCAGACACTTGGTTCTTAGAATGTTTACTCTCGGGCTTGTCATTGAAGAAGGTTACTAAAAGTTGCCTCTTTAAATCTATTTAAAGAATACCGCAAGTCCTTTAGCATTGCAGGATACCACATGCAAAATCTGTACTAAGTAACAATGAAACAGCATCTACACTGTAATCACAGTAATGTTAAAAGAGAAATTTAGACCTGAATATATATATATATATATATATATATATATATATATATATATATATATATATATATATATATATATATATATATATATATATATGTTTTGTATATTATTTTCTGTTTCAGGCATCACATACTGGTGACTTGCTAAAACTCATAAGTTTAAAGCACGCCTGTGATCTCAAAAGGGCTCTCATGATTTCCATTACATGAGAGTAGATGTTAAAACTTCATGCTGATTTGAACTCGGCTCTCGCCAAGATAAGCACCAACTAAGACATATACAGTAAACTAATGTGATCCATATGTGTCTCCATCCATTTGCGCTTCCTTCCATATGATGTAGATATCCTTCTGTCTGGTGCTGATGGCTGAAGTGTAATGCTGGCTCCAGGGATCAGCTTATTGCCTCCCTAGCGCATCAGCACATACAACGGCTGCGATGCTGGCTCCGGGGATCAACCACAGTGCGGTCTTCCCAGCGCATCAGCGTGACAACCGTCTGGATGGAGCTAAGTAGGGTACATCTCTGGGGTCTTCAAGTGGGCACCTTCCATCCTCGGTGTTTCGTCGACTAGCCCATGACACCTCAAGATGGCTCGATGGTGATTCTGGCGTCCCAGCATCACCCCCCTCCGTCCCCCACTCAACTCAGCCCAGCTTACTTACCTGTACATCAGCTTTCCTTTCTATTGTGCTTGAGATCCCCAGGCAGAATCTTTCCGTCTCAACCACAGCCAGTTGCTGCTCCTCTCTGCTGCTTCAGATAAGTTCTTCACTGTGCGACGCAACTCTTGGCCACTGAATCCGACATCTCTGAGAAACCTGGTTGTAGAGTGTGCCACAAATCTTCCACAACCCACCTCCACTGGGTAAACCTGGACTCTCCATCCTCGCTGATCCGCTTCAGTGGCTAGTTGAGCATACCGCAGTTTCTTCATCTCATATGCCTCATCTACAGCATCCTCCCATGGCACTGTTAACTCTACCAGGTGAACAAGGCGTGCTGATCCAGACCACAAGACAATAACGTGTCTTCTCACTAAGTTCAGCTGGGACACCTGATTGTAACTATTAAACTGCCACCTGTAACACTTTGCTCCAAGTGTGTAAGAAGAACATCAGTAAGAAATACCACATAGAACAAATGTGGTACTTCAAACATCCACTGGGGGCAGAATTCTGCAGGGACAGGTTCATGGAAACAATCTAGTGAAGCAGCTGAACTTTGAGAGAAGACATTTTTTATAGGACTTTTGAGGCCATACAGAAGCTTTAAGAAGTCACGAGGATGTGATAGAAATCCGGCAGGCTAGTTCAAGAGCTGCCAGTGATCCATCGTCGGTTGGCCTGTGAGCTGGCTCACAACATTTGCATATATAAAGAAATGGCATTCAATGCCAAAGGGTTAATCTACATGCTGTTTCTATTACCTTTGAACCTGTGCTTTATGTAAGATGCTGAGAAGATAAAAATGCAATATTTTTTCAACCAAGTTATTTGGACATTTATATAATGCGATGGAAAACTGTTGCCTGTGTAAAAGCTTTTGGCTGTAGACATGGACTGTATTGAATCCATACATACAGATATACTTTAGTTTTTGCTCTAATTTTGGACAACTTAATGTTAACTTAATCAGGGTGTATGGAACCAGTTGTAAGTGAAACACTTAAATATTGGTATTTTAAATATAGCATGGAGAAATACTTACCAATCTCTTCCTGGAGTGCCTCTATTGTATCCATTTTATTGCATCAGGCAGGACCATTTCAATGCTCTCCAGTGTGTCATTATCATCAACATTTGTTACTTTTAAGTATTGTTATTTTTAAGTATTCCTTGTATTTATTTTACTGATTCCTCCAGTTTTTCAAGCTTTTCTAGAACTGAAAAAAGACAACTGTAATTGAATGAACAGTATACATTTTACAAATGAATTATAGATGCTTGTATAGTACCCATGTACAGAACTGAACAAGTGCAAGCACATGGAATATTGGATGTTACTGCATTAGTTATTAGACATCCCATATCCACATTTTTTACATGCATTAGTATAATGCAAGAAGTTGTTGTGATACTGTTTATTTTTTTATTGAATATTATTTTTTAATAAGCATTTTATTTTTCTTGAAACTAAAAGACTACATTTACCTGAAGGACAAAGGGACATGAAAGCCCAATATGTTTATGAAGCATACTGAAAAAATCCCCAAACAATGAAGAACTATCAACACTTATGAGCTCTTTGTGGCACATGGAAATTGGTAGATATAGGAAAAGGACACTCCATAACAACATTCTAGAAACAAAATACTTTTTAGTCTATTCATTGGTATGATACCAACTGATGTAGTTACAGCTTCCGGACACTAGAGTGCGAGAGCGTTACCACCACACAGTAAATGATATATTGGGGTACACTCACCTTAGTCTAAAGCTGCACCAACACTGGGCAGAGCGACGCGAGTGAAGTCACTGAATGTCAGTCCACACCAGACACGACTTGGAAACGATCCAAAGACTGGAAATAAATACATGACCCTGCCCATGCATTCCTATTGGACATACTAGAGATGGGCTGTCCCATTACAAAACAGGGCTTGTTTTGATAAAAGGTTACCACTCTGACCTCCGGCAACTCCATTGTAAAACAAAGGTTGGACTTGTAAAATCTATAGTAGATCGGAGTTATTGAACATCCCTATATATCCAACAGTTTTATTGTTATCATATATTAGTAGTAATTGTACAGTTGTACTCATAGTATTATTTTTTTCTTTGTGGTACCAGTAGTAGTCATAGTCTGATTTGAAGCCCGGTACATGTGTCAGAAGACAGCTGGACAATAGTAGTATAGTTGAACTGATATTTTCAACAAACTTATTTTATTGTTATACATTTATATATACAACTTACTGCAAGCTCAATTGTATTTCTTTACAAATTCCTCCATTGATCCTTTCTATTAACTTCTTTAAGTATTTTAAAGTGCAACATTATTATTATTACGTTGTCGTTGTTAAGCATACATAATCACTATATTATTATTATTATTATTATTATTAATGTTATTATGCACAAGTCAACACTTACCTTGTATTACTACCAATGCCATTCTGCAAATCTATTTTTTTACTTTATCGTAAACACTATTGAAGACTGCGAGGCATCAGATCATGAGTGAGTGTTTGAGCCGCCTCTGACTTAATTTACTTATGAATAATTATACACAGAACAAGGTCATATGCCATGGCAAGGAGCAAGACTTATTTAGTTTTTCCTTTTAAAACTGTCCGGTGAACAAATATGGCTCATAATCTTCAAAACTATGAGCTTGGAAATGTGTTACTGTTTAATATGGAAACACACCTAAACTATATCTAAGGTATATTGACGACATTGATGACGTCTACTACAAACCAACTGATTCTCATTCATAACTGCGGTATGACTCCTCACACCCTAAGGCTTGCTGTGACTCGATTCCCTATTCATAACTGTTAAGACTCAGACGTATTTGCAGCGACAATCAAGTTTTCTCCACCAAGAGTGAGGAAATGTGTGTGTTTTTTGGAAATTGTGGCTTTCCAGACAAGATCATCACTAAAGCTAAATCCCACTTTTCAAATATAAATAGATAAAATGCTTTATAAAATAACAATATACAACACACAGATGATAGAATCCCTCTGGTCCACACTTACCACCCAACCAACAGAAATATACAGACAATTGTGCAAAGAAACTTTAACATTTTACAACAAGACCCATCTACAGCACCTATTTTCAAGACTCCTCCCTTGATATCATATAGAAGAGACAAGAATATAAGAGAAGATGTGGTACACATTGCTGTTGGTCCTTCTGGGGAACCTTTGAAAGGCACATATCCATGTAATAGACTGCAATGTAATACCTGTAAATACATTCATTCTGAAACAGAGATTAAAGGCATTAAATCTTCATTCAACATTCATGAACATCTTACATGTACCTCTACAGAAAGTCTACTGCATTATCTGCAAGAAATGCAACAATTTGTATGTTGGAGAAACTAAAAGGCGTTTAGCAGACCGGTTTGTAGAACACTTAAGAAGCATTTGTATTAACACCACTGCATTTCCAGCAGCCCGTCACTTCAAAGGTGATGATCACACTGCTGAAAACATCACAGTCTGTGTGATCAATCAGTGCTATGGATCAAATGTTCCTCGGAAACAAAAGGAATGAGAGTTTATCTTCAAACTGGGAACTTTGGAATCTCTGGGAATGAACATTCTATTCTAATAATCATGAAACCATCCATAGAATTTTTGTATATTTCAATTCATTCCCAGGGTTAGGCGGAATTCGGTCATCTAGAAAGGGGGCGGAGCTACGGTACACTAAATCATCGAACCAGAAGGGAAGCCACGGATTGGAGGAGCGGTTGCAATCATTAACCAAGGGGTCATGATTGACGGTATGAAAGGGGACGTAGCAAAGTGATCTGTTCCTTTGTTATGGTTAATGCTAACCGGAAAGAGTACCGTATTGTGAAATCGTGAGTGTTTTGTTTGTTTTTGTTATGTCTAATTGTACTTTTTGTTATTTAGACGGCTAACAAGATTTGGAGCTGTCGCTACAGGTCAGCACAAAATCCGGACAACACTGCACTTGTTTCACGATAAATTGCAGACCTCTTAAATGAATTTGACAACTCATTTGGTTGGTCACTAAATTTGAATTTGAAAGTAGAAAAGGCATATCATTGTTACTAGTTCATAAACATATCCCTAAAGGATACCTGTATGTTGCTGAATTGATTTTATAAATTTTAATAAGTAACTTATGTGTGTATTATTGTAGCGTAGGGGAGGTTGTTTGGCCTGTCGCAGCACTGGAATAAGAATGACCACTCAAACCTGTTTATTTCACTATCATTTCCCTGGTGGGATTAACTGCTTTATTTCAGCATTCACAAAAGGGGTTGGAATGGCACTAACTTTCCTTTTCACTACTGTGGATGCGCCTGCTTTCTCTTCCCTCTCCCTACTTGACAGCTCCAGCTGTATTTGTAATACATCATCCCAACCCAATCACCACCTCACTCCCACGCTGTACCTAAAGTCACAATAACAGAGCATAAACAAGGACTCGTTTAGCAGTGCACTACCAGGCCGGTTCTTGTATTCTTGTACCTGGTCCTCGGTTACGAATTAGCTACTGCCTCACTGCCCATACAAATAACTGTAAACATTATAGGGGGTACCCCCCCTGACACTCTACACCAATGATGCGTTGGTGTTGGTTTTTAATCCTTTTAACAGTTTACACATTTTGATAAAATAGCACTACTGTTCATAAATATGAAATGCAGTTAAGCACAGAATATTTTGTACTGTATAAAGAAACCAGGCACATTTTTATGGCCGCAACTTTTGAAGGCCATGTCAAATATAGTTTGAAATTCAAGAAAGGGTGCTGTGGTTGAATATTAGTATTTATGACTTGAACATAAAACTGGTACCACATTGAATGTTTGTGTAAAATAAAGATAACAAGTAATTCAGCATTGGTAGTAAATGAATAATATCTTACTAAGGCTGTGTGACATGCAGTTATAAATATTTATTCCGGAAAATGGTGATACAATACTAATTTATAATGTAAAAAAAACAGTACTTATATAAGAAGCCCAGCTGGCACTTGTTTATCTTATAGATTTTGCTTGCAGAAAATTCAAACACTTGAACCATTGTTCCCTTGATAAGTAACCTAATTGACCCAGTTAACTGAAAAAAATCACCAGTAAAGCAGAAAACATACATGCAGGTAAGCAGTACTAAAGAATGGCAAATTCGGTACTTTTATAGCCATTCTCTGCAGCAAAATTAGCACCAAACCAGACAAAATAAATCAAAACCGCTGTAACTTCGAGAGGATGGCAATTAAATAAACCCCCACTGTGCAAACAAAATGTAAGCTGCATAATAAAGAGATGGTAAAAGGAAAAGGAAGCGACTCTAAATATCAGCCCCATGGTAACCCCTAATGAGTGGCTTTGAAATGTAAGAAACTGTATGACAAACAACAATGTGTAGAAGATCATGCCAAAATCTGTCAGCTTGTTATCCAACATCAGCAATTTCAATTGTTTGTAAAACGCAGCAATAAATGTAGATTTCAGAGGCAGGGGGTCTGGGGAAAATACTGGAAAAACCAACGTGCTTCAAAGGCAATACATCTTGTATATCTTTTTCTTGTGCACAAGTTATTTTATTTCCAATGTAACAGGTGCAAAGTAAAAGCAATCACAATGAATTACCACAGGATTAGCTTGATTTAATTATGTTGTGACTATCTACTGTAGCAAACAGACTTTAAAGAGATTCAAGTTAACCAGTGTTTGGTCAGCATGAAGCAAACACAATGATTACTGTATAATTAAGACTGGAATAGGACACACTCCGTTACATGTAGTGATAAGAATTAAGTTTGCATCCATGACAACTAAAAATCGAAAACTTGAAAATGTTTATGTTTATGAATACAACATGTGCTTTTTACTATTGAGATATCTGCTGATTATAGTCCACTGTGATGTCATACTGTTGAGAAAAAAATTTCTCAATACTGTTACATGACATCACACTGACTGGATCTTTTTTCTGCAACCAAATTAAGAAGTGAAAGGACACTAACACTAGAACTACAGCTAAGAAGGTTGCTTTGACTTTGAGTGACAGCTCTTGCTGTGCAGATACATTCATGTCTCCACCCCTGAACGATAGCTGCATTGAAACCAGCTTTGTTAGGCTTGACCAGTAGAAGAGAATCTGGTGGAACCTTCAGAAAATTCATAACTTCTGCTGGAATACTCTGTAATGTTAGTGTTTTGCTCTTTGAAGTTCTGTGCAGTCACACCATTTTTTGTTTAACAGAAAGCAGCAAATCCCCAGGGAGTGTGACATTTCCCGCGGCAGGAAAGAAGCAATCCTTAACACAGCTGTGGCAGTGCAATGAACCCTCTAAAAACTCCATATGCATATACGGAGTGTGTAACACCCCTAGCAAAAATAAGGTTGCACAATTAATTTTCTCTGTGTCTTTGCTCATGTCATGCTTTACAGCATTGCATGCAAAGGCCTAATCAGTTTAAACAGGCTGGCCCCCCAAGAGAAACACTAGATCAACCCTCATCAGCTGATTGTACCTAAAGGAACAGCATGTGCTTATTATGCCTGTTTGCCTGTACCCTGATGTTTTATCCAAAATCTTTTCTAGGATATAATACCTTTCCCCAATTAACACTGATTGAGCAATTTTATAACTACACTCCATTCTGTCAAACTCAATAGCTTGTGGTTCTGTAAAGGAAGTGTGAGTGATATGAAGTCAAAACATCTGAGACTGGGGTGATTATGAAAGCTATGTTTCTGTATGCTTCAGTGTTGACGGGCATTTTTGTATCTGTGATCATTTTGTAATCCACAATCCGTATTTATGAAAGGGGAATGGGATGGTTGATCTGTCTTGTCTATTGAAAGACTGGCATCAAATCGATTAGCAAAAATGCTGAACAGATCAGTTTGATTAATTACAGAATGAAACAGCTGTGTGCTGCTGGCATTTCAACTCCTTCTAGCTCTGTAAAGCTTCAAGATACATTGATATATGCCAAACCTCAATAATTACTAAGAAGATTATGCATGATGACCCTATCATGGGCCCATACTATTGTGCGATCTCAGTCTCCCAGACTTCCCACAATATATTGTTTTGGAAAAGGAAAACAGTTCTATAAAACTTGTAACAAAGAATAGCCTTGAGTTATTAAATTAACATTGTGCACTCAGGACTCTTAGGTTTGCAGTTGTCTGCATCTGACAGTCTGACGCGGGCAGACCCACCGCAGATTTATTTGTGTTTTTTAAATCATGCAGGTAATACAGTTGCATTGTGTGAGGTGCAAGCTTCAGAATGTTAGCGAGCTCATACTCTGTGTTGTAGTTCCTGCTGTGGAGTACTGAAAAACATGGACCCGGAAACGCCTTGGATCAGAGCGGAATGAAAAACTGAACACTTGAGTCAGAGTCCTGCACGGGTCTGATTTTTACAACCTGATTCCGACCCGGACCCGTTACTATAGGACCCGACCCAAACCCGTAACCCGCTGTAGCACCGTCTTCTTACCCGCGACCCGACCCGCTTTAATAAGACCTGCAACCCGACACGAACCCGCAAGTGTTTGTCCTTTACCTACTGCCAACTTGAAATTAGACAAATATACATTTTACTGGTTGAATTCAAGTCATAATAAATAAAAAAAAAGAAAAGTATAGATCATACACTATTGTTTTGTAATGCTAATTAGTAATTGTATCTATAATTCATTTTTTACACGATCTTTGCAGTTATCAAGAAAATGGCACACATATCAATCAGCTTTTCAAAAACCACCTTACTACTTTCCATTGCTACTATTCTTTTCTTGCCAATACAAGAATTATGCATGAACTGAAAAGATAATTAATGAAGAACAAATGTTATAAATGTAGGATTGTGCAGATATAATACAGTGTTTAGGTATAACATTATTGTACAAATTGAAAATATAATAGGATGACATTTTTTTCTGAGAAAAGACATGAAGGCTTTTTTTTTGCCAGACACACGCACAAAGAAAATGAAAGACAAAAAAGTACTTAAAAGTTGGCTTTTATAGAATCTGAAATTTAAAAAAAGCCTTTTTTTTAATGCTGCCAAAAAATCCACAAACTTTTAATTATTTGTCAACTCTTCTAGAACAAAACTCACCAGTCGTGGTTCTAATATACCTATGATATTGTAACAAACCTCAGTTCCCGCAGGCAGGCGCATCACACAGGGCGAGGCAATCCACACACAGGCAGAGGGCGGGTGCGAACCCGGGACCTCTCGCACTAAAGCATAGCGCCGATACCGCTGTACAAAAGAGCCGGCTCCCTTGCAGGAGCGTATATCGGGCTTATGTCTTTTCAGATTGCATCACCTACCAGCCCTGACCCCTACCCCCGTGCACGATACACTCTCCCCTGCCAGCCTCAAGTCCACCCTCGGACTTGCTCACCAGGCTACAGGCTTCTAAGTGCACCACCGGGGTACCTGCGTGCACTTCCAACACCAATGTAACGAACCTTAGTTCCCACAGGCAGGTGCATCACACAGGGCGAGGCAATCCACACACAGGCAGAAAGCTACAATATATTTCTCACTTATTGCAAAGATTTTCCGCCTAAAATAGACAACTCAAGTCATTACTTCAGAAAAAAAAAACACGTTGTTAAAAAAACAACACTATGACCAGGAGGGAGAGCCTGAAACCAAGGTTTATAAAATGCCCATCTTACTCGCGTTCACATTCAACCACATACCCATGTCCAGAACAGCAGGGGTGAAACTTAGTACCGGGACTTATTTAATTGGCTCAAAATAAATCCGCCCCTGTGTGACAGGGAGATAAGGAATCTGAGCTGCAAGTCCACCTCCCAACCAGGAAGGATGTCAGGTAAGGTTGGTTGTACGCCGTCTCCAAGATGGGTCAACTCGATGGTGGGATGAAACTGGAAGTCGGCCATCTTGGGGAAAAGGCGTAGCTGTATGACTGCAGAACAACTCCATTGTGATCAGCTGTGGTGCAGGCCGCACTGATCATAGGGAGGAGTTTTGCAGTACAAAGGGGACGCAGCTACACGAGTACGGCCCCTTACGCTGACGTTAATGCAGCTGGACCGCTGTTTGTTTTGTTTTCTTTTGGCAGACGGAGACGACGGAAGCTGAAGCTACGCAGCCAGCACAACACCCGTACGCTGTTATCCTTAAACTTGAAGAGACATTGAACATTTTAATTGTTCATTTATTTAACAAGGTACAGCGTTCGCATCTCAACTTGACACTTAATTTACAGCAGAGCCCTATGCAGCATAGCCTAATTTAAACTCTAATTATAAAATAGTTTGCAATTACCTAATATAATAATTTATAATCCAATATAAATTGCAATTTTTAAAAGAAGAAAAGAGTAGTTGTAGATCTTGACAGCATAGAAAGAGTTACTGCAGTACCACACACACACATATATATATGTGTGTGTGTTAGAGGTCGGCACGGGTACCCGTCAGGTTTTAAAATTACCCAACCTGACCCGGGTCTCTTTATACAACACAGGTATCAATTATTAATTTGAGAATTTAAACAAAATGTAGAAAATATGACAATTCAGTTGTATGGATGCGTCTCTGGCAGGTGTAATAAAGACAACGTTAAAACAAGCTTTGCACTAAGCCTTTTCTTAACTGACAGGATATCAAGGTTTTACAGAAAACAGTAACACACAACAGCAAGTACACCTCAATAATAATAACTGCGACCAATCTGGTTTTCGCCCGGCACACTCCACTGAAACTGCTCTTCTCTCCATCACTAACTCTCTACTCTTTGCCTGTGCCACCTCCCTCTCCTCTGTCCTAATTCTGCTTGACCTCTCTGTTGCCTTTAACACAGTTGACCACTCTATTCTCCCTCGATGACCTGGGCACTGCTCTTGCATGGTTCTCCTCCTACCGCTCTGATTGCGCTACCAGGTGTCCTGGCGTGGCTCACCCTCTGCCTCTTCCTCTCTTTCGACACATGTCCCCCAAGGCTTAGTCCTGGGACCCCTCCCGTTTTCTCTCTACACCTGCTCCTTGGGTCCCCTCATGTCCTCCCATGGCTTCTCGTATCATTTCTATGCTGATGAGGCCCAGGTCTTCCTCTCCTTTCCCCCCCTCTGACTCTGACATTTGCTCCCATATCTCTACCTGCCTCTCAGCAATCTCCTCCTGGATGCACTGGCATCATCTCAAACTCAACCTCTCCAAATCAGACCTCCTTTTATCCCCCCCCTCTTCCCACCGCTGATCTCTCTCTCTCTCTTTCCTCTTGAATCCACCACCTTCTCTCCCTCCTCATCCACCAAGAACCTCGGTGTCACCCTCAACCCCTCCCTCTCCTCTCAGCACTTCTACGCTGGCATGCTCCTGTCGCTTCTTCCTCAGCAACATATGCAGAATTCGCCCCTTCCTCACCGACTACTCTATGCAGCTCCTAGTGCACTGGCTCCCTATCGCTGCTCACATCCAATTCAAAACTCCGCTGTCTCGACCTTTCTACTCCCTCATATCTCCAGACCATAATTTCTCCCTACACCACCTCTCGCCCCCTCCGCTCACCACCGGCAGATTAGCTGTACCCCCCCTCCGCTCCCCCGCTTCCAGAGCCCGCTCCTTCTCCTCCCTTGCCCCTGAGTGGTGGAATGACCAAGTGTATATCTTGCAAACTGTAAGCATATTTAGTTTAGAGTTCCTTGATGTGGCACATCCCCTTTTATGGCCAAAATAGGCCACATTTTTCTTCATAGCTGTGTTTTTTTGAAGAAACACCACCCTGAGACATACCACTAATGGTAGGTCAGTAGTGGTGCATGGTATGGCACCTGAATTTTTGTTTTATAAATAAATAAATATAACCTTGGTGCCTGTGTTTGCAACCACAATCCTTCAGTCTCTAAAAGGAGGTATACATACAGACTACAGCTACGTTTTAATATACGTCCCAGGTCTGGGTCTTGATAAAAAGATTAAAGAAAACACAAATCAAAAAAAGGTTTAAAACAAGCTCACAATGGGGAGAAGCCTTCCTGCATATGTTAAAAACAGACCGACAGAGAGGAAGTGCAGATGACAGCGGCAGCGGACTTCATAGAGTGGATCTACAGGAACCACACAAAGGCAGCTCGGACACCCTACAATGAATGGGTTAGCCTGAATTTCAAAACAGAAAGAAATAAGTTAGATCACAACAAGAAAGTACACTGACAAATAACCACACCTCTATTTACCCAAGAGTAAAATGATGAATATGCTCACTTTTTGCCACAAGCTCTGTTTCAGCCCGTCCTTGGCATTCCTCTCAACCACATTGCAATCTCCTGCGTCTCCTCAACCACCATTAAATAGGGGAGAAATAACAAGCAGATTAACTCCATGAATGATAATTAACAAGGAATTAACAATAAAGTAAATTGAACACAGTGCTACAACGTCAGAATTAACTAAAAACAAACCAATACAGCAATTAACAAAATAGTTCACCTGGTTAAGATCAAGAGGAGCTAATTAAACAGGCAGATCACTGTAGCCACTGATTACCCCCATTGAATGAAATGTACTTGATTTCAGAAAGATATAATTAAAGTGCTTCACATAGTGACATTCTACAACCCGTACTAAAGTGGCAATATAGGTTTTACTTAAGCCCCTGCAACCAATTAAACAAAATTAGCATCTGCTTGTTACATATATTTCAATTCAAATGTTCAATTGATTCCTTATTAAGTTTCTTTTACTTTACAGGAAATCTAAATATATTTTTGATAGTAAAAAAAAAATGTTTATTAGTTTTTACCATTGTAATGCTCCCCCTAGCATTTTATAATGTTTCATAGGTTCATTCCAAAAATGCTCAAGCAGGATCATGCCCTGCATCCAAACCATTTTTAATTAAACACTTGTCTTTGGAGAATGCCTCTATTTGGCAGTCCGAACGACATATTACCCATGTTTCTGTGCAATACAATTCTCTTTCAGTCATAGTTGATAAAACAGAGACACAGAAGGGTTTAAATGTGCATAAGGACCTTTTTATTGTATTGTTTTACATGTTCCCATGTGTTGCTTCAACTGTTTAAGTAAGGTGTGTGTATTGTTTTATTTTTTTTATTTTATATTTTGACAACTTTTTAAAACTTTTTGCATTGCCTGCCTCAAAATGGCTTCACATGTACCCGCATGGACCTCTCAGAACTACATTTCCCATCATCCTCCTGCTCACATATGTAACGGATGGATTTACCAGTGAGCAGGAGGATGATGGGAAATGTTTTTCTGGATCAATGGATAAACACTCCAGAGACTTGCTAAAATGTTCTCTTTTACTTTTGTCATTCCCCAATACATTGTTTCAGTTTGTATCCACTCTGGCAACCTCTTTTATGTGCTTTTCTTGGATATTATTTGTTTCTTGTTTGTCAGACATGTTTCCTCGTTGATACAGCCACTGTGTCATACAAAGAAGACCTGTTTCTGTTCTTGTTCTAGAGAACTGTATTACTTCCTTATGTGAGATAGCTCTCCAACGTCATTAATTCTGTATAAATCTCGCCTTCCAGGTTTCTAAAGTAAACAACATCTCCACTTCTTTAAATCCGCTGTTTATGCTTCTAAAATAAAATAAATTATCCCCAGTCCTTGATCCAACAGTAATCCTCTGGTGAATCACAGAAATGTAGTGGAATTCCCCTTTGTGAAGCAATCTCACTAAAAGCCTTGTTATTGTTCATTTAGAAGATATATATATATATATATATATATATATATATATATATATATATATATATATATATATATATATATATATATATATATATGCACAATGTTTTATTGAAACATAATTACACATTTGTGGTCACATACAGTACATAATCCTGTGGCTGTTGTTGATACCGCAGTCTTTTTGGCTGGCTGGTTGCAAGTTAAATTTCTTCTTCCAAGAGAACTCTTTGTTTGCTCATGTGACTTTTTCATACTACCTCAGTTTGAAGCCAACAAGCACCAAGGTGTACAGGAAATACAGCTGTAGACGGAAGAGATTGCTATCATTCTCAGAAGTTCATATTGAAATGACTGTACTCAAGTACATATTGAAATGACTGTACTCAAGTACTTTTTTTATTTATAATTTGTGGTAAGTTGTTCTGGCACAAAGAACACAGGCTAGATCAGTCAAGGGTCTCTATAGACATACTGTACTTAATTTAGAATCTTTCTAGGCAATACAATAATTCATTGCATTAATTAATTGTAATTAGCATGTTATTAGCAGAAATATTTGATTTTTTTTTTTCAGGACTCTTATAAAATCTGGCTAACAACAAGTTAAGCTTTTTTTCTTTTTTTCTTTTTGTCTTTCACTAAAAACAAAATAACAATTTCAGTTTCATATATACAGTATATATATATATATATATATATATATATATATATATATATATATATATATATGTGTGTGTGTGTGTCTTCCAGATCCTGGGGATGGTTCACTGTATAACAATTAATTTAACACAATAAAACCAATGGCCTGTTTTATATTTGTAGATACAGATATGGTTTCCTCCAGTGGAACTTATTAGAAACATGTAGACAAGTATTGTGAGTGGCAGGAGTCCAGGAATAGAAATATTTGTTTCTCAGAGCACCATACCCATAACGTCTGCAGATTCCCAAGAGGGATTTATAACAGCAGCTGAAATTAAAACTCAATCCCTGATTTCAATTCACACTGACCAGGGCTTGTTCTTGAAACTTAATGAAATATGGCTTGTTGTTAATATCTACAAGGGAGTTATTCATTCAACCTCAAAATTAAATTTCCCTTTTCTCAGGATTTGATCCAGTCTAAATTGACATAAGATACTTATAAAGCTGTTGATTGTCATCTGTTCATTAGATTCATTAGAATTGATTGCTATTTGAAATACTGCTGGAGCGTGTGTGGCTGTCAAGCTACATTTCTAACACAGTTTCAGTTCTTTATTTTCTATTCAGTTGCTGATTTTATGTTTCAATGTAAAAAGACTTGTTGATTATATTTCTTACCAGCCATTCTCTGAGATTGCAGAATCCTGATTTGCTGGTGATTCCAAAAGTCGGTTAAAATCTGCTTGGGCAGATGGTTTTAGTGGCTCAGAAATGGAATTCAGTGGAATCCATTGATATTAGGAAAGTCATCATATTTGAATATTTAGTCTAGTCCATTAAACAGCTTTTACAATCCCTTACCTTTTTCTGATATTTGCTATGGTTCTTAGTAATTATTAGTACAGTTGCTCAAATATTGAATTTTATTTATTTTCACCGGTACATTGTTTCAAAAGTATTTCCAAATCTCACTCCTATTTTTTTTCCACTCCTGTGTATATTGGCCCTAACATCATAGGGTTTTTTTTCCCATTGAAATGTACTGGCAAGTTGCATTATTTGAGTAAAAAGCAGACTGAAAGCAGATAGGGGGCTTCCTAAGCTAATTCTGCCAGTGTATCCCTTTTCTGGTAAGTCAGTTAGTGTATTTTAAATCTATATTATAAACATATATTTATAGCCTGTTCTAGCCTGTTTAAAATTAAACATTCACAGCATTTGATGGTCTTGAGATCAAATGTGAAACGTGCGCTTGAGGCATATAGTAATTACTATAGTAATTACAATGTCGAGAGCAGGATTCAAACACTGTAAAATATTTGAGTGAATTTTTTGACAAATACTGAATCCTGCTGTGAGATCCTTCGAAAAAAAAAAAAGTCTATACAGTATATGCTGCATCGATGATTTCACAGTATCCAATTAGAGCCTACACTCAAGTAGATGCTCTTATCCAAATAACCGCTCAGGTAAAGTGAAGATTGAGAAAATATGGTAAGCGTTGGGGTGCTATTTTGAGAAAATACGGTAGTATATCCACTAATTATAAGTGTTTTTTTAAGAAAGATTATTGGGGAGTGTCACAGACTGTGAGAATGTGGAGAGCGCTACCGAAGAAAACCACTTGAGCAGTATTGATTTTCTAGAAAATTCTATTATTTTCTGTTTATTTTCTTTCACAACATCTTCATAATTCCACAGGCCTTTTATTCATACATTTCTCTATACATTCCTTCATCTTATTTTAATAACTCAAAGTTCCTTTAAAGATCATACTCTCTTTACAAAAAATAACCAAAATAATTCCTTGAAAAAACCTCCCCTCCTGCCAACAATGGTATTCGGTTTGGTCAAATTAAAAAAGTCTTAAATGTAAGAGAACCGCTAACCAAGGACTTGCAATGAACAGAAAAAAAAAATGTTTTAAAGTTTTTACAGCTTCCTGGACGTCTTCACTTCATGAGAAAAGTCAGCATCCTGCTGGGTTTTCTCTCTTTCTCTCTCTGGATCTATTGTCCACACAGAGTGTTAGCGTCCTCTTTTAACAAGCATCTGTGATAGCAGTGTGCTTGTCTCCTTCCAAAGAAAACAAACCCCGAGCTGTTACAATCTGGGCCCTATATACACAAGGAAACGCCCCCCCCCCCCCCTCACCCCCAATCAGCAGCACTCAATCATCTGCTGATTCAAGAATGTTCCAGCATGTTCCGGGGTTGTTGCCCCCAACAAAGATGGCGACCGCTGTAACTGCACTTCCGCCCCAACGTCAGTCCCACGTCAGGTGATCCTTGTTGGGAACTTTGTGGTCGATTCACAGCCCTCTGACGGCTGGGAGGTTGCAGTACAGGATTGCTTTACTCCGTCACAGGGAGATAATCTAATTAATAGCATAAAATGTGCTTTTTTATTTGTTATATCTTCATTACACACAAGGTTGTTCAGTCTGTCTATCATTGCATTGCCAGTATGTGCTGTCTTGCCCCCAACAAAGGTGGTGCTTTTACACTGTGTATTGTAATAAATTGGCATCTCAGCCCATTGAATTGCAGAGAAAGTGCTGGACGCGAACCACAAACCATACGATTCATAGATGAACGTCAACTAGAACATGCGCTGCAGTCGAGATGTCAGTATTATTAACTCATCAGCCACTAGGAGCAGATCCATTACAGTATGCAAACTTGATGGCAAAATACAAAGATGGCACACAAGGCATATGACATTCTGATGTGCTTACAATATACAGATGAACCCGCTTATATCATGATTGCCATGCAGGCATAATTCGCAATATAAATGACAACACATTACAAGTGCAAGAAAAAAAGAAAGAAAACTAGCGGTGAATTAAAGAGCAGTGTTTTAATACTGTACATTTAGTCGTTCTTTACATTTAAACAAATGCATATAGTTTACTACAGGACAAATACGTATCATTAACTGGAACAAAACAGTTTGTGTCATTATCTTAAAAAGCCATGAATTGTGAACTGATGAGAGCTATCAGTTAGGCTGTGTGCATTTGTATAAGACTATGTTAAAGAATAATTTGGTGACGTTGGTGTTTTGTAACTGAACTATATCCCAACAGGCTGCACAAAATGTCAGTTTATCAGCCGAGATTATTATTGGTTGTTAGTTGCGATGGAAATTGATTGTATCCTGGGGTTTCTTAGTAAAGCCCGGTCACACAGCATTTGACAGGCTGCACAAAACGTGACAATAAGTGGGTTTGTGAGATGATATTAAGAGAGGCAATTTCTCAAAGTACCTATGGTGCATGACGAGTGGTTTTTGAAAAATCATGATAATAAACACGGTATGAATTTAAGCGAGGTGATATAAAACGGGTTCATCTGTATTTAGAAATAAACAGGAAAATTCAATAAAAATGATTTGTGCATATGAGAAAATGCAATATGCAGTACTGTACTAAGGTTATTGTAGGTGAAATTATTGACAAAAAAAAAGAATTGTAGAGAATCATCTATAAGGACCTATTTACCTAAGATACCTGAGAGTGACTTTCTTTATCTCTGCCTCGACTTGATAATAAATATCAGTGACCTGGAAGCGCACAATAATGGAGTTCCTCGGTGTGTTTCAGTCAGCAGGTACATGAAAAGAAGCATGGTACAGGACAAGCCTTTTGTACAGAGTGTTGATTAACAAGCATAGTGCCCTCCAGGGCAAGCAAGCACTCTAGGATAAAATAGTATCATATCCATACACCATTAACTGCCTTTACCCTTAACTATTGGACCAGCCCTAAGTGGGGATCCCTCAGTGCTGGAAAAGCAGCTGCATTCATAAATACCCTTTAGTGTTTAATTATTATTTATTTCTTAGCAGACGCCCTTATCCAGGGCAGCTTACAATTGTTACAAGATATCACATTATTTTTACATACAATTACATTTTTTTTTACACATTCTTTTTTACATACAATTACCCATGTATACAGTTGGTTTTTACTGGAGCAATCTAGGTAAAGTACCTTGCTCAAGGGTACAGCAGCAGCATCCCCCACCTGAGATTGAACCCACGACCCTCCAGTCAAGAGTTCAGAGCCCTAACCACTACTCCACACTGCTGCCCAATGCCATGGCATACAAATGAAGGTCGATGAAACAGTGTTGTAATATTTTTAAGCAAATCCAAGTAAAGATTTGGGTTCAGGCTAACCCTTCTAAAAGTTTACCATGATATTTTTGCACAGTATGTTTGCAGTTTTCTTCCCCATGGTTACACTTTGTACTTACCAGACTTCATACTTGACAACATTTGGAAACTGTTCAGCAGGACACTGGCGGGGTGGGGAGAATGTAACCAACTCCAGTCCTTCACGTTCCATCGGCTCCCATAATTTAATCAAACTTATATACATCAAATCATATTGCATATGACTGGATATGACATACTGTATGTCAATAAACTAAGACCTGGTCCTTGTGAACACAGCCCTGCCAGGCAGTGCAGTGCAAAAGGGTCACTTTACTTTCTAATTTATACACTATGGGCCTTAATTACGAAAGAGAACTAAACTTTATGGTGCACCATAATTGCAATTAGTGTGCACGTTTATGATTTCCGTATTTACTAATCCACTTTTATTCATTATCGCGCAAAATAGTGGGCATATTATGGCTAAGGCCCTGTTTTTGTTTTGTTTTTTTTAAATTCAAGGCAGTGTCACAGATAAAATATCATATTTTGTGGAATGTGCACGAAACTATTTATAAATTATGTGTACAGGTTTAAAAAAAAATCGAGATAAATGTACTGACATCATCAAAATGAATGTCAAAGTTATTCAAGCACTTACAATAGCTTGTGAAACGGTGTTGTAGTTAACAGCCTGTAGGTAAAGTGAATCTGCAAGGACAGCTTTCAATTCTACGTCAGATGCACGCTCCACCATTTATGTAACTTTTGGTTGTTCAATTTTTCAAGAGGGATATTTGCGCAAACAAACGCCTCTGTCAGGTCAAAATTTAATGTGTTTCAACTTCATGGTTTTCAGTGGACTTTTGGAACATGGAAGTCACCGTTTTTTGTTTCTTTGCAAGTAAAGCAGTCGCATACTGCTCTGGATTTCTGCCTTTCTGTTTTGGTCAATACTTGAATCTAAATGGCTGTCAACAGATGATTTTGGCAGTGATCTACAGTAACGTTGCAAGACGTATAAATAGCTTACCTCCTAGGGCTAGATAAGCCTCCAAATAGCAATCGATTAATTGGGCACACAAAATCGAATCGTTCAAATAAATATCGATGATTGTATCGCCCACATACATTTTTACTCCATTTCTCTCCCCTCATGTGATTATTTTAATATCATTGCAGTTAAGTAAAGCTTGTGAATGAGCGGGGTAATTACGCCTTGGTACTGTCAGATGAAAATGCGCACACACACACACAACAACATTTGCAACAAGCCTAAAGCAAGTTTAACATACTGCACGGGTGTTACTAAAATATTTATTCCAAACAGATTACAGTACTTTGGAATGTAATTTATATAAACTAGACACGAGTATATGAAAACTGTTTTTCTTTATTCAGTGACAGCTGCAGTATCACACATTGCATCTTGTTAATACTGTACCACCTGGCTCACTATCTGTGAAACACAATGCGGAAATCCCTGCATAAAACATAATCATCATAATAATAATAATAATAATACCGTAATACAAATAAATTGATTTACTTACTACAACATGCATACCCGCTATAGGTCAAGGTGATTGTTACTCCAAAATTGCGTTTAACATCACTGATGATTTTTTTTTTTTTTTTATTGTGTCTGTGACAGAGACAAAATGATTCTTGCTGATACATCTCCCTCCCGACCTGTGAGGGTGCTGTGTAAACGGAACAGAGTGCCCTGGACTGGATGGCCAGACAATTAATTCCCAGGGTTAGGCAGAAGTTGGCCATCCAGAAAGGGGCGGAGCTACGGTACACTAAATCATCGACCCGGAAGTGAAACAATGTGGCAGCCGCGGATTGGAGGAGCGGTTGCACACGTTAACCAAGGGGTCATGATTGACGGTAAAAAAGGGATGGAGCGAGGTGATTTGTTCCTTTGCTATGGTTAATGATAACCAATAGAAAAAACATCTTGTGATACCGTGAGTGTTTATTTGTTTTGTTGTGTCTAATACTATGCTTGTTTGTGATTTATTAGATGGCTAAACACGATCCAGGAGCTGTCGCTTAAGGCCAGTTTTTTTTTTTTTTACAAAAGAACACAATGCAAAGGTAAAATACGCTGTTTGTGAAGTTTTAATGAGCTTCTGTGGCAATACCACCAACCTGCGGGATCATTTAGTAAGACAGCAGCCGACAAAATACGACAGCAGGAACACAAGTAAAATACAAAAGGAAGCAACACCTTCAGTGACAGCTTATTTTGGAAATAAAGTCAGCAAAAGAAATAACAGGCCTGATAGTATATGTTGTCACACAAGATATCAGACCTGTTAGTATAGTAGAGGGAGCTGCGTTTAAAAATCTGATTGCGAATCTTGCTCCGGGCTATGAAATGCCCTGTCAAAAGACAATCTCCAAATTCATTACTCTGGAGCACGAATGTGCAAAGGAAAAGCTTAGACAGGATTTAAGTCAAGAGTGTAATAGCTTGTGTTGATGACGACGCGGCCAATGTGTGCAGAGCAGTGTCTTTGCTTTCTGCAAGCGAGCGTGCTGTGTTACTTTTTGGTAGTGTGGCAAGTGTGACCTGTGCAGGGCTGTGACAGGGCGAGGTGGACGTCAGACCACTCAGACCACTCAGTCAGCCTGTCACACATGGTGTCCAGAAGAGGGATCACCAGCGCCTCCTGGACTCAGGCAGAAGTAGGGTACTGCAGTTTTTTTCGTGTTTTTTTTTCTCATTGTGTGAAAAGGAGTGAGGAGGAAGAAGGATGGGAAGAAAGAGGAGGATGAGAAGGCAGCAGTCACAACACCAGCCGGAGGAACAGCAGCCCGGGTGTTACTGCTGCGCTGAGCCTGGGCATTCCAGCACCAACTGCCCCTGGTACCCCCTCGGACAGCTACCCCAGCTATGCCCCATCTGCGGAGGTAAGCACTACGTGGCCCGCTGCCCTGTCCAGGAGAGGGAGGAGCAGGGGTCGCTTCAGTCTCCACCACCAGACTGCTGCTCCCACCGCCCCAACAACAGCGACAACAACAGCAACCACAGCAGCTGAACAAGAGGTGGTGGTCCCAGGTGCCAACTAAGTTTGGACCCCCGGACTGGGCAGCTGAACAGGAGCAGTGGAGGAAGGAGGGGGCTCCCATGTGCGGCGCCTGTCTCGAGTTTGGGCACATCAGGGAGGACTGCCCTTACGGGGAACCCCAGTTTGAAGAGGCGTGGAACCAGGGTCGAGTGGGGGATGCTGCAGAGTGGTTCTGGGCAGTGGACCAGACCCGGCTATCTCCAGCACCCAAGAGGGAGGAGCCCGAACGTCCTGCGCCCAAAAGGGAGGAGACTGAACGTCCTGCACCCAAAAGGGAGGAGCCCGAACGTCCTGCGCCCAAAAGGGAGGAGCCTGAAAATCCACAGCCCAAGTACCTGCCAGCAGAGGGAGAGTTCCTGCTGGTTCCGCCTCCACCGCACTGGGAGGACTGTGTGTCGCTCCCACCTCCGCCAGCAGAGGGTGAGTGCCTGCTGGTTCCACCTCCATCGCCTCCGCCAGCAGAGGGTGAGTGCCTGCTGGTTCCGCCTCCATCGCCGCCACCAGCAGAGGGAGCATGCCTGCTGGTTCCGCCTCCATCGCCGCCACCAGCATTTGGAGCTTGCCTGCTGGTTCCGCCTCCACCGCAGTGGGAGGACTGTGTGTCGCTCCCACCTCCACCAGCAGAGGGTGAGTTCCTGCTGGTGCCACCTCCACCTCCATGGGAGGACGACTTGTCGCTCCCACCGCCACCAGCAGAGGGAGCATGCCTGCTGGTTCCGCCTCCATCGCCACCACCAGCAGAGGGAGCATGCCTGCTGGTTTCACCGCTGCCTCCTTTGCAGCCAGAAGGGGAGGAGCAGGAGCTGCCTCCTTCGCAGCCAGAAGAGGAGGAGCAGGAGCTGCCTCCTTCGCAGCCAGAAGGGGAGGAGCAGGAGCTGCCTCCTTCGCAGCCAGAAGGGGAGGAGCAGGTGCTGCCTCCTTCGCAGCCAGAAGGGGAGGAGCCTCTGCCGCCTTCGCAGCCAGAAGGGGAGGAGCCCCTGCTGCCTTCGCAGCCAGAAGGGGAGGAGCCTCTGCTGCCTTCGCAGCCAGACGGGGAGGAGCCCCTGCCGCCTTCGCAGCCAGAAGGGGAGGAGCCCCTGCCGCCTTCGCAGCCAGAAGGGGAGGAGCCCCTGCCGCCTTCGCAGCCAGAATGGGAGGAGCCCCTGCCGCCCGCAGCCAGAAGGGAGGAGGCCCTGCCGCCTCGCAGCCAGAAGGGAGGAGCCCTGCCGCCTCCGCCACCTTCACCGGCAGGAGCAGAGCAGCAGGAGCTGCCTCTACCTCCACGACAGGATGGACCGGGACAGGAGGCTGGCGGTCCGCAGCTGCCCTTGCACAGGCTGCTAGAACGAGCAAGGGGGAAAACCGCCGGGTCGCTGCGGCTGAGAAGAGGGCCAACCCTAGCACCGCTGCTGGTCCTGGCTCCCCTCCTGCAGTCACCTCTCGGGGGTCCGCCCTGTCATGCATCGCTCGGGGATGCCAGTTCGCCATTGCTCGAGGATGCAGCCTCTCACTGCCCAAGGATGCCAGCCTCGCTTCGCCCAAGGATGCCAGCCTCGCTTCGCCCAAGGATGCCAGCCTCGCACCGCCCAAGGATGCCAGCCTCGCACCGCCCAAGGATGCCAGCTCCGCATCGCCTGGGGCTGCCTGTTGCTCCGCATCGCCTGGGGCTGCCTGTTGCTCAGCATCGCCTGGGGCTGCCTGTTGCTCCGCATCGCCTGGGGCTGCCTGTTGCTCCGCATCGCCTGGGGCTGCCTGTTGCTCCGCACAGGGTACAGGGTACGAGGGAGAAGTGGAGCTCCCGCTGCCACTTCTATGGCCAGGGGCTCCCCTCCCGAGTTCGCCTCCCGAGGGTCCGCTGCTGCTGCCGTCGCCTCCCGAGGGTCCGCTGCTGCTGCCGTCGCCTCCCGAGGGTCCGCTGCTGCCGTCGCCTGGGGTCGCCAGGGATCCTCCTTCGCCTGGGGTCGCTACACTGTGGCCGGAGCTCCATGAAGGGGAGCTGCCGGACATGAAGATAGGGGGGGAGGTCAGGAGACCAGCTCCCCAGCCGCATTTTCGCAGCCGGAATTGGATGGCCGGAGCCCCACGGAGGAGAACTGCCGGCCATGAAGAAAGGGGGTCAGGAGACCAGCTCCCCAGCCGCATTTTCGCAACTGGAATTGGGTGGCGGAGCCCCATGGAGGGGAACTGCCGACCATGAAGAAGTGGGGGGAGGTCAGAAGACCAGCTCCCCAAGCCGCACTTTCGCGGCAGGATATTGTGTGGCGGGAGCACCGGAAGAGGGAGCTGCCGGCCACGAAGAAGGGTGGGGAGGTCAGGAGACCAGCTCCCCTCGCAGCAGTTTCGCTGCCGGAGATCGTGTGGTCGGAGCCCCATGGAGGGGAAATGCCGGCCATGAAGAAAGGGGGGGGAGGTCAGGAAACCAGCTTCCCCAGCTGCACTTTCGCGGCAGGATAGTGTGTGGCGGGAGCCCCGGAAGAGGGAGCTGCCGGCCACGAAGAATTGGGGGTGCGGACCTCCCACCATGGCCACCCCATGGACACTGTACTTCCCCTCTTCCGGGACTTTGGGACTGAGGGGAGGTGGCCGTTAGCCGTATGTGCGTTGCACAAGGGGGGGGATATGTGACAGGGCGAGGTGCCCTGTACAATGTTTTGTTTGTTTACTTTTAGATCGGGGTCCCCCTCCGCCCCTGTGTTATTTTGTATTATTATTATTATGATTTATTATTGTATCTGTGACGGCGTAGCCGTTTGTTTATTTTATTATTTAGTAGCGTGGATGGGAAGCCCCATCCACATTGTAATTAATAAACTCGTGCAGATTGTGGCCGAGGGGTAATAGGATGATTACCAATTAGTTAAACCCCTCGGCCATGATATAAAAAGCCTGCAGCTCTCGGCACTCGGGTTGGTTGGTGTTCAAGAGGAGGAACGAGAGCGGAGAGAGCGAGCGAAAACGAAAGTAAACTTAAAAGAAAATCCAGGAACAGTGAAGGCAGTTGCTCAGCCTGACCTGGGTCTTACTTGGTAGTTTGGGTGCGAGATTTGTTTTGTTAAAACCTTTTATTTTGCTCTGTGAGCAGTGTTTTCTTTTTGTTTAAACTTTTGATTTATTTTTGTTATTAAATAAAAAACGGCGCGAGCGCCTTTAAACTGCAGTACTTACCTGGTGTCAGTTTCCTTCCTGCTTCTGCCTGACGTCAGACCACTCAGTCAGCCTGTCACAAGGGCACAATATAAATCTCTGCATTCAGAAAAGCTTGGAGGATGTACAACAAGTCCATAAGTGGCAGCAGCAAGGAGACTGGTTGCACATTTTAAAAAGAGTGAGATGGCAACAAGTGCTTTAAATAGGAAACAAACAGAAATGCTGAACACAGAAAAAGCACCACTCAAGTTAATACAGGATGTACAAACAAGGTAGAACATGGTTTATTATATGTTTGAATGCCTTCTTGAATTAAAATGGCCAGTTATTGCTGTTTTGTCAAACCCAGATTTGACCAAAAAGTCTGACGCAGCTACTTTAGTTCTCACAAAGCTAATGGCTGAGATACAACTACAGCTATTCGAACTGGCTACAGTACTTTTGAGTGCAGAGAAAAACATTAAGGCTAGTTCTTTGTACCCACTTGCAACAGGGATAAAACACAGACTGATTGAAGTTCCTGATGAAGAGAAGACATCGTCTTCTTTAATCAACTGATTCACTAATTCCAGTTAAACGGAGTTTGAGAGACAAGCTTGTGAGTAATTTGTGAAAACGATGCATCGATAGTAACAAAACCACTATCGTTCCAGCCCTAGTGATAATTAGTTTGTTTGGAAACCAAGCTTTAACCACTGATAAGTGCACTATTTAAGCCTATTTTTCTGGGCTGAAATCTTTCTAACATCATGGAGGCATTGCTTGCATACAGAGGCTGGATCTGAAGAGCTGCAGAAAATGAACAGAGCCGTAGGAGGAGGAGTAGAAGGAAGAGCATTTTCAGAGCACAGCAAATTTCTTGGGCTCCCTGAATAGGAGGTGGTGGGAAGGTATTGCTTGAGATCAGATATTATATTGGCTTTGTATGATCATCTACAAGCTGATCTCGAGTCAACAACTGGCAGTAATGCCAAGCCTGGTCTAGTGAAACTGCTGTGTTCATTACATTATTGGGTGCAGTTGCTGGGATTTCCCAGGCCACCTTTTCAAGGTGTTTCCAGCACGTACTGCATGCCCTGCTGAAGCTCACTGTGAATTATATTAAATTTCCCACACAGAGTACAGTACAGGAAGTGAAAGTGGGCTTTACCAGGTTGCTGGCTTCCCTATTGACCGAACATTTGGTTTGTTAAAAAGTCGATTCAGGGGGGTCCCCGAGTGGCTCATCCAGCTAAAGCGCTGGCGCTGGGAGCACAGGATCAGTCACACAGTTTGGACGGCGCCAGTTCTTCTTCAGGCTGTGCAAAGAGGCCGAACTTTGCTGGGGACTCCGAAGGGGGCGTCACATTGGCTCTGACGCTCCTGGGGTGGGGAATGAGAAACCGGCAGGGATTGCTTCTCCTCATCGCACAACAGTGAACTCTACTGGCCAGACACTGTTCTCCGCCTCCGCTCTGGATTGCTCAGCGTAAAAGCGATTCTGGCTTTAGGCTTGTGAGTTGGGAGGACGCTCATGCGCCCTCAGAACATCTGTGCTGTCTGGGACTCGCTGCAGTGAGGAGAAAAACATAATTGGACATTCCAAATTGGGGGAAAATAAATTAAAATAATAATTGGTCACTCTAAAATTAAAAAAAAACAAACATTGTAGACAACCTTCACCCCTATGGAGCCTGCTCTGCAGGGTGATAATACCAGGCAAGGAAGAGAAGCGAGGCTATGTATCATAAATCAATATTTCCTGTGTAAGTAGAATAAAAAGAAAATGATTCCATAACATTACTTTTATTGTATATGCATTAAAGGAGAAAGGAAAAGGGACTTTTTTTTACATCAGACAAGGAATACATGTTAAAATTAAAAGGTAAGCATATTCCTGTTACTGTGACAAAATCCTATCCATAGCAACTGGTGTAGTGGTTTAAAACATACATACTTTCATTTGTAAGAGAAATTAACATTATATAAACACTATGGAAAGGATGTGTATACCTAGAGGAGCATTTGATTATTATTTCTTTCTTCTTGACTTTCTCCCAGGAACAGTGAAAATTACCTGTAAATAACAGGTTACATTAAGTGTGAATAAACGTGAATGCATGTTAGAATTTCTTAGATTTTATTGTATAGGTCATTACATTGGTACAAATAATAGAGTGGTTAAATAAAACACTTTTAATTCGTAAATCAGATTACAGTTTTACCTTAAGATGTTGTCTTCTGATTAGGTTAAAAATGTTCCTTTTTGATTAGGCTTATTCTTGATGGTACAGTGCTCTGTGAGAACTCTGTTGTGAAAGGAACTATATAAAAAAACCAACTGTATTGTATTGTATGTTGCATAATTATGAAATACACATTATAAAAGCAATTAAGTGGTGTGTGTCATTTGTACCTGGTTGAGAGTCATCTTTAAGTCTCATGATGTCAATGACGCCCTGCATACCTTCCAGTTGTTCTGGGAAGAGGTTGTCAATTTTCTTTTCCAGGCTGGTCAGTTCCACCTGTCCAGATGGTCCTCCTCCTGTGTGTGTTGCAGCAGACCGATTCTGAGCAATTTTCTCTTTAATTTTTCTTTTCAGCTCAATCCATTTTTTTAACATGGCTCTTTGGCTGTGACCCCAGGCATTGACCTTGTGTTTTATGGCTGCCCATATTGCCTGCCTTTTGGAAGCAGGAGTTTTGGAAGGGGCTAGACCAAACAAGGTATTATAATTTAAAACAACCTCCTCCACTAGAATTTCGAACTTCTCTGCGTGTGGTTTTAGTTTGCGTTGCCTCTGCCTGTCCTCTGCGGGGGGGTTGCGTCTTGTCACAAGGCTAGTTTAAGATCCTTAGGCCTGGCCTGATGTGGGAAATATCAACTGGCTGTAATTATGATTAATAAAATGTAGGGAGAACACGAGGATGTTTTAATACAGGGCCAGTTCTGCTACCTGCCTTGGAAAAGAAGGGATCTGAAGAAATATCTTCACCCTAACTGAATGAACAATGTGGAGTTCTCAGTTAAAAAAGACAAAATAAGAGAAGAGCCTGCTTGCTTTCAAAACAACTATTTTTTATGAGCCTGACCACACACTGATATAAACTAAAAAAGGAACTTCTTGTACTTTCCAACTAACAGTTTTTCTGAGAATAACAAATTAACTTTCTGTGAACTGCTAAAATAAGTTTGTGCTTAGCAATTACCATCTAAACAAACTTTCTGTTAACTGAAAAAACATGATAATTGCTTGCAACTGTAGTGTCACTGAGTTGACCGTTATGGTCTGGTGATGAGTTTCTGAAGAATTAGCACAAAATGTAATTTTGCTAAATGTGTTAGTACAGGATCTATTCAGGATGTTTTAACTAACATGCTAGCTTGCTGAAATTAATTATTATTCTAGTTAAATTATTAAAGAACAGCATAGTGCTCATTTAAAACTAAGCTAATGCATTATATTCATTTTTACCTAACATAGTATATGTATTTTTTAGCATGATTTCAGTAATGCATTATAGGTATATTTGCTTACACCACATTGTAACCACATAGCATGATAATATGCAGTGACATCAATTAGGACAAGCGGCAACTTTCAGGCAGAAATAAATACTGGAGTCAGGCTCCCCTACATTGTTCACAATCTTCGATCTCAACTTGAGCTTGTGTGTTGTTGAACTCAGCCTTTGCAGTTTTAATCCTGAATAAGAAACTCTGCCTGAAAGCTCTCTCACCTACTTGACATCACCTGATCGCTCTGAATTAATTACTCCTTAAAAGAAAAGGGTAAGCATACATTAGCTGCCTGAAAAATAGATGTCTTATATAAGTAGAATATGCTAACACTGTTAGTTTTGGATAAGATTGTTTTGTATGCCTAAACAACATGGTACTACATTTTATAACACTTTTTTAAAATTTATTTTCATTTTTTATAGAATTGAGTTCTTAATGATAGGATTATTGTTTTAGACTTATCATAATGGGGGTTACTTTCAAAAGAGATCCGCTGGAGGATCACATTATTTTTGACTGTTTTTCCCACCGATTCAGTATTTTCTAAAGCTGCGGAAAACATGGCGGGACTCTATCCGCTAGTTTGGTTCTTTAGCTATTTTGACAGTTTCTTTTGGTGGAATACGTAATGATTTAAGAATCTATGTCTATTTTCTAAAGACGAAAGTGGTGGATAATGTAAACTTCCACCAGTTAGCTTTCCACCCGCTTCCGCACGGTCAACACGACTATCCGCCAGTAAAAAACAGAGTCACATTAACAGAGTCTCCCTGGCATTCAACGTGGATCCTATGTTAGAAGCAGCTGTGTCTGTGTGTCTCTGTGTCTGTGTGTGTGTGTGTGTCTGAGTGTGTGTTACGATCCAAAGCTGAAATACAATCCCATTGCAATTCACATAATGATCTTTACCTCAAGCCCATCTGAAGAAGAGCCGACCATCCCTTCGTGTCAAAGTGAGACTAATTATTCTCCAGGGTAGCCCCAAATGTGTCAACTGTAGGATACTTTAGAAAATTACAAAATTAAAAAAACCAAACTGTTAATGCAATGATGCTGAAGTTGGCTTCTTATTCAGCCACAAGTCCTTTTCGTTAACCACTGGACCACACCACCCTGCCTTACATGGAATTTGCTTTCCTTTGTTATCTTGTCTAATAACCAATTTTTTAGTTTCGTGGTTGCCCCATTTAATATAGCATACTCACACAGACCTGAACAAGAAAAAGTTAATTTAACAAACCATTCTGGAGGAAACTATAAGGTCTGTAAATATACTACAGAGCTAAAAAGTTATTCAGGTGTAGAGATTGATGTTCAACAATGATACAGTGTACACATTCCTCTGCACTTCAGAAATGCATTGGGCTTACCTTTGAAAAGCAGAAATAAAAACTTCAATCATGAAAACGTGCTTTCTGTACGGTGCAGAATAAAGTAAAAACCTTGGACAGGTGACTTTACAACAGAATGGTTTGTTCAATGGACTTTTTTCTGTTGCTGTTTAGTTTTAAGTAGGATTTATAATTGCATGTTTAAAGTTGTGGTTAAACATAAATACAATATATTCTTTACAGTAAGTTAGCTTTCATTTCTCTTCAGGGACCATCTTCAGTTTATTGATTTTGGAATGTTTTGATATTAAGCGTGTTGCAACATTGACTAAACAATTAAACACTACTTAGCCCATAAAAGAAACACTCAGGTCTAATGGATTTAATCAAATATTTTAAACATAGATATAAAACAAAATCACAGAAAATGTGAATAAAAATACAGATCAAAGAATCATGATAAGTTTTCAGTTTGAAACGTGACACACTATCAAAATGAAAACATTACAAAGTTAGTATCAGGTATGACTTCCCTGAGCATTAACACAATCCTGGCAGCGCTGATGCATAGACTTGGTCAGCCTCTGGGCAGACTGCTGTGGGATGTTCTGCCACTCTTCCTGTGCAGCTGCAGCCAGCTGGTGAAGGTTGGCTGGTCGTGGTTGTCTCCTGTGGATGGCACTGGTGATTTGGTCCCACAGATGTTCTATTGGACTCAGGTCAGGAGAAAAAGCTGGCCACGGCAAGACCTCGACATTGTTTTCTTGAAGTCGTGCAATTGTAATCGCTGTTCTTGCGTTAATTAAAATCATGTCTTTTCGAATGGCTATTTATACAGATTCTTAATCAACCCATTTTGGCAATTTTAACTAAACTCAAATACCAAACACTAAGCACATGGCGTTTTTATGAAATCACATGACTTGAGCTCAGTATTCTGTTATACCAAGGAACAATACTACTCAAACAATCAATAAACATATCTGCTCACTATTTAAAATGTAAATAACATTATGTATGTGCCTGTGGCAAAGTGGCTGATTGTGTACAGGTGCTGGAGTGATGCAGTGCGCAATGAACAAACAGGGAATTGTAATCCAGTTGGAAACAGATTTTATTGATTATAATCCTGGTCTGGTGACCAAACAATAACTCCAGGCAATACACAACAATGTGTAATGCACTGGAAATAAATCAACGGGTTACAGTCCTAAATAATAAACACATGTATCTTTCCAACAATGTACAAAATACGGTCACCAGTCCTGGGTGCGTGCTGTAGTGCTTGTGGTGGGTGATACAAGTTTATTCGTGACAAAAGTGAAGTGCTGTTCTGGGTTTTGTGCTGGCCTTTGGCAACTGCTCCGGAACGTGTTAGCATAGGCTTAATATTTAAAATTAAATATAACTAAACCTAGGTTTAGGTTTAATATTCAAACCAAAACGAAGGAACAGATTGAGATTCTCCGTCCCCTTTTATGCCGTCACACATGACCCCTTGGTAAACGAGTGCAACCGCCTCCCCATTTTGCGGCTGCCACGTCGTTTCCCTTCCGGGTCAATGCGTTACTGTAACGGAGTCTCACCCCCTTCCTGGCTGGTTGACTTCCCTTGAACCCTGGGAAAGAACTGTCAGACAGACCAGCCTGTCCAGAGAACTCTGTTCTTGCTGCTTAGCGCCCTCACAGGTCGGGAGGAAGATTTACAATCAAGATTCATTGTATTTCTGTCACAGTGCCCAATGAGCTATTGATGTAAAACTTAGAGTGCTGCATTTTCATTGTGCATCAGTATATAAATTAATAAATTGGATGGTTTGGCACATTTGGGGCTACCCTAGAAAATAATTCAAACTAGTCTCACTTTGACATGAAAGGGTGGTCAGATCTTGTTGTGGTATTTGTTCTTATTTAGTTCGCTTTGGTAAAGTAAATGGTCTGCACAAGACGAATTAAATTTTTCGGCTTTCTAAAAATGTCAATGAATGGTCCTCAAGACGATGGGGTTGACCCGATCCCGATAGGGTCGTATTTCGACTTGGGATTATAACATAAAAAGGTTTACATGATTAAAAAATAATTTAGTTTAGTACGTATGAAACTAAAGCCCGTCTTCATCTGTCTAGAGAGAAACAACTAAAGCCCGTCGCACACAGCCCGACTCAAGCCATCCCAACTCATCTCATCTGAATATGCACAGATTTTGCGATCAGTTGTGCTCAGTTTTGGTTTGATGTCACAATTGAGTTTTTCCCAACTGGGTGTCGCACACTGCTAAGACTGAATTAGACGGACCACAACTAGATCCTGGTGATTACTATGTATGCAGATTTAATTAATACTGCCCTGTACTAATCGGACTAATCGGTCTAGGTCAATTTTGGTCGGCAACCGCCGAACAGACAGACTGATCACATCTGAACGAAACTGCATCTGAAAAAGATTGACTCTTCAAATCTGAAGACATCCCAACTGAAATCTGCATAATCTTGGTTTTAAGGGCACGCACACTGACACTATTCATCCAGACTCTGTACGGCCAGTTGAGATGAGTCGGGACGGCTTGAGTAGGGCTGTGTGCGGCGGGCTTAAGCATCCTGAAATAAATTATGAAAGATTAATTTAACCCTTCTGTGTACATTTTTGTACACTACAGTTATACTTCCTTTCAAATCTACAGCTCCCATAATTTGTTCCTATCATGCTTGTTTGTTTTATGTTGCAATAAAACAAACAAGCGATTGGTAAGACGGATTGGAAATAAGAATTTGTCCTTGTGTTTGCATTTGCGTTTTGATTAATATTTTCTACTGTTTTGGTACAATTTTCAATAGTTTATATAGCATTTGCTAACAATTGAACCAGAAGTATTATTTTGGAGGATAAAACAGCTTAAATGCTCATTACTTATTCATTTAGAACTGCAGAAAATTCTGCAAGAAATGTGATCCACCGGTGGATAAAACGAAGGATCACATTAAAAAATAGGTGGGTATTTTTTATTTTTTAAAACAAAATCTGCATAGAGGTAATGAAGGACCGATGTTAAAGATCACATTCCAATATCCTCCAGTGTTTCGAGACTATTCTTTTAATGTCATTGGGGATATAATTATTCTCAGTGAAAAAGTTATTATTCTTTTTTTGTGTAGTCAAATCATTAATCTTTATAGTTTCTACAAGCTCACTACATTCTTTCATTTCTGTTCTACTAAAAGCGGTATCAATTAAGTTCTTATTATATCCCCTAGATCGAAAGCAAGCCTACATGTCTTTAACTTTAATTTTAAAATCAGATGTATCACTACATATTCTTTTTAGCCGTACTAACTGACCATATGGCAAATATCAAACTACTGGTATCTTAAACCATTATATATAAAAAAACAAATATTCACCATCCACGGTCATCCCCTACACAGCCTGTAGAATTTCACTCTCTTCTGCAGTGGCACAGTTGTACAGGTTCAAGGGTCAAGGAATACAGAAGATCAAACAAAGCTCTGGTGAAAAGTTTCAATCCACTGTTCATTAGAGAAAGATGGATGAAGCACAATCTCTTCCCAACAGACAGAGGGGTGATGTTGCGGCCACATTTGTCTTTCCTGTCTATGTACAGTCCACAAAGGACTGTGAATGGGGATGAACCGGTTGAGGGTGCCTGCAAAATGAAAAGCTCTAGACATAACAGCAGTAGATACATGATCCTTCTCCTGCAAACGCATCAAACAGGAGTTTATAACTGGCTCCCACATGAGACTAATGAGCCAGTCTCTGTCTTTTTCTCCCTTCATCAATGTTTGTCTGAATAAACCAGTAGATGAATAACGGTTTCCTATAGATATAGATTTCAAATTTTCATCTCGTTTAACTAAATATTGACAAAATGTATTTTTTTCTGTAACATGTTTTCCACATAATGTCTGCTGTAATAGACTAGTTTGAAAATAAAGATAGTCTGCATGGGTAATGTTACTGTAAAAACTAAAAACTAAAACTGTACATTGCCCAAAAGCAACATTTGACGATGTAGGGTTAGGAGAAACAATCAAGTGATGTGTGATATTTTAGGAATGTAAGCAGACATCAATTATGTTTTTTCAACTCTCTCCTGTTTCTGCTGAAATCCTCGTGGAAACCCAGTTTAAGAAAGCTGCATGATATTAGTAGTCATGTAAGGCCAAATTATAACTTCCCTTATTTTAATATGAATGAAGTAATTTGAATTTGGAAGGCGGATTTCTCTCCCTAAAATAAAACTTTGTGGAAGCCCAAATTTCTCAAAAGGTACAACCAAAATAGCATGAGAAGATTACTTTTACCTATTGTGACTCTTGCCTACTTAACTAACTAGCCACTCACCTCTGCAAGCTTATTGACCCATTCATGGATAATTAGCACATTCCCATTTATCTTAATAAGACTGTAATGGGGGTCTGTGCTGACTATCTGGCGCATGCGTGTTACTGCAGGAAGGGGGCAGCAACAGCGTAGATCTGCCTGTTGGTCATGGCAGTGACATGGAGAGGTGGGGAAGAGGGTGTGTTGGCTTTCCCTCTCTCTGAGTGGCTGAGAGGCAGGCCTTGGGAGATTGATTGGCCCACATGTACTGCGCTTGGTTATGCATTCGGGTGGCTGGAGAGAGGATACCCAGTGATGCTGGCAAAAGACGCCAGTGTAAACAAAAACCAGGCAGGAATGCCAGCGGGTGAAGAGAGAACAATACAGGCAAGCACGGCTAAGGAAGACAGCCCGCCTTAAACAAATAAATCAAGAATTAAAATAAGTAATTACGTACCCGAAGGGATGTATGTAGTCATACAGGGAACTCTGGCCACCCCAGTGTATAGGGAATAGCTGAGCGTAGGTCGGAGATCCGAACTGACCGGCTTAGCGGCAGTGGGGGCACAGGGTAAGCAGCACCTTTATTTTGTAGTTTTATTACTCTGTTTTATTTTCTCTTTTTATTTTGCCTTTGGTTTTCATTATTATTTTAGAGCACCTGTGTGTGCTGACGGATACAAGTGCAACCCCTGCTTACCAGTGTTGGTATAAGGGGAGTTGCAGCAGCAGCGCCATCTGATGACAAATAATAAAAAAAATAGAAAATTCCCAAAATAAAACTTGGCACCAGTGCGGTGTTTCAAATAAAACCTTCTGTCTCCCATGTGTGTGTCAGTGGATTGCCCACCACCCTTCCACAATGACCATTAGAAGACCATGCACACTTTTATCAATCAGGGTCCATACTCCAAAATAATACATATAGTGAATCTCAAACCATTACAAAATCTGAAAACATGGAAAAAGACTTCTAGTCAAAACATTTGTTATTGAAATGTAGTTACTTCTAGTATTTACTTACTTTACTTCTAGTATTTACTTATTTACTTATTTACTTATCTAGTATTTACTTCTAGTATTAAGGGCAGCAGTGTGGAGTAGTGGTTAGGGCTCTGGACTCTTGACCGGAGGGTCGTGGGTTCAATCCCCAGTGGGGGACACTGCTGTTGTACCCTTGAGCAAGATACTTTACCTAGATTGCTCCAGTAAAAACCCAGCTGTATAAATGGGTAATTGTATGTAAAAATAAAATAAATAATGTGATATATGTATAACGTGATATCTTGTAACAATTGTAAGTCGCCCTGGATAAGGGCGTCTGCTAAGAAATAAATAATAATAATAATAATATTTCTATATTCATCACTAATTAGTGTTTGATGCAAAAACTGTTTTGTTTACCCGCCATGAAGTGCATTAATATATTTTTAGAATTCAATATGTTTACACCATTTATTACACCATTTATGTTGAAATGTACACTTTCAAGATGTGCAGCAATCATGATTATAGTTAACTGGTATATAAATGCATTAATTTTAACCCTTTCACTGGTGTGGTAAATGAAGTGCATGCACCCCCTCCCCCATAACACAATTGCCATGAGTTTCTTTTAAAACCCAGAATCCAAGGCCTACATAGTGGATGGCTGTACATTACAGATAATTACAATATGTACAATAATGTATCTTGCAGTCCACATAATGATTACTACATTAGATTTGTGTAGATCAAGCACCTTCTGTATAAAAAAGTAGCATAGCATTTATATTGTTAGGGACAGCAATGCATTAATGTATGAAATCGTTTGTATTTAAAATGAGCACTCCTGTCTGGGCAAACTTCCCCTAGATAGCAAAAGCAACGAATTGCCCAAGCATATGATCAAGATTAAGAGACTTTCAGGGGAGCAGTTCAATAGACAGAACAGGCTTCATTAGGAAACAACTAATTACTTATGTGAGCTGCTGTCAAACTTCCAGCCTGTAGATGTATTTAGGCACTGTCTGTTAATTAATATAAATTAACAAGCAATGTTATCTGCTAAAAATGTACACTGTAATCTACATACTGGCTCAGGAGGACAGAAGATCAATGGGTGCCATCTATTCCTGTCTCGCCCCTTTTCATCCAGTAAACCAAACCAGGAACACAATGGCCAAGGAGATCCTGATCACATGACTTGCATGAATGAATAAACAACCTGTTCACAGGATGTTAGGGTTCCTGTTAAAGACTGGGTTGGTTCTACCTGAGCCTGAGATAACTTCTTTGGTTCTGTGGTGAAAATCTTGATCCCTTGACCCATGTTTATATTTCTTGCCTCCATTCAGGCACTTCGTTCCTTAGTCCCTTCATACTGCAATCCCCACAACTTGTTATAATTTGTTTGGTTTTGACTCATGGGGGCTGTGCTCTCTTCTTTGTACTCCAGTCTTAATTTACATATACAAGGGGACATTTTGCATGTCACCGGTGGCCAGCTCTACCCTTACATTAAAGGAAAAAATAAAATAAATAACTCCAGATAGGGTTGCCAACTTTCCATTTTTCCAAAGCCAGACAAAACATGCAATGCCAGCAAAGCTGTCCGGGGGGTGGGGGGGCTGAGCACAAAACCTGAGAACGCAAGTAAAGCGATCGCGGGGGGTTGTTGCTGTGAGTGATTTTTTTTTTTAAATATAGATGTTCTGTAATTGCAAAATAACACAGAATACATTTCAATGTAGTTCTCAACTTAACGGACCGATTAAAAAAAAACTTTGCACAGTGGAGCATTGAAAGGACTGGCTCAGCGAGAATGGAAATACCCAAACGACAATGAACAATGAGTAAGCAAGATTCGCAAGAACCACACTTTTTCTCTCCGGTCAGTGGCTCTGACCAGAATCTGTAAAATTTCCCTTAAAACCAGACAGTTGTCAACCCTAACTCCAGACTTGATTTGTGTCTCAAAGTACACTTTGTAACTGAGATATTTACATGTAGTAGTATGAGTAGTAGAATTACCATAATAGAGCCATTGTAGTTTCATTGAAATGTTTTACTTTCACTTTTTCAAAATATAAAATTACCAAATTGTTCACAATATTATGGATTTCAGTTTTATCCAGTAGTTTAAATTAGAAAATAGTCATTAATAATGCTTTTCAGTTTGCAAAATAGATTCTTAGTATAGTATCTTAAATTATAGTATCTTAAATTAGTGCAACATGCTGTAACTTTGTTTTTAAACAAATTAACAGTTAAACTATTGCATTTTTACAGAATGTGGTAGTTTAAATGGTCTCCAACCGTGGTCCTGGAGAGCCCTTATCCAGCAGGTTTTATAGGTGTCTTTACATCATCAGTGGCCAAAGATCTGGAACACCTGTTAATCTTGACTAATTAAGCCAATAATTGGTTAAATTAAGTAACTGAGAGATTGGTTGAAACGAAAACCAGCATCCACAGTAGCTCTCCAGGACCAGGGTTGGAAACCCCTGCCCTAAAGGGACATGGTGTGAATAAAACAGAAGGGTTAGTATCTCATGAGCATGACTTAGTATCTGGTCAGCACTTGTGGTAACCTCATGTGATTTTCTCTTCTTTTGTAATTTCTCTCTCAGTCTTTGCAATACTGTCATTTTGGTAGATGAGCCATCACTTTGTGTTGCTGTTGCACCCACTTTCTGAGAACAAAAACAGGATCGGGCTCAATCACAAATGTGTCAGTTTCTCTTGCGAGTTAGTAATCAGGAGCTATGAACTGTTGTATGACGTAGCCTACTGTATAATGTTTGATTTCCATTACATGAGAGTAGATGTTAAAACTTCATGCTGATTTGAACTTGGCTCTCGCCAAGATAAGCACCAACTAAGACGTAGCTTCACAGTAAACTAATGTGATCCATATGTGTCTCCATCCATTTGCGCTTCCTTCCATATGATGATGTAGATAGCCTTCTGTCTGGTGTTGATGGCTGAAGTGTAATGCTGGCTCCAGGGATCAGCTTATTGCCTCCCTAGCGCATCAGCATACACAACGGCTGCGATGCTGGCTCCGGGGATCAACCATAGTGCGGTCTCCCCAGCGCATCAGCATGACAACCGTCTGGATTGAGCTAAGTAGGGTACATCTCTGGGGTCTTCAAGTGGGCACCTTCCATCCTCAATGTTTCGTCGACTAGCCCAGGACACCTCAAGAGGGCTCGACGGTGATTCTGGCGTCCCAGCATCACCCCCCTCCATCCCCCACTCAACTCAGCCCAGCTTACTTACCTGTACATCAGAGTTTCTTTCTTTCTATTGTGCTTGAGATCCCCAGCCAGAATCTTTCTGTCTCAACCACAGCCAGTTGCTGCTCCTCTCTGCTGCTTCAGATAAGTTCTTCACTGTGTGACGCAACTCTTGGCCATTGAATTGGACATCTCTGAGAAACCGGGTTGTAGAGTGTGGCACAAATCCTCGACAACCCACTTCCACTGGGTAAACCCAGACTCTCCATCCTCGCTGTTCTGCTTCAGTGGCTAGTTGAGCATACAGCAGTTTCTTCCTCTCATACGCCTCATCTACAGCATCCTCCCATGGCACTGTTAACTCTACCAGGTGAACAAGGCGTGCTGATCCAGACCACAAGACAATATCTGGTCGAAGGTTAGTGGTGGCAATCTCAGGTGGAAAAATAAGCCGTTGACCAACATCTGCCAGCATTTTCCAGTCTCTAGCAGCTTCCAGTTGTCCTGGGTGAGGATTGGTTTTAACACCTTTTCTTGGTGGTTGCTCTCCTGGGCGGAGGAATGTTGTCTTTTGTGTATAATGTTTTGATGGAACAGGTGGCAACTTATTGGTCATGTTACGCTTGTCTTCCAATGCTAAGGCCAAACATCGCAGCGCCTGGTCATGGCACCATGTAAAGGGCATATATGTGCATATTTTTCTTCAGATAAATCAAGATAAATAAATCGCAAAATATGAAACACTAAAGACCCTTTCACACTGGCATGCTCTACCCTCTACCCGGGTCGGAACCTACCCAGGTCAGGACCCGGTGTCATGCTGGTCGGCTACGTGATTTCAAACTGCTTTTGATAAAGCGGTTGACCTGGGTGACAGACACAAGTACACAATGCACGTATCAATGCCCCGGAAGCAGCTTGCTACGGACGCTTCCATCCAAGCTTCTCTGACTTGAACCGTCGGCCCAGATGTTGATTAGAGCAAATGTTTCTTCATCCCTGCTGCAATTTGGCTCATGGTGTGTCTCAAGCAACAAAAATATGGCTAAACAGAATAAAGAGAAATGTTCAGTGTGGAAGTAAAACCTTTTTGCAGGCGTGGTTGTTTGTTATTGCGTAGGCTCACGAACGGTCGTCATGCATTTTGTCTCGCTCATCCTGGATCAAAGCGTGTCGACCCACATCCTGAAGTGGGTCGCTGAGACCCGAGTCAACCCGGGTACGACCCACATACATGGTTTCACACTATGCGGGATACCTGGGTAGGAGTGCCAGTGTGAAAGGGGCTTAAAATTACACATTTTGTATTTGTTTTTGTAACCAGGTGAAATGTTCCAGACAGTAAGACAATACAATTGAATGCAAGACAATATTGATTTACTTATGTTAAAATATCATGAGTCTAAAAATACGGTGATTGTCTCCTAACCCAGTGGTGGGCAAACCTTTTAATGATGCCTCCTTTATTTATTTATTTTTAAACTTGATGATTCAACATTTACCTAACAGATCAATCTGAAAAACATTATCATTCACTAATTAAATCTAAGAAAATAAATCTGAAAAAATAAATCTAGGTGAAGCTAACATGCCACGTCCTTTGACGCGTTTGATTTGGTGTTGCTGCAGAGCTGCCACACTCCGACTTTTAAGAATGTGTTTGTTAACATTTATATATTTAGCTAAATCTGGACTTTTTTAAAATAAATCTAGGAAAAAATATGAGATTTAATTATACAGAATGCCGGTATGTAGAGGAGCTAGATTTGGCAGGTTGTACTGTAAAAGGCAATAAATAAGTAGTTTTGGAAAAGCTAAAACATGTATTATTTATTTTCAATCAGAGGTGATTACACAACAACTACCAGTTTACTTAACTCGACAAGAACTGACAACTTTAACAGCAAGGGCCATTTACCGAGTTTTTAGAACCTTTCCGAATGGTTTCACAAAGTTATGTTAATTTCACTGGAACTTCTGCCCTTGACTTCAGTAGTACTAGGTGCAGAATGCAATTTACCCATCACATTGTTGAGTAAGTAGAAAGGCTTTTGAAATTCTTTTATTTCACAATTGATAGTTTTATTTTAGATGGCAACCAAGTAGCATCCCCCTTTAGAAGTTATCTTGGTGGCAATTAGAGGTGTGCTGATACTGACATATACTGACGTCATAAACTGACAATGAAAAGTTTTTCTCAATGATAACTCCTTGCCCAGGACTACAATCCCACAATTCACTACAGAGATGGTATTTCATATCAAAAGGATAAAAGAACGGTAAGTCAAATAATCACTTAGATAATATAAATTCGTTTTAGTTAGTTTCATCACAAATAGTTCTAGATTGCTATTGACTGATACTCAATAATTGTGTAAACAATGGAAACCGAGGGACTGCATTGTTTTGTGCTGAGTACTGTAATTAACACATTTTATTCAATTTGATTAATACCTAACTTCAAAGGTAATTGCTAGAAAAATATTGGTATTGGCACACCTCCAGTGTCAATCTTAACATTTCCTCCTCTGTTTTTATTCCATTTCCATAAAACCACATTTGAAGCCCATGCATATATTATAGATCTAGTTTAATCCTGCAAAAACCTTTTATATCCAACAATAACAATGATAAGGTCAAGTACAGTAGAACCGTAAAATATCAGTCTTTAACATAAAGCAAGTTTAGTCATTAGCTAGCTCGCTAAGTCTAAGTGTTCCAGAAGATTTAGTTCCCTGACTGGCAGGTACAGTAGGTTCATCTGTATTTGTTAGAGAACTTGCAAATAGCACCATAATTTGGCAACAAGACTAATCAAACAGGCACCACAACCAGTGGAAGCTATTAAACTAGAAACAAAAAATAACAAAAGAAACACATATATCATGTTACTTTTGTAATGTATTGTATTGTAACTATTCCAAGACAATCTAACTAGATCTGTGTAATAAAAGGGACAAACTATACTTCAAAAGAGAGGGAAAGAGGTCTCAGAAAGAGAAGGGGTAAGCTTATCTGTAACAGTCTTATTGGAGAGTCTCTCTCAGGAGGCTGGCGTCTCACAGTGCCCAGTGTCCAGTATAATCCTTGTGTCTGCACACTGTCCAAATGCACAACTCCACGATCAGCTTTCCCTGGCAGCTCCAACACAGGCAACTTAAGTCTTGGATCTCTGCAACAGCCTCAGATTCAACAGCACTCCGATCCCCTCTGCTCGCTCTGCAACTCCTGCTTTGATCTCTCAAAATCTCCCGTCAGCTCTCACCCCACTCATACACTCTCTTCAATCTATTAGCACCTAGTAGAAACCTTGTGCACATTTAAAACAGAATACGATATTTTGAAAAACTCCCATTGACTTGGTATTGTTCCACAATTGGCTGTTTATACTGTTATGCTTTCAGAAGTGATACCAGAAATAACTACTTACATTACAGACTGATACCACAAGTGTCCCAAAAGATGCTCTTTAAAATTAACCTGAGGCATACAGACAGAGGTGTGTGTTACCATTCCATGGTTCTAAGCTGTCAAGTTTTAACTTAACTGTAAAGTGGTTTGAATAACGCCAACTCCTTGGGTTATCTTCAGGGTGTTGTAGGGAATCAAAGAAACAAGAAGCCATCGTATATCACTGTCTAGCCCAGAGAATCTCACTTCAGGGTACTCCCATTAAGGCAGGCCCTAAACACAACAAATACAACCTGGAGTCTACATCCCTACACTTTGGATTACGTGGTGCAGTAAGCTCTACAGTCCTGCACACATGCTTCTCTGCGTTCCATCTTTTGCATTGGCATTTCTACTATCTTCCTTCCCATTTGCCAGTGTCACATGTCTGTAGCGACGCTACAATGACCAATCCTAACCCAAACCATGTGTGCAGCCCTAACGACAGACACAAAGCAACCCCTATTAAAAATAAATAAATAAATAAATAGTCATTCAATTTAGCCTGGGCCCCTCTCAGAATATTAAAGGCCTGGCTGGGCATTTGCTGAACAAATTACTATGGAAAAAGTGGAAAGAAATTTGCAATGAATGGCACCTAATGTTTATTTAAAAATGGGTTCGTGAACCTAATTTTCTTGCCTTGCTGAAAGAATGTTTTCCAGAGACCTTTTCATGATTTATCCAGATGACACCTTGGAGATCTGCCCTTATTGCCTCTGACACACGTCACTGAATTATTAGTTCAACAGCTGGGACTCTAAGCAGAGCGTTGTGCTTACCTTTGAAACTCATTTTCACAGGAGAAATGGGATGATGCTGGATTCTAAACAAAAATGTTTTGTTTTTTTATTATGATGTCGAGGGAACCCTTAAATATTGAGGTAAAATTATAATAATCTAATAGTATAACCATAGAGTGCTTTCAGGAAAATGGTTGGGGATGAAACACGCTGCCACCATTACCTAAACATCTAATAATCTAAATGAATCCCAGTGTTTGATTTGTGTTTCACTTGGTTACATCATTCGAGGGAGTTATGGTTTGTTACATCGGAGCTCTTCGGTGGTTTTAAGAGCACTGAGAGAGGCAGAACATATTGCAGGCCCCCATGACCACATTGTCTAACCTGGTAGATGTTTTCATCTATTTTAAAACCTAGTTGAACAATAATCTAAAAACAGTCAGTGGCCATATTGGGCTACCACAGTGTCTACTGTGTTGCTAACAAGTGTTTACAACAAAGTTGCTTGCTTTCATCAGAAGCAAATGAAGATACTAGCAATGGGGCAGCAGACAATTAACACGATTTTACATTTTATACATTCTGCACCTCAGTACGAAATGAGTGTCACTTCTCCCATTGAAGCAATTGGACCAGAGCATTTTTTCTTAGTTCAAACATCTTAGTTTACTGGTGACGGAAACAGACAGGACCAATTTCCATTCTTCAGTGCCTGGCACTTCACTTAACACAGTGATATTTGGACTATAAAGCAACTTTAAAATCAGTTTCATTTGATGGTAATTCAACAGTTGCCCAGTGTTTCGTGTGTTTAAAGTTGCCTCAGCTGCTCATGTACCTGCCCACCTAGTTTTTGACATTTTCAACTTGGCTCCAGGAATGGCTGTTCTGCATAAAAACACTCATACAGTATGCTTATTAGCAAATTAAAAAAAAATTAAAAAAACCTACCTGGACAAAAAATAAGTTTCAACATTTTATGGAATTTAAAATTAGAAATCAAATGAGCCAAATTGAAAAATTTAAACCGAGTAAATAAGGCTATATATTTTCATTCCATGTAACAAATATTTAAGCTAGTTAGCTTAAACTTATCAGCATATATATATTTTTTCAGTAATTACAAATATCTAGTAGTCTACATGTTTTAATGTTGATCGTGCTATTTGTTCAGTAACTTGTGCAGTGTTGTTATTGTGATATGCTGAAATAAAGTTGCTGATAGTAATCAGACTGTATCCAGTTGTTAGATTTCTTCAACTTCATTCAAACCAGAGACTAGTTGTTATTTTAAAAACTTTAGTTTCTATATTGCATTTAAATAGATTGTATAGGACGGCGAGGAAGCAGGCTTAGTCTATATTTAAAGACAACATTCAAGGGGCATGTATTAGACCTGAGATTTTCTTTCACCAAGCTGAAAAAAGCTCAACATGAATACTGTATTTACGTATTTTTTGGCGGATTGATTTGGAACAGTGATTAAACATAATTTGAACGATAACATTCTAGGTCATTTACCAGAGATAAAAGCCCTCGTATTGACCAATCAGGTTAAAGGAAAAGTCTGATCCATTTTCTTATATGTTTTTAACCTTTCCGGTTCAGCATGCAAATTTAGTACATTGTTCTGCAAACAATTTCCACCAAATTGCATTAGAATGGTAGGCACTGTAATAAATCAGGAATCTGGTATCCACCTCGGAAAAGTACCCAGGTATCCATGTATCAGTTCAGGTCATTTTAAACTCACATTCACATACCCTTTTCCCTTTCCCTGAGATCTGTTCTGAGTTTTCACAGTAGAATTAGAAGCTGCTGTGCACAATAACTCATTTTAACTAAAGCTGAATCAGGAATTGAAATGCAGTAACACAGGCACAACGTGCTGTTAAAGAGTTCATAATTGATAGTTGTGTAGGAAAAATACATTTTGGGTTTTATTACTTTAAAATTTTCAGGTACCCGTGCCAAAAACAAAGTGTTAGCCAAAATGTTTGTCCACTCGATTTTTGGTATTTGGGTTATAGGCCTTTTAAATGTATAAAACATATTTTAGAAATCATCTGTTTAACACCTTGTACAAAACTAATTGTCACTTAAACACACTGGCCTCTTATCAGAAATCAATGTTTTATTTTGCTAGCTTGTCCTTGTACCTAGTTCTCTAGAAGCTTTCAGTTCTTTCCCCCTATCAGTTTTCTGTACATTCAGTATCAGTCCTAAAGGGACAAGGTGATATATTCATTCTCAAGTGTAAGTATCTCTAATACTGGCCGATGATTAATCAATGCAGTGCCTCATTGCTCTGTCTGGCAGGTCTGAAAATCAAAAAGGTCTTCCTGTCTGTTTTACTGAAACGGTCATTTTATAGTGACCTTGGCATTTCTGTCTTAAGAATAGCATTACTAGGATACATACAATATGTTTTACTAAGGGGCAATGTTAACTAATGGCCAGCTAAAACTATATGACCTATTGAATTTTCATGACATACAGTACTGTGGTAAACCATTGCGATTGTAATACAATCATAACATCAGATGATCTGGACCAATGCTAAGCTTTGTATTTTAAAGTTATGGTATAAACAAAAAACACAGCAAATATATATATATATATATATATATATATATATATATATATATATATATATATATATATATATATATATATATATAAACAAACTTCAAATAATTGCCGGGTCTCAGATAATCGTCTGTCTCTAATACGCGCCCGGTCTGCTGGCAATTATCTTAATATATAAAGAAGAAAGTTTGTCTGTCTGTTCCTTTATGCATTAGGACCCCATAGGAGCCAGTGCAACCAAACTTTGCATGGCCTCCTCTTTCATCCAGGGGAAGGTCAAGGGCTATGTCATTGCCGTTGAAGCTCAGGAAGATGAGGAGCTTGAGCATAATGAAGTGACAGCGATGAAAGTGATTCTCAGGATTAATAAATAATAATAATACAAAACATAATTTAAGGTAGGCCTACATGTAATGCATTTCTTTAATGCAGTTATTATGTTATAAAAAGTTTTGATCATTTTAAGCGTGGTGAAAGTAGGCCAGACACAAACCTCTTAGTGTATTTTGTTGTATTAACAATGTACAAGTTTGAGATTAAATAATAAATTATTTTTGATAATGATAGCCTATGTATTGCTTTTATTGTTCATTTTAAAAAACATTTTAGAAGTTTGTATTATTATTATTATTATTATTATTATTATTATTATTATTATTATTAATAACAATGGTAGATCTAATTCTGTTTTTAAATACAAATTTGTACTTCTGCCTGTTCATTTTCCAACGTTTTGCATACCGTATCCTTGTTAACCAGTGCATATAAAAAGACTTTCTTTTGTATACTTTCGCTTTATTCTTGAGGGTGTACAATACAATGTAATTGTGTTATTCTGTTACTTAGTTTCCACTGACACACAACCTTTTAACAAAGTTGCTGGAATGTTTAAATTGAGTTCAGATATTGCTACAAGGTTGTGTGTTAGCGGCTTCTCAATGACCGCATGAAGCATGTGAAGCTAGAGATCTAATATAAACGCAGGTCTCAAATAATCGCCGGTCTGCTGGCAAATATTGTAAATAACGCCGGAGGCATTTAATTGAAGTTTTACAGTATGTATATATATATATATCCCGAGTAAGTTCGGGGGTTGCAGCGGTGAGGCAGGTTGAATAATAATTGGACATTCCAAAATTGGGAGAACATTGGAAAATGAATAAAAATAACTGTTAAAAAAAGGTAAAAGGATAATAAAACATTGAAATATAATCTGCAGCTGCATGCTGTTTAATCTTACTGTATGTTCTGAATATTAACTGACAAAGAGTCAGGCAGTTAAGTTGAAAAAAAACAGCGTGAATAGCCTTTTAATTGAGTGGCTCTCAAGCTGTGAATGAGCTTTACTACTATGACCAGACTGGTCTGGCATGCCTTTTAGATATGGTTACATATGAATACAATACCTCCTGTTATCCTTCACTTTGGATTTGGTGCCTTTTATAGGATTTTCAGTAGCAGTAGTACTCAAGTTTATAGCATATTCATTTATATAATTTTAGACCAAGGAAACTTTTCCCTTCTCTTTTTTATTGAATGAAATCATTGTTGAAAAAAGCATGACATGCCAAGTTTACTTTTTCAGAATGATGTATCATCTGCACTTATACTTGGTTCGTGAACTTTCAGTAATGGATTCTGAATAGTGCAATTATTCTCTTTTCTGTATGCCAGTTCCTGTTAACTGCCACAGATGTTACAAACTGTTTAAGTGCACCATGTATGAATTGGTCCAGTTTTAAGGTAGACCTCCATTATCCATCCATTCCTATTACTGTTAACAATAAAAGTTTATTTGATGGCGAAGAAGTGTAATGTTTAGACGTCTTATTGTGTACCCAGTATATTTAGTTTACTTTGCCAACAGTATGTGATCATGAAAACTGCTATAGTCTACCCTTAAACTATTGCTACACAATTAGCAATATATACATGTTTTAACAAACAGTATACATGTTTGTTAATTCAGGGTCTCCATTACAATCAGAACTTTTCACTTCCTGCCTAAGGTCCCTAGTGTACCTCATTTAGCGGTACCCAATGAAGACAGATAAGTGCTCCTGCTAATTATTATTTATTTCTTAGCAGACGCCCTTATCCAGGGTGACTTACAATTGTTACAAGATATCATACATTATTTCACATTATACAGATATCACATAATTTGTTTTTTGTTTTTACAATTACCCATTTATACAGTTGGGTTTTTACTGGAGCAATCTAGGTAAAGTACCTTGCTCAAGGGTACAACAGCAGTGCCCCCTCATCTGGGATTGAACCCACGACCCTCCGGTCAAGAGTTCAGAGCCCTAACCACTACTCCACACTGCTGCCCCTAATAAACAATTCTGCCCATACAGTGGGCCATTAAAGGAACCTGTATACCTTCTCAGTAACAGTGTGGTATTTATCCTAATGCACGTTTATTTTTTATTCGAAAGCCATCGTGTGGGAGAAATTTGTAGTTATAATTGTGTTTACTTTATAATCTGACATATCAAATCAAACTATAGGAATGAGATGCTGTGATGTTAATTAAGTTTGTCTTCACTGATTTCAAACGCAGTGTGATGAACAAGCAATACTTGAACTGATTACATTGGTTTTAGAATAATTTTAGAACTATCTTGCAGTTAAATATGGACTAAGCCTGACCTCTGTTTCTAAAATCCCCCTGCACAAGCATCATTCAGACACCCTGTTTACTTGCCAAGGCTAGTGTTTTAATTAATATGAAACTTTACTTTAAGCGCTTTTCCAAATTCACCGCATAAAGTCATTTTTGGCTCACAAACATCATCCCCAATTAAAGTCGCTACCTGCTTCATAAGAACTGATACCATAGATAACTTTTCTTAATTAAATAAAATTCTTGCCTTGGCTGCCAAGTTTTCATTAATTTCTATGATATAATGAAGAGAGTTAATTTTGCTCATTATAGAAAGGCCTTGGATTCAACACTGCTGATGACGTGTAAATCTCGCTTTGACTGCCAAAAAAGAACTTTCCAGGTCTAGCACCGTTCTGCTGCAAGCAGGCAAAAGGCGAGGCTATTTTTCTTCCAGTAAGTCTTTTGTCTACTAAAGTTATTAAATACAGTTTACACTTTATTGTCTTATATTCAAACCTAACGGTTTCTGTTTTTCATTGCAGTAAAACCTTTATATAAACTAAACATTTATATTCTTTAGTTTAATTGGTGTTGTAATGGCTAAAAGACTTTTTGTTTAGTTGGAGACAGAAACTGAACTAATTCTTAAATGGATTACATTAAATGAACATTATCTCAAATGTGTCAACAATTTGTCTACAACATAATCAATGTCAAGCATCTGTTATAATAATCTTTAAATGTGTTCTTTCAAATATATAACATATATTTCCAATTCAGATACTTCAATAATTTTATTTTACTCCATTAATCTGTTATATGAAGTCATAGTGGAAGGTCCAGTTATTTTCATCTAAATTCAAGCCACTGTTAACATATTAGAATGTAATAGTTTTACAGTGACTGAACTAAGTCTCTGACCTTTTCTCTGTTCATACAAATTCCAGTTGAAGCAGGTTTTAAGACAACCTCTGCTTTTGCCAATTTTCAGTGTTGATTAACATGAGACACTACTGTAAGCATTTTCTAATAGTCATATTTTAAACCAATCTTTAGCTTAATTCAGTAAAATCATCCTACGCTCTGTGCCTCCATCTCTTTTTTCCAGGTTCTAATTAATTTCTGTGATATATAGAAGAATGTTTATTTTAATATAAACTCCTACCTTCTATTATCTGAAAGGTATTTTGTTTGTTAATATTAATGAGATCGCTCATTATAGAGAGGATCTTGGTTTTTAAATTGCTGACCATCAGAAAAAATCCTCGCTTCATCGGCCAAAACCAATGAGTCATCACCAACACTGCTTTTACTACAAGCAGGTAAGAATGAGGTTACAAACTTAGTTATTTTCCTTCAATCGGTTCACTGTATACTAAAGTTATTATATTAGGTTTCTTATTTATTTAAATACTTTTGTTTTTTCTTACTATAATCAAACCTTATTCGATTGCTTCTGACATATTAACTCCGTTCCACAGTGTTTGCCATTCTGCTCTCGCTGGATCAGAATGTTTTAAGGCTCTGAGTCTAATTAAAAAATATGCTTTTGCCTGATAAGGGAGGTTTGGAGCTTTCAGCAGGTCGGCCTGACCGACCTTTTGATACCAGGAGTTCTCTTTTTCAGACCTTACACAGACTTATTTAAAATGATACAACATACAGGACCCTACAACTTTACTATTAGCAATGTATTTCATTCTATAGCATCCAATCCATATCTAATAAGTCAGCTTGTTCACAGCAAGATTCAAATTTTCCTCCTGGCTCAGCTTGAAGTGCCTCTGCGAACACCACAACAGGCCTTACACAGATCTGCTAATAATATTTTCTACTGGTTTTATATTCTTTAAAACACATTACAGTCATTACAATATTTGTTGCAGTTTCACAAATGTCCAATTTGTATCCCAAAGATCGTCCTGCTTCCAGAAGCTGTGACAGTCTTTAAAAGAATAATACCTGCAAAAACTTAAACCCATCTCTACATTCTCATTCCCATCGTCAGTGGGCAAACACATTTTAACTGAATCTGGGTCCATCAAAGAACCGCCCATCCTTGCAACCGAGGCCTTCCATGCAAAAGGATCTAATGACTTATTGCACAAAAGGGACGTGCCAGAACCGTCTGTGACAGTTGGAAAGAAATTAATTCAAGATTCATTGATATAAGCATGGAAACATTTTCCCTCTTCTAGCTGTGGTCTAGTGAGAGGGAGGTAGAAGAGGTAATGTGATATTGAGGAGGGTCAGAAGGGTAGCAATGCACCATCTGTGAAGTGACAGAGGGGGAGACAACAGCATGTTTTGCCTGCTGTATTTCACAACACCTCACAGAGACATCAACCTGATTCATGACATCAATCGTACCATATTGAGTTTTTACTCTGGTTTATTCTCATTATTACAGATGCTCGCCATCTTGTAATCCTCTGTAATAACAGTAATATTTCTTATAGAGAAAAAACAAGATAAAAGTCTACCATTTTGAATGGTGCCTTTCCTTGACGTGTATACTAACCCAGAGTTTTGAAAGAGTTATGTCAATTTGACTAAGAAGACACAAACTTACAAATGAACAGTCATAGCAGTGTACATTATCTTTTTGAAAAAAGTTAAATATTCAGGATTTTCTCTACTGTGATGAAAAATTGGAGATTCTATATTTTATCCCTGCTATTCAATTATTTATAGTGCTGTATTAGTCATTTAAGCTTTATAGTTATTATGTTTCTGGCTGAGTAAGGAAGCCATACTCGGTGTGTGCTCTTAACTCCCTTTTAACCTCACTAAAGCCCTGGGAGGCTGAAAATCAGTTTATGATGAGAACTGAAAAAATCCATGTTGTGTTGTTACTTTTCTCACATAATGCAATATTTACAGTAATATCAGTACTGTAATTCCATGTAAAAACATGAAAGAAACACTCTTAAAAATTATATTTCTGTGCATCAACACCCCCATCACTGAATGGCAAAGACAGGTGGTGCCACTGCTTAGGAACAAAAATGTTCTATTGTTAAGTTCATGCCATATAGTTCTATAAAATAAATGGCAGGTTTCAAATGTTTGCCAAGCACAGTTTAGTCATTTCACATGTCAACAGCATGTTAAGAGAAATGTTAAAAAAACAACATTTTAATCATCCACTACAAGAGTCCATCTGGTTTACTGGCAGAACCATCACAGTTGCAGTGTATGTTTTTCTTGTGGGAGCCTGGCTAAACATCTTCCACCTCGTAATATACCAGTGATTGCATTATATGTTCATGCTAGCAATAAGAAGTGCACGTCCAACCACTTAGATCACAGACCATTCTGGTAAAGGATTGTGGCAAAGTGGGTAAGTGTGTGCAGGTGAAGGTAATACAGCAGTGCAGAAGAAACAGACAGACAACAAAATCCATGTGCAACTCTACAATAAAGGATATATATTGCTAGGTATTAAGTGACTTTCAGAATTGAAAAAGGGTGTAAGCATGTGTGTTGTACTAGTTACAGTATGTGAACACATTTGTCAAAATTACATGATAGATTAGATTTAGCGGAGGAGCTATGATTTTAGCAGTCTGGTAAATAATACATTAAATGAAAACCTGATGTTGAGCTATGCAAGAAGGCTGGTATAGGTTACTGGAAAAGGAAATTGAATGTCCTCAATTCTGTTATATGCATGTTGGTGCTATTTTCTTAAAATCAATAGTACTCTTGGTAGACCAATCCTGTCACAAACACCTCTTGTTTCAATGGGCAAATAAAAAACATTACAGCTTGTCGCTCAGTGTATTCAGAATAACCACTGCAGTTAAAAGCTTTATTTTAAACACACAGGTACCATATTGATTTTTTGAAAAGAATAAACAAAACATGGGCAAAATAAGCGAGGCGGTTGTGAAGATATTTACAAATAGCTCATTTGTCACTTATCACATATGTTTGCATTACCCATGTGTGTATTCTCCATTTTTCCAACATCTTTATTTTGTTACTAATCGCCAAAAAACTCCATGCAGGTTTGGGGTAAGTATGCTACTGGCATGCGGATTGTTTTTCCGAGCAACACATGTTTTAAGATGCGTGAGACTGCATCAGCTGATGAAAACTGATTAATTTAATTTTATCCTTTCATTTAAATTGTGGTATAACATAGATTTTTATTGTTTTTAATCCGAGAATTTCTTTTTTTTTTGTTGCGGAAAACTAGGATCCCTGCTGATCGGTTATTCTCAGTTATACTCTGCATAAGATGTAACATGATTGATTCTTTTTTTTTTTTTTTTAGTTGTCGCTAGTGGTTTTTTATCCCGGTTTGGAATGCCCAATTATTATTTTTATCCCGAGGACAACACCGATCCGAGTGGCTTCTACAGCAGACCCGCAGGCGCCCTATCGGCCACGGGACTCACTGGTGCACGGTGAACCAAGGATTACCCTGTCGAACGGAACCCTCCCCACCTGGGCGGAGCTCAGCCAATTGTGCGCCACCCCCTAAAAACTCAGCCACTATCAACGATGACATAACCTGGACTCGAACCAGCGATCTCCAGGCTATAGGGCGCATCCTGCACTCCACGTGGAGCGCCTTTACTGGATGCGCCACTCTGGAGCCCCACAAAATGTAACATGATTTATGATTATTGCAATTATGACAGTTTTTGTAGATTAAACTTGTGCATTCCGCCCAGTTTGACAACATATGTACACCCGAAAATAGTTACCCCACTCAATGGTACTGCAGTAATCCGACACGTATCCGCCTCTCACATATCTGCCATGATCAATCTCTTCAGCAACGTTAGTCTATTATTGAAGAGAACATTAGTTCAGAGATCCTACCAAAGTTTTCGTACACTGTGTTGTATATGCTCTGTGCGCTGCCATTGCTGGTAGTGTCACGTGAGCTGTTCAGTGTGTATCAACTTCAACCTCTGCCTCGGTCTCCTGCCTGTCACTCAACAGCGAATGCGCGCACCCACAGAGCAGATGGCTACTCTGTCACAATCATTAATACCCTGTATCTTTCTAAACAAGGGATTTAGGGGATCTCCCTAATAAAAGCTGAATCTCAAAACAATAATTGTGTGAATATAGTAATTGTTACAGCTGTGTATAATGGTATTTAAAACAGGATTATTTTATCAGACTTTTTACATATCCGCCCTTACTCTGGTCTCACCGCAGTCGGATCGAGACGGATTTCTGTATTTTCCACCACTAAGGAACTCTGACTGCTAAACTTTGTATCACTGAGCATTTTAATATTTTTTTTGTAATTCCAGTAAAACCTGTCTAATCCAGCCCCTCTACATACTGGCTTTCTGTATAATTCAGCATAATTTTGGGTCCCGACCAAATCCCTAATGAAATGAATGGTGTGATACCCTCTACAATCAGTAACCTGTCTATTCTGGAAACCAGCATGATTTAAAAAAAAAAACTCTTCTGGCTGAAATCAATGTAAATCTGTCTGTGTAATCCGGCACTGGGTCATGTGATTTTTCTTTTCTAAGTTTAATGCTAGTATAAAAAACAAAACAAAAACAAAAGCAAGATGTTGCGTATATAATTGCATGTCCCACCAGCTGAATTGTGCAGCTGTTGAACAGCAAATGCATGTCTAAACATCCACACAACAAGCGATCTCTTGAAAAAGACATTATGCTTATCAAAGAAGCTCAACATTTACAAAAACTAACACAAAAAGTGCGAAGTGAAAAATTCAAAAATCGTAAGGCAAACTGATTCAGACATTCTAAAAAGAAAAGATGCCACTTAAAACACACTGAGAAGACCTGTTTATTATATATGTTACGGTAAAAGTCAGAATCTGGTCAATCTTAAATTTTACTGGTAAATGTCATCATTTACCAAATAAGGTGTTGAGTGTCCGATATTATGAAGAAATAGATTGCTTTTCGGACATTTACCGGTTAATCTTATGATTTACCGAAGCTTATTGCTAAAAGCAGGTATATCAAAGAGAAATGTATTTATTGCTGCATATAAATTGTCAATTAACAAAATAATCATTAATGTTTATTTATTTCTGCATACACATTTTCCATTAACAAAAAGCACTGATGTCGAAATGTATTTCTGCATACAAATGTTCCATTTAAAAAATAAAAAAAACATTAATGATGTCAAGCAATATATTTATTTCTGCATACACATTTTCCATTAACAAAATAATCATTAATGAGCTTACAGTAATGCACAATTGAGCAATTCAACATGGTATTGAACAATATTGTGATCTACTTATGTAGAACAACCAACATTCTGGCATATTTGCGTATAAAACCCATTCACAATGGTGTTGAAGGATGTTGTACTCCAGATACCTAGTAGTTTGATAAAAAAATAACATTCTGTTAAATGCAAATTACATATTTTATGACCTTGGTTTTTTTTCAACAGAAAATCACTTTGGTTACAACACAAAATGCCACAACAGGCAGTGAATAGGTATATTTACTTATTTAGTGCAGCATTTTGTGGCACTCCTGAAACCTTACAAAGTGCGAAAACGAGACATTTGGTCATTAGCCAGGCACTTGTTTATTCTTGAGATTTACCGGTAAATGTCCGAAGTAAAATGTTTTCATGTTTATTTCTGATATTTACAGCTTTGCTTGGTAAATGTCAACAAATTTGCCAATATTCAGAGTTTTACCGTAACATATATAATGTGTATTTACAGTTGCAGACAAAAGTATTGACACTCTACACTTAATAAAGGATTATTCAAGAAAACATGTCAAGTACAAGCATTTCGTGAACATTAGTGGGGGATGGAGGGGAGTAGTGCTGGGATGCCAACATCACTGTCAAGCCTTCCTTAAGTGTGGTGGGCTAGTCTACACTTTTGGTTGATCCCTAGTCAGTACTGCCACCATTGTGTGTGCCGATACAGCAGGGAGCCACAAATAGGCTGATTCCTGGTGCCAGCATTACACTTCAGCCATCGACACCAGGCCAATAGGAAATCCACGTTACCTGGCGGAGAAAAAAGCACTGAAGACATATATTACAGAGAAGCTATGTCTAGGTTGGTTCCCACCACTACAATCTCATTTTATCTTTTCAAAAGCAGAATCCAATATTAGCATTAAGTAAATACCAGCTTCTCTCAAGAAACGTTTCGGCAACACAGCAGGTGATGGTTAAGACAAAGGAGTTGGATTAACGATTGAGAAATGCACTCATTGCAAACTACAACAAAGGAAATGGCTACAGAACAGTTTCAAAGAAATACGGAATACCAAAATTTATAATCCGAACAATAATCAATAAGTACCACAAAATAAATTCAACTAAAACGCTTGAAGGAAGTGGACATCCAAAGACAATTACGGTTACGGTTACAGCAGGTAGCACAATTGTCAGAGTAGCTAAAAAAAAAAATCCAAAGATCAACAACCAAGGACTTAAAGAAAGATTTAGACGCGTCTGGCATAATAGTACACGAAAACTGCATGAAGGCTGTAAACCACTTTTAAAGAAAATGTATAAAACAAACAATCTAAAATTTGCCAATTATCTGGTCCAGTGAGACCAAAATAGAACTTTCCACAAAAATGGACCACAGTATGTTTGGAGAAAAAAAGGGAAATGAAGAAAACCTTGTTAAACATGATGGTTCAATCATGATATGGGGGTGTTAATGCAAAAGGAGGACACACAAAATACGCAGGCATGCCAGTACTTTTGTCATGAATGAATACTTTAAATTAAATACATTTTTTTCTAGAGATTATTTGTTAAATTACTAGAAATTGCATATTTTGTTTTATTGAAGTGTTCAAAATGTACTAAATGCTTGTCCTTAATCTGTTAATTCTGGTATAATAAGCGTAGGCGGCCAGTTCTCTGGTCTGCGACTCAACAGCAATGTTATTTATTTATTTATTTATTTATTTATTTTTTAAGCGTTAACATAGTGTTGTAATTTTTTTTTTTTTTTGGGTACAGCATTTGGTTTTTTATGATACAAAAAGGGACAGCCTGTGACAGGCTGACCGGGGTAAGGAGACTCAGAGTCAGGATGTGCAGGGAAAATAAAAGACTTTTAATTAAACAAAATACACAAAACAAAAGGCACGATGGCCAACCAAAAGACAAACACAAAAACAGGCTTTAAACCCGAACTATACAAAAAGAACCACTCACTCTCTCACACATCTTCTCACTCTCACAAACACTCACCAACTAACATACCCAACCACTCCCTTTTATACAGGTGTCTGGGCTAATTGGGCAATTCGCACCTCATTAGCCCAGGCACATTCCACACATTCCTCACACAAACTCGCTCACTGAACCAAACCCCAAACTCACTCATATCCACTCTAAACAATACAAAAACACAAAGCCACCACAAAATAGGCTGCACCCCATCACACAGCCCCATTTAGCTAGTGAAGTAGTAGGAAACCGCAATGTGCTGCAACAAGAGGAGAGAGAGATACTTCATACTGATATCTGTGAGCTTTGACCTGGACTGGACCGATTGGTGGCCTGACCCTGTTTTGTGTGATAACCTGCTATTTGTACCTGACCCTTGTCTGTTTACTGACCTGCTTTTGAAAATGTGGAATAATAAACCTGGTGCTGCCCTGATTTACACTGACATTTGTTGTGTGTGAACATAGTTGTACGTGTCTCTCCTGTTTTATATGTGCACAAGTTTCGACCGCCCTTTGTCACTATATTATATATATATATATATATATATATATATATATATATATATATATATACATACATACATACATACAGTACTGTGCAAAAGTTTTAGGCAGGTGTGAAAAAATGCTGTAAAGTAAGAATGCTTTGAAAAATAGACATGTTAATAGATTATATTTATCAATTAACTAAATGCAAAGTGAGTGAACAGAAGAAAAATCTAAATCAAATCCATATTTTGCCTTCAAAACAGCATCAATTCTTCTAGGTACACTTGCACAAAGTCAGGGATTTTGTAGGCATATAGTCAGGTGTATGATTAAACAATTATACCAAACAGGTGCTAATGATCATCAATTCAATATGTAGGTTAAAACACAATCATTAACTGAAACAGAAACAGCTGTGTAGGAGGAATAAAACTGGGTGAGGAACAGCCAAACTCAGCTAACAAGGTGAGGTTGCTGAAGACAGTTTACTGTCAAAAAGTCATACACCATGGCAAGACTGAGCACAGCAACAAGACACAAGGTAGTTATACTGCATCAGCAAGGTCTCTCCCAGGCAGAAATTTCAAGGCAGACAGGGGTTTCCAGATGTGCTGTCCAAGCTCTTTTGAAGAAGCACAAAGAAACGGGCAACGTTGAGGACCGTGACGCAGTGGTCGGCCAAGGAAACTTACTGCAGCAGATGAAAGACACATCATGCTTACTTCCCTTCGCAATTGGAAGATGTCCAGCAGTGCCATCAGCTCAGAATTGGCAGAAAACAGTGGGACCCTGGTACACCCATCTACTGTCCGGAGAAGTCTGGTCAGAAGTGGCCTTCATGGAAGACTTGCGCCAAAAAGCCATACCTCCGACGTGGAAACAAGGCCAAGCGACTCAACTATGCACGAAAACACAGGAACTGGGGTGCAGAAAAATGGCAGCAGGTGCTCTGGACTGATGAGTCAAAATTTGAAATATTTGGCTGTAGCAGAAGACAGTTTGTTCGCCGAAGAGCTGGAGAGCGGTACACGAATGAGTGTCTGCAGGCAACAGTGAAGCATGGTGGAGGTTCCTTGCAAGTTTGGGGCTGCATTTCTGCAAATGGAGTTGGGGACTTGGTCAGAATTAATGGTCTCCTCAATGCTGAGAAGTACAGGCAGATACTTATCCATCATGCAATACCATCAGGGAGGCATCTGATTGGCCCCAAATTTATTCTGCAGCATGACAACGACCCCAAACATACAGCGAAAGTCATTAAGAACTATCTTCAGCGTAAAGAAGAACAAGGAGTCCTGGAAGTGATGGTATGGCCCCCACAGAGCCCTGATCTCAACATCATCGAGTCTGTCTGGGATTACATGAAGAGAGAGAAGCAACTGAGGCTGCCTAAATCCACAGAAGAACTGTGGTTAGTTCTCCAAGATGTTTGGGCCAACCTACCTGCCGAAGTTCCTTCAAAAACTGTGCAAGTGTACCTAGAATAATTGATGCTGTTTTGAAGGCAAGGGTGGTCACACCAAATATTGATTTGATGTAGATTTTTCTTCTGTTCACTCACTTTGCATTTTGTTAATTGATAAATATAAACTATTAACATGTCTATTTTGAAAGCATTCTTACTTTACAGCATTTTTTCACACCTGCCTAAAACTTTTGCACAGTATATATATATATATATATATATATATATATATATATATATATATATATATATATATATATATATATATATACACACACAAAAAACCTTAAATCAGCTAATATTAGTCACTGCTCTCCAATCTAGTTTCAAGGTTTACCTTGTTTGCCACTATAGAAAACATCCATCAAGCACAGGTCAGGAATCAATACATTTTGTTTTGTTTTAAATCTTACGGCTAATTACTTGTGTCACATTTATATACAATTAATATGGTAAAAATAAATAAAAATTGAGCAATGGAATTTGCACAGCATCAAGCGTTTTGTGTAAAAGCAATTTTAAGTAGACACAACATATATCCGTTAATACATTGCGTGTACAGTGTCTGTTCGGACAGATTATTTTTACAGTTTTGGAGAGCGGAATGTGAAGCAAAGCGGAGTTCAAACTGTGAAAAATGATTTCTGTTATAACAGACACCCAGCACACAGCTATTAAATTATAAAATGACAAAAACAAGCTGGCACTGATGAACTACTGGTACTATCAAACATAGTGCTATTGTGTTTTTTTTTTGTTTTTTTTTTTAAAACTTCAGAACTATGCCATATGTTCTATTCGTGGAATGTCCTGGATATTTGACAAACCCTTAACCGTGGTTATTGATATAGAATTTGAGCAGTGATATCAATATATTGTAGACGTGTTTATCAAAAGCCAAATGACCACATAAAACAGTATGTGTTTTTATGTCCTACATTTATTTTAAAAAGCAAATTTATGTCCCATCTTAAATGAAACAGTTTACAAAGAGACACATAGTAAAAGCATACAAACCAACAAACTGTGTACTAGCAGCATCCAAATGTTGGAGTTTCTAGAAATCATCAGTATAGCCCTGACAAGCTACAGAAATGTCAGCTTACAGGAAGCTGTCCTCTTCATAGTGCAGATAAACAAAAAACAAATCTTAACAAAACACAAGACACTTCCTCAGAGTTTCTGTACAAAGATGAACACATTTGGCATTGTAAAAGTGGTTTGTTGGCTCACACCCTAGTTCTAGTACAAGGTATTAGAACTGTTATAGTGTCAAGTAAACTATACAAAAAGAAAATGAATTGGTGGTGAGTAAATTAGTGAGCCGTTAACAAGGCATGTGTTTAAAAAAAGAAAACCAGTTCATACACTGCTCATATCAGGCACCATTCGTTCCTGCAAATAAATAATTTCTAATACAACGGCATTTCAACGACTATTTGATCACATTAGTGCTAACTTTTAAACCCAGTTTTGAGACTATTGACTATACCTTTTTATTGCTATGACACTGACAGTGGAAATAAAAACTACATACGAAAAATAGAGCTCCTTTACCATCAGTTACTACCTAGCTCTTATAGTTTACAATACTGAAAAGCCAATAGGGTTGGTTAATATCTTGACTGATTAAACATTGAATGGTGGATTACGTTACCTTATGGTTTATAACAAAATAAGAATATAACGTTTTTGTTGTTTTTAGATTTGTCTGAAATGACACCATGAGATACATTCATTTTTTTGTAGTGAGCACAGACTAAAGCAGATTCCCATATAGCTTCACTTGATAAATAACATGAATTAGTTCTCTTCAACTACCCCATCACTGCTGGTATTGTCAGCTGAACATGGTCAGACACAGACTATAGCTACTACAACTATTAAGTAATTGTATTTAAACCCTATGTTTACATTAAATCAGTTAGGGCTTTTAGTGTAATTTAAGGTTTCTTGTCGATGGTGTAGAAAAACCACTCTGTGAATTTCCTCAGCTGAGCGGCAGCAGTCTGCGACTCCTCCTGAAGTCGCATGTTGTCTTGCCTCAAGTGCTGTACTTCAACCTTTAGGATAGCCTTGTCTTCCTTTTCCTGGTGGGATAAAAACAAATGAAGCATGTTAAAGTGCTGACACCTGGAAGACTTAATGGTGGAAAAGGCCAACGTCACCAAATCACCACAATCACTACGTTTCCATTGCACAATGTTGCCTTGCTCTGATGCGTTCTTTTAAGCAGTTCCCCTGAGCCTATAAAATTAGCAGTAAATCATTTCCACTGGAAATTGCATCCAACAATGATAAATCAGTAGTTTAAGATCTTTAATCCTTAGCACCTATGATGACTTTGCCTGTTTTGAGCCTTGTGTGCTTATTTAACCTGCCTTGAGAATGCTTTACTAACAATCTCTAAATGAACCTTCTTGCAGAGGGATGGGAGGGCAAACAGTTCGTAATAGAGGAAATATTTAAAATTTCAAGTTTAATATCGAATGGAATATATGCACATATGATTGATCAAATCATTTCAATTATCATGGTCGCGCTAATATAGATAACTTAGATCCATTTCTGTTTATTTGATCTATTTACACGGGCACCTAACATTTTGCAAATATACATTTTTAACCATGCCTTTTACTTCTCCTAAATGAACAAAAAAATCCACTTGATTAGTGTTTCTCCTAGATTGATTATTTACTCAAACATGATGTTTCTAGTCAGTATGACACATGAAACCATATTCTCACCACAATGGCAGGGTAAATGGGACTTTTATGCTACTGCTTTACAATATTAGGCTAAGGCTACAGGCTAAATTATCAAGAGCAAGACATGCATATTTGCACCTAAAGGATGGCTAACTGTAGAAAGATTTAAGCTTTAGAAATCAACTACAAAAGATGCATTACCTTTCGTAAGTCATATTGCAGCTGTCGGAGTATCACTTCCAGTTGGTTTACCTTCCCTGTAAGAGTAGCTGGTGAACTCTCCCTAAATAACCAAAAAGAAGGGAGTTACAGCCATCACATTACAGATATGGTATAAAAACACATATTCTACATAACCATAATAAAAAAAATAATTTATTAAAACTTAACATTATTCAAATATACAAGGGTCTAGTATGTCTATTGGTCTAAGAAGTTTTACACATTTCATGACTGAATGTTTAAAGTTATGAATGACTAGAATTGTCCCCAAAAAATACCACATACAAGCAGTTCTTAAATGCCAAACAAGATTTACTTCCCTCAAGTTTCTGTTGCTGCCAGGGTTATGGCGAGACAGCTTCCCCACAAAGCTCAGGGGAACTATAGATCAGTGAGTGTCCTCCAATCCCACAATCAAGCCAATTGCCTTTTAACACCCAGGAGCTCTGAAGTGGATGTCAGCAAGCTATCAACCCCTGGAACACCTGACTAGTAGCAGCTGCTATCGCATGGTGAATCGATTATTGATCATCTGACCTTAAATTTCCAGAGCTTCGATTACATATTGGTGAATTGATGCATCAAATTAGAACCCAGTTTGAAGTCTCCGATTGCTGGTTTGCATTAAAACCTTGAGTGTGTGAGAGAGAGCTTCTTTTAGTGCTAGTACGGTAGATTAGCGCGTTGCTAGGATTTACACTTTAGGCCTCTACATTCGCGTTGGACAAGCCAAATCAGAAGTAGGCATATTGTATTCACATTTTATTGATTAAAAAATTAAGGTAAAAGTTTTTTTTTTTTTTTTTCTTTTTAAATCTATTAACTCTACCGATTTAGCTTTAGTTTCAAAGCGTGTTGTGTTTGGATTATATGGCAACATTATAGAAGCTGAATTTAGTATGATAGTTACATTAGTCAGGATTTGTGAGATTAATTCAAATGTTTTGCTTTGCTTTTGGACAACGATAGTTCAGATAGAAATTACTTCTGTTAAAATATAGTATTTCCGATTATTATTACAATGTTAACACTAGAACCACCACAGTTATACTCATACCTAAAAACCACCGCAGGCAGTCATTATGACAGTTACATTTTAAACATCAGTATTAAAATGAAAGACAAACTATTGTATAGAACTCAAAAGCTTTATTCAAGCATGTTATATCAAACATCTGCACAGTCAAAACACTATTTAAATGAACAAGTAAACATAAATGGTTTGTTTTCTAACTTACCACGATAAAGTACTACTTTAAAAAAAGAAAAACTATAATAAAATAAACATTTCAAAAGAAACTAGTGTGTAAACAGGTATATGTTACATATGTTTTCTCTGCGTGTCACTCTGTGTAGCACTGAATCCAGGTTGAGCTGCAGCAGCCTGCTGTTTTGCAGTTTTGTGATCAAAATGTTTCTGCAGAAGTGCTGTTCAAGATGACATCTCCTGATATTTTCCCCTGTGCATTCCTCGTACAAAATGAAGGAATTGGTGGCTGCCAGATCCAGTAGAGATAACAACCGGCTTGTGTTTAAAACAAAAAAAATATATAGAATATTGTAGGTTATATTCAAAATAAAAACATGTATTGTAAAAGGCAGTCAAAGTGACGACTTTGGCGGCTCTAGGTAGGTGATAATAACATTTTTATTTTTGGGATCCTGCTTTTCTAATGCTAATCAGGGTATTTAATACATGTTTTTAAGTCAAGAACGGACAACCGCGTATCTTTCACACACACACACACACACACACACACACACACACACACACACACAGAGTAATTAATTTTAAAAGTGAAAACCGCCAAAATGACTGCTGTTGCGGGAACTTTGACTGCCCTTTACAATACATGTTTTTATTTTGAATATAACCAACAATATTCTATTTTTTTTTTTTTTTTTTTTTTTAATATACAAGCCTGTTGTTATCTCTACTGGACCTGGCAGCCACCAATTCCTTCGTTTTGTACAAGGAATGCACCAGGGAAAATATCAGTAGAAGAGATTTCATCTTGAAGCTAGTCACAGTGCTTCGGCAGAAACATTTCGATCAGAAAACTGCAAAGCAGCAGGCTGCAGCAGCTCAACCTGGATTCAATGCTACAGTGACACACGCTCAGAAAATATATGCTACTTTCATTTTAAAATTACAAAATAAATTTGTTTACAGTTTTGCATGTACATATATACCTGTTTACACACTAGTTTCTTTTGAAATGTTTATTTTATTATAGTTTTTCATTTTTTTGAAGTAGTGCTTTATAGTGGCAAGTTAAAAAATAAACCCGTTTATGTTTATTCATTTAAATACGGTGTTTCGGCTGTGCAGATGTTTGATATGATGTGCTTGAATAAAACACTTGAGTTGAATCCGATAGTTTGTCTTTCATTTGAATACTGATGCTGTTTAAAATGTAACTGTCATAATGACTGCCGGCGGCGGTTTTAGGTACGAGTATAACCGTGGGGGTTAAAGGGACATCTGATGAGGACGCACGAATATTCTTTCCAGTTGTTAAAAACTCAAGTCCTTTGCATTTCTTTTTTAATAAGTGTTCTAATTTGACTGCAAGTTGTGCCTTTTTGTTTATTTATTATGCACAAGTGTTTTTAGTTATTGGATCTTCTGTTAAAAAAACTAATGTTTGTTTTTTATTTTGAAAAATAAAACATCAATGCATCGATTATTGTTGATAAATGTCAATACGATAAATTGAATATGAAATTAGGGTGCTGACTGCCTCCCTAACCAGCGGGACTGCAGAGCCAATGCGACGCTCCATGTGGAATCCCCAGCGAAGACAGATTGCACAGCCCGGATGCAGACCTGCGTTCCCTTGACTGTGTGACCCACTCTGTATACCATGTGGTCATGCCTTTACCAAGTGAGGTACTTGGGGACCCAATGACATTTGAGAGTGGTGTTGGGTTTACTGGTATTCAGCATTTTACTTTTGTAGCTCAATCCCGTGAAACTGGTGCAGGTAATGGAATAATTTCTCCACACAGTCGTTGTATACTGCATACATCATAGTGGCAATTACATTTTGTTATTTGGCCAACACATAAGGGGAAATAGTAAAACTTCCCCTTTAATTCAGTTCTAAATATAGTGTCCTTGTTTGACAAAAAACATGCAAGCTGTAGAGGACATTTTGTCCTGTAACTGGCCTTACAATCCCCTCTGCAATCATAAACATGTATTACTGTAGATGAAAGATAAAGCAGTTGGGTTAAAAGGTTAATACTGTAGTCCAAAATCTGGATAAGCATACCCATTCAGTGCCAGAAAAACAATTTGAGTAGCAGGTCAGATCTGGAGCTTTTAAAATCTAAATGCATTTTGCATGGATTTGAAAAGTGATTTGTACTCTTATAAAAAGAAAAAGAAAAAAAAGCAACGGTAACAAGCAACAGAGCAAAGATGTTTGTTACTAATTACATACAAAACACGTGCATTTTTCACTTTGGTATAAAGACCTTGATCAATCCTACAATGTCAGTAAGTATATCAGTACCATACAGTGTTAACCACAACAAGCTATTTAAACATTGCGATACTGGTCGCAGTGCGATAAGGCAAAATGATGCAGCTTTGCAATCCTGATTTTTCTAAATAAATTAAATCAGCTGCACTTCAATGCAAGGTACTGGAGGCTATCGAAATTGTTTTTCTTTGAGTCCGTAAGTAATGCCGCGAGGGTAAACTAATGATCATTAAACAGAGACAACTGTACTGTCTGTATTTTTGCAAGGTTTGATTAAACTAAATTAATATTTATTATATTCATACTACAGCGTAGTCCAGGAGTTTTCAATTGGGGGTAATTAAGGGTCAGGGGGTGGGTAGAATGACTCAGAAAAGCACAAATAAAAATGAAAGCAAAAGAAAAGAATGATCTTGAATTTTTTTATGGTATTATATTATCTCTAAACCACTGTGCATAAATATTTCATTTTTGTTTAGCAGCTCAAAGTGAATCACAGATGAGATTAATGTTTTTGATATTGTAAACATTTTAAATGGCGCACAATTATGCTGAGATAGGAAGTAAATGGTAACATGATAAATATTTACAGTGCAAACTATTTTGTATTGCTTGTTCACTTTTTTATTTTATTTTTTTTAATTAAGAGGATAGCCTTCATGCAATGTAATAGCTTAAAGACGATGCTTACACATTATTGTTTTTATCAGGTTACTGTTTTTATTTCTGTTAAGTTAGTTTTTTTTGTACACGTGAGGAATATGAAGGATGCTCCGCCTTCTCCAATTCCAGTGCCATCACAGTAACAGTTGCAAACTGGTCAAAAACCTTAATAAAATACCTGGATTTTGCCCATGATTCTGTCTCTACTGTGGATCTGCTGTGTAGCCTAAATCATAGGCGTAATTTACACAGGGGGCATGTCACTCTCACCTTTTCAACGACATGGACATGCCCCCCTCACATTACATCAGTAATACAACTTGCATTTCTCAATAATGCATCCATATAATCTTTATAGAGTCGCCACTAAGTAAACGGAGGCATCGTTTGACACGCAATGTAGAGGAGATGCCTTAAGCAGCGATTCACACTTTGGTGGGAGGGTAATGGTGTTTGATGTAGAAAGCGGGTGGTGAGGGAGTTGTCACAAAGAAACATGCAAATATTTTTTTTTTAATTTTTTTTAAACTCATATGTATAATTGCTTCCGCCCACTTGCATCAGAAAGTGAATTCATATGCATGTTTTGATGAAATCTTTTTTAATGTTGCCTTCACTTATCTGTACACAACACTTTTGGAAACGTAATGTACACTACACATAAAATACACGTAAATACAACTCCTGCAGTTTATAGATACAGTGTCGTACTGTGATGTGAAAACATGCCGATTTAGTGGGGGAGGGGGGTTAAAAAATCTGTGATTGCTTTTCTGTGCATCAATAAGACAAATGTTTGATGTATTTATATTTTCTCAGAAGTAACCCTGTGATTTACAGAAACGTTTTCAGGGTATGGACAATGTTTCCAGCAGCTGCTGCGAAGTAGTTCAGTGAAACAAACCAGATGCACTCCTTCACATAGATGCATTAGTACTCTTATTCAACGATACCATGCGGTTCCATTAGTATCTTTTAACTAAATCCGGTACTAATGTTAGTATTATAGCAAAAACGCAAGAGCAAAAACGAGGTTCCCAAAACAGAAAGTGGGTTTGAGCAATTTATTGAGATTGATGTAAAAAAAAAAATATATACAGTACTGTGCAAAAGTTTTAGGCAGGTGTGAAAAAATGCTGTAAAGTAAGAATGCTTTCAAAAATAGACATGTTAATAGATTATATTTATCAATTAACTAAATGCAAAGTGAGTGAACAGAAGAAAAATCTAAATCAAATCCATATTTGGTGTGACCACCCTTTGCCTTCAAAACAGCATCAATTCTTCTAGGTACACTTGCACAAAGTCAGGGATTTTGTAGGCATATAGTCAGGTGTATGATTAAACAATTATACCAAACAGGTGCTAATGATCATCAATTCAATATGTAGGTTGAAACACAATCATTAACTGAAACAGAAACAGCTGTGTAGGAGGAATAAAACTGGGTGAGGAACAGCCAAACTCAGCTAACAAGGTAAGGTTGCTGAAGACAGTTTACTGTCAAAAGTCATACACCATGGCAAGACTGAGCACAGCAACAAGACACAAGGTAGTTATACTGCATCAGCAAGGTCTCTCCCAGGTAGAAATTTCAAGGCAGACAGGGGTTTCCAGATGTGCTGTCCAAGCTCTTTGAAGAAGCACAAAGAAACGGGCAACGTTGAGGACCGTAGACGAGTGGTCGGCCAAGGAAACTTACTGCAGCAGATGAAAGACACATCATGCTTACTTCCTTCGCAATCGGAAGATGTCCAGCAGTGCCATCAGCTCAGAACTGGCAGAAAACAGTGGGACCCTGGTACACCCATCTACTGTCCGGAGAAGTCTGGTCAGAAGTGGCCTTCATGGAAGACTTGCAGTCAAAAAGCCATACCTCCGACGTGGAAACAAGGCCAAGCGACTCAACTATGCACGAAAACACAGGAACTGGGGTGCAGAAAAATGGCAGCAGGTGCTCTGGACTGATGAGTCAAAATTTGAAATATTTGGCTGTAGCAGAAGGCAGTTTGTTCGCCAAAGGGCTGGACAGCGCACACGAATGAGTGTCTGCAGGCAACAGTGAAGCATGGTGGAGGTTCCTTGCAAGTTTGGGGCTGCATTTCTGCAAATGGAGTTGGGGATTTGGTCAGAATTAATGGTCTCTTCAATGCTGAGAAGTACAGGCAGATACTTATCCATCATGCAATACCATCAGGGAGGCATCTGATTGGCCCCAAATTTATTCTGCAGCATGACAACGACCCCAAACATACAGCGAAAGTCATTAAGAACTATCTTCAGCATAAAGAAGAACAAGGAGTCCTGGAAGTGATGGTATGGCCCCCACAGAGCCCTGATCTCAACATCATTGAGTCTGTCTGGGATTACATGAAGAGAGAGAAGCAACTGAGGCTGCCTAAATCCACAGAAGAACTGTGGTTAGTTCTCCAAGATGTTTGGGCCAACCTAGTGGCGAGTACCTTCAAAAACTGTGTGCAAGTGTACCTAGAAGAATTGATGCTTGATGCTGTTTTGAAGGCAAAGGGTGGTCACACCAAATATGGATTTGATTTAGATTTTTCTTCTGTTCACTCACTTTGCATTTAGTTAATTGATAAATATAATCTATTAACATGTCTATTTTTCAAAGCATTCTTACTTTACAGCATTTTTTCACACCTGCCTAAAACTTTTGCACAGTACTGTATATATATATATATATATATATATATATATATATATATATATATATATATATATATATATATATCAAAATGAGTCAGGCGAGAATCAAGACGACTGATGCATAGAACTCAGTGCCATTTTCTTTTCAGGCCTGCTGTGTTGGAGTGAGCACAGTGGCCTAGAAAGGTAATGGTGACATTTCTATTTCAGGGAACCAGGGTTATAATCATAAACTAATGTTCCCTTTCAAGTACAAAATGTTTCCATTACTTAATGGGATATAATAGCCAAGCCATCGCAAGTGAAGGACTTGCAGCACCAACAAAAGGAAAATGAAGATAAACTGCCTTTAGTATTCTGGCCGAAGACCGATTTAGGGTCCGTGGCATATTGTCCACTTTACAGTGAGGGAGAGCCCTCATGCAGTGTATGTGTTGCAAGGTTATACTGAGTAACCTCAGCATTTAACACCAGAAGTCCAATTAAAATGTGTGACTAACTACCCCAGGACATAAAGTGGAACCCAATAAAGTGTTAAAAAGACAGAATGAGTGGCTGCCCTTAACACCCTGGTCTCAAAAAAACAGGGTTCTGCTGATCTACAGCATACAATCGATAGAATCTGGTAAAATGCTGCTACACATGCACCCTGGAACAATGCCCAAGAGGTTGCAAGGCCCGCTTGGTGTTGGTAATAGCAAGCAGTAAAGCTGTCTTGAAGGACAGGAATTTCAGCTATGCTGAATGTAGGGGCTCAAATGGCAGGTCTTGTAAGTGTGTCCAGTGAGGGACAAGGTCCTTTCTAGGGGGTCTTAGCCTCCGAGCACACTTAAAAACTGTCCCACCAGAAGTGTGAGCCTGGGAGGACCATCAATTTCAATATGGCAAGCCGAAATAGCTGCCAGGTATACCTTAGCTGTGGAGGGAGATTTCCCTTCATTAAAAAGGTCATATCTGCCATGGGGCAAGTTGTGGGGTCCAGTGCACAAGACTGACACCACGTCTGGAAGACACCCCATTTGTAAACATACTTGGAGTGGGTAGACGCTGCTCTGGCATTCTGAAGTGACAATGACCCAGTCAGATAAACCGAGGTGTCTCAAATGTCTCCACTCAAGGGCTAGACTCAGAGCTGCATAACTGTTGGGTGTGGATGCCACAGAGTGCCACTCGCATGACTCAGCAGGTCATGATGGGCCTGATTTTCTCCATGCACAGTGGAACCATTGGCAATGGTGGAAAAACATAGAGCAGTCGGGCCATCTGTGGGCCAGTGCGCCTAGCCCAGTGGGTAACAGCTCTCCATTAGTGAATACCAATAGGGAGAACTGGTGGACTCCTGGGTTGAGAAGAGATCCGCACAACCGAACATCTCCCAGATGAGATTCACAACCTCCGGGTGAAGTTACCATTCCGAACTGTGGGGCCCGCCTCTCGAGAGCAGGTCTGCTGCCCAGTTCCTCACCCATGGCAGGTGAACTGCTCTTACTGAAAGCAGGTGTTCATGAGTGCATAGCAAAAGCATTCTGGGCAACACGATTGAGACTGGGAGTCCAAAGAGCACCCTGGTGGTTGATATATGGTTGATGGTGTTGTCCGTGGGAATCAACATGCCTCTCCCTTGTATATCCCGGGAAATTGCTGCAGGGCCAGATGAACTGCCCGCAGCTCAAAAACATTATGTGGAAACCCTCCCATGGGGGTTTCAACACAGCATGCACCTCTGGCCGTTCCAGACAGCGCCCCAAACTAGATTGGAAGCGTCTGTGGTCACCACCTCTCTGTCGTGACACTGCCCAGAACTGTGCCTACGCAATGATAAGCTGGTAGTTTCCACCACAAGAGATCTTTCAAACAGTGACGAGACACTGTGAGCAGGCGGTGTCAGTCCAAGACAGGGTGAAGGACCCTGTGGTTGAACCAGGCTTGGAGAAGGCACATGTATAGGAGCCTTAAGGGGAGAACCTGAGATGCTGCTGCCATCAGGCCCAGATGTCTCTGGAAGGTCAGTACCATCACCGCTGCATTGGGCTGAAAAAGTTCCAAGCAGACAGTTAGCCCCTGGATCTGTCCGACAAAGTGGAGACCCTGTTTACAGAATCGAGGCTTACGCCATCCCGTTTTGGCATCAGGAAATACATCACGGGACCAGCTTTGATATAAGTGCTCATCTAATTCAGGCTATAAGAGATACTGTATATATCCTTTTCTGTAATGGTTACATTTCATACTTGAAAGGGAATTGCATATTTTACCAGCTATATCAGAGCTTTGGCAGAGATTTTACTGAAAATACGTATAGGTGAAAAAAGGGGAAAAAAAAAAATCACCTTCATGAAATTATTCTTTTCTGTACAATTTAACCCATGGGGATTCTCTTTGACTTGAGTTCTATTTTTTTTGTAATGTTGCAACGAGACACCCAAAACATTACTGTAAACACACAGGACATGATGCAAATATGTTTGCAGGGAGGCTAAAACTACGTAAAGCTGATCTGATCTTTTAACATTTTTGAGGTGGTTAAAATTAAGGAAATGTACAAAGTGATGATGACATTGCTGTTGTCCCTGAACCTGTCCAGAAGATATGCAGCAGTGTTAATATGGACATTCATTTTGTGGTAGAATATGGCGTAAAATTGTAGAAGGGAGATACATAGGACCCTGACCCACGCAGTCTTTACCCTGGAATGTAAGGTTGGCATTAAAAAATGTGGGTGAAATAAAAGAAATGTAGTTCTTGCTATTTAAACTAGAAATGAAAACTACATCTCCCAGAATGCCATAGCTATCCAAGCTATCCCACTGGAAAAGGAACAATGCGGAACAAATGAACATACAGCAACCATACTGTAAATGCAGCCTTTGTTGTCGAAAGTGTTCATTTATACTGTAAATAAAGAAGCTTCGTCACAATTTGTAATTATGAATTTGTTACTTTAACATTATTAATGTGTAATTAAATTACTTTTTGCAAACAATATGAAAGGCTAAACTGAAATTTCAAAATTTGTATAGCTTGCTGTGGCTACCACTTTATGTACCCCGCCACAGCTGTAGACCTTGATGACCTACATATCTGCAGAATTTACAAGTAAAAATGTAAATTTGACATATGTACAGAAAGACAGACATTTGCATATACATTATCAACAGATTCTGACTCTCTCAATAACCTGTGCTACAGTAAAAATGTGTGGTGCGTATTTCTGTTACAGCCCTGCAGATTGTCATAAATAGATCTCAGATAAAACTGGTATAGAGGCTTTAAGAATGTAAAATATCATAAGGCAATTTAAACTCACAAATTGGTATATAAACTGTGTGACAAATTCTCATACCTACTGAAAATAAGTTAATTAACCACCTACTCAAAAAAACAAAAAAAAACAAACAAAAAAAAAAACAAACTAAAAAAGTGAGACATTCAATCTAGATATATTATGCTCCGTTGACTGGGATATAGTCAAAGACACGCTTATCCAATTGTGACAAAGCTTTGTCAAAGAATCTCTGCCCCCTCATTTTCACATACATCTAGCGATCCACTGATCCAATTCCACAAGTTTTACCTGTAGGATACTTAAGGAGGCATACGGTGGATATGTCATGATGATAACCTTTGGATTTGCAGCTGGGGCTGGGTATATTATTATTATTATTAAGCAATTTCTTAGCAGGGTTTGGCATCAAAGCTGTAAGGACAAACAAGGCGCATGAAAACCTAACATACTTTTTATATTCTGCAATTATTTTTCTCTAACTTGGAAATACATTGCATTAACATGTAAATATGTCAAATTGAACAGCAGAAGATATTCGCCATTATGCAAACTTCTGTTTAAATATTAAAAAATAATGCAAATAGTGAAATCCTAATCCATCTCCCATAAATCTGTAAAAACAGAATAAATGGTATTCTGTTGCCACACAGTTTTCACTAAGGTTGGCAAAAGGCATTCTAGATTTGTGTTTATAATATCTGGGTGCTTGAATCTGCCTTTAGTAAGCAGCTACATCAATTTGCTGTACTAAATGATCCAGGCAGTACCTTTGTCTTAAACTGGGTTCACATTTTCAATTGTGTGACCCCAAGCCAAAGGGATATGTGGTGCCCCAACAAAACTGACCACCTCTATATAATATCATAAACCAATACCAATTTATATACCAATTTCATAATGAATATAAACTAACAGACTGAATTGGCAAGTACCTAAATAAAATCTATTGTGAAAATATAATTTAAAGTGAATTAAGAAGTTACCACTGTTCTGGGGTATTCATATGACTGATGAAGGTGTTAAGTCGACATTAGATTAAGATTTTGAGTCATTTAAAAAAAAAAGTACATACCCAGTTTCATCAATGTTCTTCCCCTCTGCTTCTGCAATTTGTCTGGACAACGCCTCAGAGATCTGCAAAGCCTGTGCCTGCTGCATGTCAGTCATGGTGCAAAAGGATGCAACTCTCTGGTCTGCAGAGCCCAAAAGAAAGACAGAAAAAGAACTTTCACTTCAAAAGGCAGTTTTCATGGGAATCAGCTTACACATTTGTATGGTTAGTCAGTCAGTGTAATCCTGTTAGTGCCATAGGCAGGCATGGGAATTCAAAATGCATTTAATTTGCTGTCCTTGCCAGAGCTGAAGGGTTTGGCATCATAGCTACAAGGACAAATAACAAGCACAAAAACCTACTAGTGCCAGCCCTTCCCATGACATCTACATCCAAAGGCAAACCCACAGCAAGTGCTTGTGCACATGTCAGCAGAGGACAGACCAATTCTTTCTGATTAGTTCATGATAATTTGATCAGCAGATTGCTCTTGCTCAGGTCTACGGCAAACCCACAAATTTGGCAAGACGTACATGACATACATATGCCCTTAAATATATAGATATATTTATAAAAAATGAAGAAAAACTCATGCAAGCATGCACAAGTGCAGACACAAATCTTTTCTATATCAAAAGCTCTTGTGCCATGCCAAATTGTCACCTAGAAAGCCACTGTGATGACAGACAGGACTGGGATCCTCGTCTGAGTCAAGACCTGGAATTAAATGCAGAGTTTTCCCTAAGAATAGCAGCTTTAGCAAAGGCTCCAGCTGCACTCCAACAGCTGCTTATAAATGTAATACCTAAACAGAGAGCTGTCAAATCCTAGTCATGCTTGTTTTACTGAGAGAGGCCCTTAGGTCTGCTTAAAGTCCCAAATAAAGCAATACTTACATAATGTCTGCCAGTGTAGCGGACTTAAGAATTGTATGCCTAATTTCTTCCAACACTCAATACGTCAGACACTGGTGTAGTGAATTTATTTGTATTTATTTATTTTTTAAGCGTTTCAGACAACTGTTTATTACACAATCTAGACTGCAACAACAATATCCCCACTTCTCAACCTACAGAGTGTACAGTACCTTAGTCAAAATGTGAGTCAACTCTAATCTTTTGTCTCACTGAAAGCATTAAATACTATATTTTAACACACTCATATGTGCCCATTTTCCAAAATTTTAGCGGTCAAATGAAAAGCCATGTTTGTATGTAGATGTTAAAAAATCGACTGATTTCTTTCTGGCCCACATCAGAAGATTTTCCATCTGGGGTTTTCAAAATTTGAAATAAACTTCTTATGGGTTGCTTTGCTTTGTTCCTTAGGCCTACTTTAAAACCTATTTGGCCAAAACAAAACAAAATGCAAATTAATACTGTGAGCAATTCTACTTTAAATATTTGTATCTTCTTCCGTATCTCAAGCTGATACTGAGACGCTGTATAAGAGAATTGTTACATGTAAAACAAGCTAAATAATTCCATAAACAACTCTCTTCCTAACGAAAGCTTGTATGATACGGGTTTACTTGACAATTTTGTCACCTTTTTTTTTTTTAAATCAATTATTTTTTTAAATTTTGCAGCACATTTCATGCAGTCTTTAGTTGAAAGCTGATGAATAGTAGGACATTTAACAATATGAACTGTGCCATCATTGGTTAAAAATCCTTTAGTTCAACAGTTTCTGTAAAACAAATCAAGCATTTCCAGAATGGATAAACACTAGAAATGTGAATGTCTGAATACTACTCACAATTATTATTAATTTTTTCCAATGTGAAGTCACAGATCCCCAAGGCTGAGTGTCAATACAAAAATGTAGCTATCAACATCACCCTGACTTTCCATCCGACATGCACACATGGAGAGATGTTGTTATGCAAAACATGTTCAGATAGCTTCCTTTGTAAAGCCCCACATTCCAATACACTCAATAAGCAGTTCAGTATGTACGGTTCTCTAAATAGAAGCAAATATTTTACAGATATGTACATATAAAAACAGACAACAACAAAACAGCACATGAAGATGCTACACATTCCACCATACTTAGATCAACCTTGCCACTTTTGTTTAAGCAATTAGAGGTGTAATGACAGCACTGATGAAAAGCGGTCCGCGCGAGCTAGCCTTGTTAACATTCCAATTGCTTAGTTTGTTGTGACTTCAGTTGCGATTAATAGATTTGCCTGTTTGCAGGAAATCTGAAGACACCTGAAATATACAGTAAGTGTCACTTCAACATGAAGTCAAATGAAAACGACTAGACTTGTCAATGTGTTTTACCTGAGAGGCCTTCGACTGACAATGACAGTGTAAGGGGGATTAAAATACCGAATTTGCATTGTCCTACATCTATTACACATAAAGGGGACGTTTTTACAAGAGCAAATATTCACACAAAGACCTGCTGTAGCCAGCTTTCTTCCCTTGTTTTTATGACCATAATGATAAACTGCTTAAACCATCCTCAGAGAACGTATAGGTAACGTATAGGCCATATCCAGCTTTGCACTATCTTATAAAAACACAAAACAAACTGTATGCATTAATACCATTTAGTAACTTAACTATTCATTTGATATAAACATATTAAAAAACATGCAAGTCAGCCAAGCCGTTTCAGTTTTTGAATCAAAAGTTTGATAGGGATTTACTGCATGAAAGCACCTGTTGAAAGCAGTGCAGCTTTGTTACCACTTGTGTTTTGCAGATCAGTGGGGATAAGGACTTGTGTTTTCCTACACTAATGCATGTGTAACGTATGCATTTACAAGCATCAAGCTTAAACAGTTTAACAGATGCCCACGTCATTATAAAATGTGTGGCTGGTGTCTAGCAAGATTAGCACCGGATAAGCAACTGCAACAATTGTGCCAATTTGGCAGATCGTTGTTTTAATTTGCATAGATCCACAGACAGAGCTGGGAAACTGTTCCAAAAACTTTGCTCAAGGTAATCAATAGGATTATTTTCCACTGATGCTCAATACCTTACATAAGATGAGCGAATCTGACATTCTGCCAAAGTACATCTCAACTCAAATCCACCTAATGGAGATCTTTAGACACAAGCATCAGATAAGTGAGAATTAATTGAAACATACATTACAGTCAAGTGAGAACTGACCAAATGTTTCTATAGGGTGATCCAAAACGTTTCTCTGGTTATTGACGTAGAACTGAAAATCAGCCTTCTTGAACAGCAATGTTGACAGGTAATTTGTACAGCTCATATTAGTGACAGACACGGCACATCAATTTAATACCAAATCAGCTTATTGGGAGCTACATGCCTATTCCAAAATCCTGCTCGAACCAGGGAGCACAGGTTTGGTTTCCATTTTTTTTTATCCAGCAAACATGTTTTTGTATGATGGATAAATTACAGGTCAAAGTACCTTAACAGGCTTAACATCTAAAAACTAAATTTTTGAGTAATTACAATAAGAAATCCTTTGAATTATTGTAAACTAGGGATCTCCCAGTCTTGGTATACCTTCTGTTACATTCAGCCTTAGAAATAGGGCTGTATTTCCCCCCCCCCCACAGTAAAAAAAAACAAAAAAAAAACACTATTTCACAGTCTAAAAATTGGTATTGCAAGATAGTTTACAATTGAACACAACATTTATTAAAAGCAGAAAAAATAGCACTCATTCAAAAATTGATAATTTTCTCTAGTTATTATACAACAAATGTTCCTAAATATTTAAATGCTTAAATAAATGTAAAAACAACAGACATGTGAAATGTCCCCTTCTTGTAATGGACAGAGTGATCTTTAGCAGAAATATTTCCGATCTTTGATGCAGCCGGTGTCTTTTGTTGAAGACATTTTACAGAAATCGTACAGCTCTATGCAGCGTGCTCAATTATTTAATGGAAGCAAACTAAACCGGATGCCAGGTTTTTGAATGTAGTGGAACAGGTAGAGCGTCAATAAGGCAAACATTTACTGTATTTATTTTTAAGTGATACAAATATGTATATTTACATTATTCTTTCAGAAAGGGGAATTTTCACAGGGAAGTACATATTACACTGCAATGGGTACATTCCACGGAAATCTGTGAAAAACAGCCTTACTTATAAATGATGGAATGCAGAGTAGACGTTAAATAATTGCATTTCATTAACTAAACTAAGTCAAGTTAAAACTATAAATCTTTTTTTTTTTTTTTTGGTATCTATAGCGATTTGGCTCGTTATTCACTCCTTTGTGGAGTGCATTTGGTGGAGCACGCTGTAGTGATTAGTTATGATTTACTGATACTTCTGCTGCTTGTGCGAGACAAACGCTCAGTCCCACAGTCAACAGAGCCCGAGGCTTGCGGCTGGGCCTCTCTCTGAAGGTAGGTGTATGGTTGTATTGTAGGAGGGTATTATTGTCCCTATGCTGTTCATGTAGCAAAGTGTGATGAATTTTACTGTTTTAGTGTCTACTTTGTTCTTTTTAAATAATAAAGAATGGAAATTTGATCTGCGATCTACTATTATGGTGTTGCACCTCTACTTGCATTCAATCGTGTCTACTTTGGTAAATTTTTTTTTTTTTTTTTTAAGTTTATTTGCTGCAATCTCGTTAATGATCCATTTGGGATTGGTTTGTTTATTAGTATTAACCAGAGCGGTTTAAAGTATAAATAATTATTCCATGACAGCCGACAACTGTATGATATCTCTTTTTTTTAAAAATATAAAATACCTCTATCTTGTTGTCTCTTGAATTAATTCAATGTAAAAATTATATATAGTTTTAATACATGCAATGGTGCATACCAGCCAGCTACAGTATTGGTATCAGCCTGCACTTTTAAGAATGCCAGATTTTTTGTATCTGTCAGGAGTTTGACTTAGAGTTTAATTTAGAGCCATAAAAAGAAACAATGAATTATTTCATATTAATATGTCAGGCTGCAGCGGCAGGCTTAGCATGTTTAATGGGCCTGTTTAGACAAAGTATATTTGTTACATTACAAGACAGATTATACAATTATTAATGTTTTAAACAATTATTCGAATAAACGATTACACGTGTCCATCCCTATTGTAAACATCATAAAAAACATAAGATAGTAAAGCTTACAACACCAAGTACTATTAACGTAAGTGTGGATAGAACTCTCAGTAACAAAATTAAGTTTATTTTAAATTAAGCTTTGGAGGGAGGGGGCATAGTAAGTAATATGTTACTTCTCAAACTCAATTACATGTGTTACTCTCCGTCATTATGAATCTCTACCCTGTCACATCTGATCATTTTAGTGTTATCAGCTTAAAGCTTCATCATTCCAAAGACCCAGTTACTTATACACACACACACACACACACACACACACACACACACACAATTAGAGTTAATAACAGAATATCAAGGATTTCACACATTAAAAAAACAAGCTGTCATATCAACACCCAACAGATGTTACCTTCCAGAAAGAGAGCATATGAAAGTTCTAAAGGAAGAAAAAGAAAGAAAGCGATACATTAGCACCACACGGGAACAAATGTAGAACAAGCAGATTTACAAGCGGCAAACTGAACTATTTTATTATGAGGTTTTTAGAAGGACAATTCTAGGTTCTATACACTGCCTGCCGCCACCTGAATTACTACAATATAGCACAAACTTTTTAATAGATATTAAATAAATAAACAGAGAAGCAATTCTCATCTTCAAAGAAGAAGTTTTTGATAATATATGTCTGTATTCATTATATTCTGGTACTTATGCATGATGTTGTGTTGAACAAGACAGGTTTTTCACCCCACCCATCAACGTAATTATAAGTAATAAGAATGTTTTACAGCAAATCGCCTTAGAAACAGACTGTTGTTTATATGGCAGCTTCCATAAAATTACCACCAGACCACAGCAGGCCAGCATTTGCTTCTCTAATCTTTAAATACATATTCAGCTTCCAAGAAAACATGCCCCCCCCCCCCCGATTAAGGTTAATAGTATAAAATCTTTTAATATTTCAGGAAATCAAAATACCTTTAGAACAATATTTCAGGGTTGGTGAAAAAAACTTTATCAAGCTCTGAAATCACTGTATGATTTAAATCAACCGATGACTACCTTGCAGAGCTTAAACAAACAATTGATCATTAGCTTCCATTACGTTTTATCAATAATATTCCTTGTCAATTATACTTAAATTAAATAAACTACCAAGAATCATTAAAATGCAAAAAGAAAGACAAACCATGATAAAAATTGTAAAATATATGAAACCACATATTTTCAGAAAACACATCTCCTACTGTCAGGGCCGGCACCCAGGCAGCCCGGGCAACTGCCCTGGGCCCCGATGCCAGAGGGGAACCGACACACATACAAAACGAAAATTGCAAATATGATTAAATGTACTATTTCTGTGCCAGCTATCCTACTCAAGCAGCCTTTACAGCTAGAAATGTTTAGTTTTCACTAAATTAAAACCAAACTGTATGCGTGCCGTGCAGTGGAGTAAAACTTTTTAGATCGCCCCTTTTTTATTTTCTTCTTTCCTGCTTGTGGCCTGTTCCCTTAGTCTTGCCTCTTCTCACTCCCTATTGGCTTCTGTCCTCCCCAGTTCTTCATAAAGTTGAAAGCTATTGGCTGACTGACATAAAAATTAAACAAATGTACCAATTAAAGTCATTCTATAATTGGCACATTTTTCGTTATACTTTCCAACAATCAAGACTTTGACAAGCGTTTTTTCCCCGCCTCATTATCATTTTACGATTTTAGTCCATCAAAAATGAAGCTTGCCAAACATCTGTAACCTCCAAATAAAAAGAAACAAAAATCTAGATGTCAAAAATGGAAGGAAAAAGAAAATCTAAAAAAACTGTAATCAAGACCGTTGATTAAACTTTTTTTGCAGCCATGTAGCAGTCAGACAGAGAGGACTGAAGCACTTACAGTAACCGAGAACGAAGTGGAAGAACCACCTTACGACACTGAAAATGAACTCCAAACCCAATGTGCAAGTTTTTCTGCTTCAGTTAATTCTCAGGGTCACGGTAAGACTAAGTTTGTGGCTGCTGAAGCTCTACCTTTCTGAACCACTACCAGAGCGCAGTGAAGATTCTGCTGAGTGGCTGGACAAACTTACTCATCACTTGTGGTATCAAGCAGTTTTGAGAGGAACTAAGCAGCTCGAAGGGTCAGATATGTTACATGGAGATTTTCCATTGACCGAATACCTTGACGGCACTAAAGAGATGATTCTCTTCTGCTCACTACTAATCAGAAAGTAGGCAACGGATCAAAAAGTCAAAAGAGATTGGCTAGTATACTCAAAATCAGCTGATTCTGTGTTTTGCTTCTGCTGTTTGCTATTTGATCATGATGAGGTCGAGTTTTTCTAGTCTGACAGGATTTCATGACTGGAAACATCTGCCTGGCACAGACGGGTCCCTTCATGTACATGAAATTGCTGCTTGTCACATTGGCAATTACTGGAAGTGGAAAGAAATGGAGTTAGCTGTTAAATCAAATGTGACAATTGACAAAGAAATGCTAAAAATACTAAAAAATGGAATTGAGAAAGAAAGGTGGCATCAAGTGTTAAAACGTTTGTTAGAAGTAATTTGATGGCTAGCTAAAAGCAAATCTCCCCTTTCGTGGATCTGACAGTTTTCACCGAGCACAATGGCATATTTCTGCAGGTACTCAAACTAATTTCCAAATACGACCCAGTTTTGATGAAGCACTTGCGACAGCCTAGCGAGAAAACCAATGTCTTAGCAATGAGCTTCTCAGTCTTTAGGGAGAGCTTTCTGGAATTTCTGAATGTTACAGACGCAACTGGAAAAGGTCTTGCTGATGTTGTGTTAGATCGCCTAGCAAAATATGGATTTTCAAATATCTCTGATCTTCGTAGTCAGTGTTACTGGTGCTAATATGAGGGGCCAGTACAAAGGTGTGCAAGCCATCATTGCCGAAAATAACCCTCTTTCTTTCTTTGTTCCCACCCACAACTGGAACCTTGTCATTGTGCATGCTGCTAAAAGTTGCATTTAGGCAAAGACGTTTTTTCGGAATTTTGCAGAGAATGTATACATTCTTTGCTGATTCCTCGAAATGCTGAGACATCGTTTCACACCAATCTCACCATGAAAGGGCTCTCCAAAACACATTGGAGTGCTCGCCTGGATTCAACTAGACCAAATCTGTTCCAATTTCTGCAGCTTATTGAATCCTTTGAGCAACTTTTGCACGGCAACACTCCATGCTGAAGCTTTTTCTGAAGCACAATCTCTGATGGCTCAAATTTCCACATACAAATTTCTTGTTTTGCTAATGATCTGGTATGAAATCTTGTCAAAATTAACTGAATTAGCACGATTCTACAATCCGAAAAGATGGGCATGCCCATTGCGATTCCCTTCAGCAAGTTGAAACTTATCAAGGGTTATCTCCTGTTGCAGCTGATACGAGAATGACTAAATGCCTTAGCTCTCCTCTCAAATCGAGTGGAAAGAAGCAGAAATCCGTTAACTTGGACACCATTCTTCACAAATTTGCCTCTGGAAAATCAAGATGGAAAGTCTTTTATTAAATTTGACTGATAACTGTCAATTCAGCCAGGCCACATTCACTACTGTAAGTACACTGTCAAATTTTCTACGTAAATTTAAAAATTCTTATTTCTGTAAAGTGTGTGTTCTGTTATGTACCAAGCATGCTACAGTAAAAAAAAATAATAAAATACACTAAAATTATTTCGTTTTAATAAAAAATGGTCTTTTACTATTTTCACACTGTATAGTAATGTGTAAAATGCAGCAGCATAATTTATTTTGTGTTACCAGTAGGCTGAAGTAAAAAGAAAGTGTGCTACAGGTATTCATGTTTAAAATCGGACAACATGTCTCCAGACATGTTCGGTTTAGTGAGGGACTACTGATTATGAAAACCTGGCGGTGGGTCTGCCTACTGTAGATATTGTGCATTCGATAAAAAACAAACTGTGCTTCAATCTGATGCAAACTTATTTTCTGGACAAATCGATAAGTGCAAATGAACTTGGAGGAAGCAGTAAATTGTTTGTTATGAGGCAGATCATAACAAGCAAACAGCATGTATGTTTTCATACCTTCAAACGCTCGTGCAGCATCTACAAGATGACACCAGTCCAAGTCAGAGGCTGTGTCTGGTAGGGGCATCAGGCCAGGGTCAGTAAACTTGGACTTCTCAGCGAGGGACCCGTCAGAAAACCAGAATTCATCTGAAAGACAACCAAATCAGGTTAAATGCACAAATACACCAAACATTAGCACTAAATGATTGCTTAATTATAGAATACAATGTTTTCACCAGTCAAATAAAGGCCCAAGTACTTTACATCACTTGATTATTTCAGGTTACAATGCCCAAATATTACCTATTGTAATTAGCTACATTCAGAGACATGTTCCTATTCTGAAAAAAAAATACAGATGAACAAAGGCTGGATCTTATGAAAGTAGGCTTTCAAGTATATGTATAAACCCTCATAATATGCACAACATTTATAAAAAGGAAAAGGAAACGGGTAAACATAAGATCCAACTCTATCAGTAAGCTCCAACACTTTGGCACCTAAAAAAATATCCATAGATTTCTTTCAAGTGATCAAACTTTTTCCAGTGAATTTCTTTCAAAATACATTTTACAAAATCTCCAATGTCTCTGGACTTCTTGTAGAATATACTAACTGCTGTATGGCAAAGTTTGAAATACCACATGGAAGCTTGTGCAAGTGGAATAAGCTGCACAGAAATAAAGAAATTCCAAAAACTGTTGCAAGTGGACAAGGGTGGCAATGAGGGGCAATGAGGGGCATGTTTGGAGAAACATGGGATACTGATAACCAGATTGCATGTCTTATTGCACTTTTAAACTCTCACAGTATATTGTAGCACAACAGAAAAAAAAAATATTCTATATCAGCCACCACAATTTAGCCCGTTTTTACCAAGCACACAGAGAGTATACAGTGTAGTTTGTATAAAGTAGGTAATTTCCTCGAAAACATTCAGAACCCAAATACTATCAAAGCTTCTCCCACAAGAGATTCCTGTGGTTGTACTCAGCATTCATGAAACAGACATTCATGAAGACTTTGAGTTCCAGAAATGTACTGAATCACATAATGCTCCAACAGACCGGAAACCTGAAGAGAGAATTCACTGCAAAGGGGGGCTAAAACGTTGAAGATGATCAACTTCATAAAGCTGTCATCTGGTTTGAATGAAGTTTAGGATAACAGCCCATGTCTGAAATCAGTGTATTCTTATTCCAAGTGGGAGGGCATATCTCTGGCAGTGGGAATACAGTGGAGGTGTTTCTATGTATATACAACATACAATAATATTGATTATAGTAATATCCAAGTTTGTATTTGATTTGTGTCTTGATTACTGTGGTTGATAATTCATTATTATTACAGTAGTTTCTAGTGAATGGTGTCAAACTGTGACAGTAATGCGTTGAAATGATTTCATGTGACACTAAAATAAAAAATTTAAAAAAAACTTGAGATATATAATATAATGACAGTTGGTAATCCTTTGCTTTGGATTTTAACATGCAATGCATCACTGTTTATTCAACATGTGTTCTTTCTTTTTTACCCAGTTAGATCACACCAAAAGAGAAATGAATGCAGGGGGACACATTTAACATATATTAGGGTTTTTAATCGATGATTATTAATCACACCTAAAGACCTTGGGAAAAGGGCAACTGGACGGTATACCCATCATATATTTCAGAATGAAGAAAAAAAGACGGCAACTTGCAACATTTGCTCATCTGTGCTTTTCCTTCACTTATCTAAGTCACAAGTACGTTTTTTTATTCAACGTATTTCTTTCAAAACGGTATAAGATCATTACAGCTATTTCATACTTTTTCTTCAGCTAACTAAAATAAAATAGCACTCTAAGTTACCTGTGTAAGTCTGAAACTTGAAAGCTTACGGTATTCCAAAAACAGCAAATAAAAAGTTAATATTTTAAATGACTCACTTTGTCCAACTTCCAATTACATGTAAGCAAATATTTTCAAAATGTAAAATTACATGTAAGTAAATATATGCATATAGTCAACATTAGCTGGGATTATGAAAGCATTGTTAATACCTTGTATTACTTGGAATTATCATTCAATACAATTTCATATCACTAGCAAACTACTGTGATTAATCGATTAATAGATCGAATGATTAATCAATCAATAGAGCATGTCAAGATATATTCTTCTCTATAGTAAAAAAATAAAAATAAATCCTGCAGTTTATTTTTTACAGTCAGTATAATTGATTAACAGCGGAGTGCCTTTTTTTTCTCTTCATTAATCCTGATGCTATCAGTTGAACCTCACCTGCAGGTTTAAGGCTGGATATCTTTACTGCCAGTCAGAGGGATCTTGTCCATTAACTGACACTTGTACGCATTTCTTAATACAATGCCTTAGGAAACAGATACTCATTACACTGCTTAAAAGAACACTTAGTGTCACAAAGTATTTATTTAAATGCACTGCGTCCAAATCGAAGAACGTACACGCTTTCTGTGATTCTACACTTTTGAATTCAGCCAGAAGCGTGATACAAACATCATAACTAAGCATTACAATACTGCTTTAATAGAGCATGTACCAGAGGATAATGACCAGCTCTTCTAGGATCCTTAATGGCTGAGACAATACGTTAGTTTTAAAAGTTTTCTAATTCACATCTTTAGGTGGAATATTCTGTTTATGGACCAGAATGGATTAACAGATACGACAAAGTACAATATCAGTTACTATACTCAATTAGGCTGGTCAACACAGTTTCCATCAAATAAAATGTTACTTTAAAAAAAAAAAATGTAGGTCAGCACTTACTTCTTAGGTTTGATGCACCAGGGTTTAGTGTCATTCTGGGCGGTAGAGTGCTGTGGTATGGAGGCGTAGTGCTGAAGAGAATATCATTTGGCAATACTTGGTCAAGCATTGAACTTCGAGAACTGGCATACGAGGATCCTCTTCTGTTACTGCATAAACTCTCATCCGACAGAGTGCGATACAGAGACTTCCTTGAGGACAGACTGCCAGAAGCAGACATCTGATTTGAAAAAAAAAAAAATAAATCAAAACTTTTTTTGATGTATTACATTTTGAAAAGATGTTAACACCTTGAAAACGTCACCGGTTCTGTATCATTATTGGGGGAATACAGAATCAAACCTTTTTACTTCAGGCAAAAACAAATTCAATAAAATACAAGAAAAAAACATGCCAGTGTTTAAAACACTCACAGGACATCCACATAACAGACGCGGGGGTGATGAAAGGCAGGCAACCCTTCCCTTATACCATGTTTCCCTCTAAAAAGTAGGATTACTTTTCACTGTTCTCATAGTGTGTGCTTTTTTTTGTTCAACAACCAATATACAGTATATGCTTTTTTATTTTTTAAAAACAGTTTTACATTTAAAATGTCTCTGTCATGACAGACTATATACTAAAACAGTTAATATATTAAAGGGAAATCAATCAATGAAATATAGGGTATGCCAACACCTCATTACTTAACAATTTAAGCAAGACCACTAGTAGATTGTTAAATGTTTGGTGCCGAATGCACCCACCCAAGCATGTAAGCTTTACATTTCTGAAATGTCTAACTAAACAATGCAGCATTACAATGTACTAATCTTGAAATGTAGTAATCTTCCTGTAACAGGATGTCTGATAAGGTACTCTTGATAACCCCTAAACCCTTACGGTCAAGAACCAGGATTATTATATCAGGATTAATAACCCTTGGAGTTCAGAAAAGGTTTGTTTTCACTTCTTGGATAAAGCCTTGCGGAAAAGTCACAAAAAATGCATCTTAATTTCCCAGTCAAATTTATTATTAACTCAAGTGCTTCAGTTGTGTTATTATTAGGTTACCTTCAAATACCATGTTGGAAATTTGGGCCTTATGAAATGCTATTAGTATAAAAAGACATTAGGAAAAAAACAGACGCTCATGTTTAACATCACTGTGGAGCACTAAGCTACGTACCATATGATATGCATATCATCCTACTGCTGCACTACGTAGACAAGGCATTTCTTCAAGAACACAAAGACAAAGGAGAGTCAGGTTGAAAGGCGCCACATGTCCCAGAGAAAGCGCATTCAAGGTCAATGCCCCCAAAAAGAAAATAAATAAGCAGCATAAATAAAAAAAAAGTCAGTGCTCCTACTTATTTTGTGATAAAACTTTGTTTGCATTAAATACGACTGTTGGGGTTTACATTTTTGTAAATATTTATCTTGTCATGGCTTATCAGCTTCTTAACATTCATTAGATATTATCTTAAAACAGGGGTTGTCATCATGTGTATATATATACAGTACTGTGCAAAAGTTTTAGACAGGTGTGAAAAAATGCTGTAAAGTAAGAATGCTTTCAAAAATAGACATATTAATAGATTATATTTATCAATTAACTAAATAAGAAGTGAGTGAACAGAAGAAAAATCTAAATCAAATCCATATTTGGTGTGACCACACTTTGTCTTCAAAACAGCATCAAGCATCAATTCTTCTAGGTACACTTGCACACAGTTTTTGAAGGAACTCGGCAGGTAGGTTGGCCCAAACATGTTGGAGAACTAACCACAGTTCTTCTGTGGATTTAGGCAGCCTCAGTTGCTTCTCTCTCTTCATGTAATCCCAGACAGACTTGATGATGTTGAGATCAGGGCTCTGTGGGGGCCATACCATCACTTCCAGGACTCCTTGTTCTTCTTTATGCTGAAGATAGTTCTTAATGACTTTCGCTGTATGTTTGGGGTTGTTGTCATGCTGCAGAATAAATTTGGGGCCAATCAGATGCCTCCCTGATGGTATTGCATGATGGATAAGTATCTGCCTGTACTTCTCAGCATTGAGGAGACCATTAATTCTGACCAAATCCCCAACTCCATTTGCAGAAATGCAGCCCCAAACTTGCAAGGAACCTCCACCATGCTTCACTGTTGCCTGCAGACACTCATTCGTGTATGCTCTCCAGCCCTTCGGGCGAACAAACTGCCTTCTGCTACAGCCAAATATTTCAAATTTTGACTCATCAGTCCAGAGCACCTGCTGCCATTTTTCTGCACCCCAGTTCCTGTGTTTTCGTGCATCGTTGAGTCGCTGGCCTTGTTTCCACGCCGGAGGTATGGCTTTTGGCCGCAAGTCTTCCATGAAGGCCACTTCTGACCAGACTTCTCCGGACAGTAGATGGGTGTACCAGGGTCCCACTGTTTTCTGCCAGTTCTGAGCTGATGGCACTGCTGGACATCTTCCGATTGCGAAGGGAAGTAAGCATGATGTGTCTTTCATCTGCTGCAGTAAGTTTCCTTGGCCGACCACCGCGCTTCACGGTCCTCAACGTTGCCCGTTTCTTTGTGCTTCTTCAAAAGAGCTTGGACAGCACATCTGGAAACCCCTGTCTGCCTTGAAATTTCTGCCTGGGAGAGACCTTGCTGATGCAGTATAACTACCTTGTGTCTTGTTGCTGTGCTCAGTCTTGCCATGGTGTATGACTTTTGACAGTAAACTGTCTTCAGCAACCTCACCTTGTTAGCTGAGTTTGGCTGTTCCTCACCCAGTTTTATTCCTCCTACACAGCTGTTTCTGTTTCAGTTAATGATTGTGTTTCAACCTACATATTGAATTGATGATCATTAGCACCTGTTTGGTATAATTGTTTAATCATACACCTGACTATATGCCTACAAAATCCCTGACTTTGTGCAAGTGTACCTAGAAGAATTGATGCTGTTTTGAAGGCAAAGGGTTGTCACACCAAATATGGATTTGATTTAGATTTTTCTTCTGTTCACTCACTTTGCATTTAGTTAATTGATAAATATAATCTATTAACATGTCTATTTTGAAAGCATTCTTACTTTACAGCATTTTTCTCACCTGTCTAAAACTTTTGCACAGTACTGTATATATATATATATATATATATATATATATATATATATATATATATATATAAACAGGCCAATATTTTGATAAAACTTAAATACAACATCATAGCATTCTTTTCTTTTTAATTCAAATACTGTTCAGAATATTGCATCTATTTATATATGCAGAACTGATACAATATTGACCTTTAACTAAGGCCAGCCGGTTACAATTGACGAACGGGACAAATGCAATCTATTTTATGTCAATACCAAACAGCTTCAAAAAGGTGTATAACAAGTTTAAAACCTGCAAGTTTTAAATCAATACTTGTTTACTGCCATACATAAGAAAACTAGGGCTGTCAAGCGATTAATAAAATGAATTGCGATTAATCTTGAGATTTAAAAAAGGTTAATATCAGTTTTATTTAATAGATACAATTACTGCATCCATCTCATTTAAGTTGTTTTATGTTTTATTACTGCTGCTATTATTATTATTATTATTATTATTATTGGTATTATCATCATCATCCTCATCCGCCTCCTCCAAAAAAAAACCCAACATAACAAACCTGTTTTCCTATTTCTGGATCCTATTTGTTGGTCCCTCTTTATAGTTTTACATTTATTTACAATCCAGCATTGTTGTTAAATTGTTTGAACCAACTGCTAGATCACAATGGAATCAGCTTATTCCTCACCTTACTGCATTTCAAATTATCAGTTTCCTTTACAGCTTCCTTTACTCAAACTGATGTTTTTCATTGCCGTTTAAATAAATAAATATATAAATACATAAATAAATAAATAAATAAATAAATAAATAAATAAATAAATTATGTTATTAATAACTGGAGTAACGGTTATTTCCTCTAAAATTGTAAATAATACTGTTTAAAATAAATGTGGTTTTTGAAATAAAACAAAAGCTACAATGTTAACGGGTCTGCAGTCGGTAGCTATCCACTTTGCACCAACACTGGTTATAATATGTTACTTCGCTTAATTCATGGGTTTGCACCGATCTTACTGTCGAATCTGACGGGTTTCATTTGTTGTTGTATTGTTGTTGTCTGTAGCAGACGAAATACTAGAAAGTATATTTTGAGAGGTGAAAGCGTGTTTAACAGCACGCAGGTGGTACAGCAGACTAAATGCTCTGTGATACTGAAACTCACTTTGACAGTAGATGCAAGTAACCCTTTTTCTATCCAATGAACCGTCAGAACAGTTTTAAAAAAAAACAAAAAAAATTACAGTACACTAAGAGGGTCAAGACAGAGGAGTCCGATTTACATGCGTTAAAAAAATGAATCTCCCAAAAACGTACGCGATAATCGCAGAAGTTAACTGTGATTAATTGATAGTCCTAGTTTAAACAGTGTATTTTTGTTGCACTTGTGAAAAACAAAAAATCTGGAGCTAGATACCTACATAGCAAAAACAAATTCCAGTTTTAATCACCAATGTCAGTGATAAAGTTAATGGCTACGATAATATACAAAGTGAAGGTGTCTAGTGTTGCTTCCTTCTGAATAAACCATCATAATTAGGCTTGATAGTTTTAGACGTATTTCTACCAATACTACTTGCCTTCAAATGGCACTTGTGCTGACTTTATATATATATTATTTTTAAAAAAAAGGAAAAAAAAGATTTAAAAAGCAAGATTGCCTGAATGAGCCTTTCTTTTCACTCCAGCAAATGATGCACAGGAAAAAAGGAAGTGGGTTTAATAGACTAGTTGGTCACTCTAACAAAGTTAATTGCTCCCTATCATTAGATTTATATTGCACACTTTTTAATTCAAACACCTAATGCATCCCTCCTATTGTTTCTTGCTAATTCTGCATTTGTTACGTGCTTCTCCAGGCAGAATGTATTTATTTTATGAAACAAGCAGTGTGTAGTGTGGTGACTAAATCTTCCTTACAACGAGAGTAAAGTGATCAGTTCTGTTCAAGGAATGTAGAATTAGAAAAATGTTTTACCTCGTTTCATCATTGTCAGTTATCCATGATCCAATTAAGAAATGGAGATGGTTTAACAATGCTAATTACAGCTTTAAAAGGCAGGTAGAGAAGACCGAAATAAAACGCTGAAAGTAGCAAGCCTAACCTTTTTAGCAGTCTAGGCCAAAACACAAGTGTACATTTAACAATCTATTCCTACAAGTGTTACTGTACAGCATTCACTGAACTGATCCATGCAGATTGTATGTAAAACACATAGAAATCAACCATGTATTGTAATTGGCTGATAAAACAAATTGGATTCTACCACACGTCATCTAATATTGTTTATTTTAAAATAAGTAACACAATTATATATATATATATATATATATATATATATATATATATATATATATATATATATATATATATATATATATATATATATATATTATATATATATATATATATATATATATATATATATATATATATATATATATATATACACAGTACTGTGCAAAAGTTTTAGGCAGGTGTGAAAAAATGCTGTAAAGTAAGAATGCTTTCAAAAATAGACATGTTAATAGATTATATTTATCAATTAACTAAATGCAAAGTGAGTGAACAGAAGAAAAATCTAAATCAAATCCATATTTGGTGTGACCACCCTTTGCCTTCAAAACAGCATCAATTCTTCTAGCTACACTTGCACAAAGTCAGGGATTTTGTAGGCATATAGTCAGGTGTATGATTAAACAATTATACCAAACAGGTGCTAATGATCATCAATTCAATATGTAGGTTGAAACACAATCATTAACTGAAACAGAAACAGCTGTATAGGAGGAATAAAACTGGGTGAGGAACAGCCAAACTCAGCTAACAAGGTGAGGTTGCTGAAGACAGTTTACTGTCAAAAGTCATACACCATGGCAAGACTGAGCACAGCAACAAGACACAAGGTAGTTATACTGCATCAGCAAGGTCTCTCCCAGGCAGAAATTTCAAGGCAGACAGGGGTTTCCAGATGTGCTGTCCAAGCTCTTTTGAAGCACAAAGAAACGGCAACGTCGAGGACCGTGAGACGCAGTGGTCGGCCAAGGAAACTTACTGCAGCAGATGAAAGACACATCATGCTTACTTCCCTTCGCAATCGGAAGATGTCCAGCAGTGCCATCAGCTCAGAACTGGCAGAAAACAGTGGGACCCTGGTACACCCATCTACTGTCCGGAGAAGTCTGGTCAGAAGTGGCCTTCATGGAAGACTTGCGGCCAAAAAGCCATACCTCCAACGTGGAAACAAGGCCAGCGACTCAACTATGCACGAAAACGCGAGGAACTAGGGTGCAGAAAAATGGCAGCAGGTGCTCTGGACTGATGAGTCAAAATTTGAAATATTTGGCTGTAGCAGGAGGCAGTTTGTTCGCGAAGGGCTGGAGAGCGTATACGAATGAGTGTCTGCGGGCAACAGTGAAGCATGGTGGAGGTTCCTTGCAAGTTTGGGGCTGCATTTCTGCAAATGGAGTTGGGGATTTGGTCAGAATTAATGGTCTCCTCAATGCTGAGAAGTACAGGCAGATACTTATCCATCATGCAATACCATCAGGGAGGCATCTGATTGGCCCCAAATTTATTCTGCAGCATGACAACGACCCCAAACATACAGCGAAAGTCATTAAGAACTATCTTCAGCGTAAAGAAGAACAAGAAGTCCTGGAAGTGATGGTATGGCCCCCACAGAACCCTGATCTCAACATCGAGTCTGTCTGGGATTACATGAAGAGAGAGAAGCAACTGAGGCTGCCTAAATCCACAGAAGAACTGTGGTTAGTTCTCCAAGATGTTTGGGCCAACCTACCTGCCGAGTTCCTTCAAAAACTGTGTGCAAGTGTACCTAGAAGAATTGATGCTTGATGCTGTTTTGAAGGCAAAGGGTGGTCACACCAAATATGGATTTGATTTAGATTTTTCTTCTGTTCACTCGCTTTGCATTTAGTTAATTGATAAATATAATCTATTAACATGTCTATTTTTGAAAGCATTCTTACTTTACAGCATTTTTTCACACCTGCCTAAAACTTTTGCACAGTACTGTATATATATATATATATATATAGATAGTGCAAAGTTTCATTCGGTTCTGATTTTATACAAAACTGCACACTTATGACCCTAAATAATGCAAACACTTACATGCTGCTTTCTTTCACTGTTTAAATCTAAATGGAGGAGTATTTGCTTCACACAGTGAGATCAATTGTTATAAATTTATAGAACTGTAAGGACTACAGAAAAAAAAGATTTACCTGATTTAAAAAAGGAACCGAATGGCCTCCTCTCGTTTGTAAACTTTCTTATGTTCTTAAAATGGTTTTCTAATTAAAATTAACCACAGTTAATGAAAAAAAGTGCATTAATACACAACAGCGCCACATCGCCACACAGATTTAAAAAAAAAAAAAAAAGAAATGTAGGCAGCTTTATTTTTTCAGAGTAAAGGTACGGGGGTCAAACCATATCCTTGCCCCCACTGTCGGAAAAGTGGGAGGGGGAGGGCATGACCCCCTTGGTAGCGGCACACCTGCCTGAACTTATTTCAAGGTTTAACAAGATGGCCAGCCAAAGCTTAGAAAGTGTTAAGTGTCAAAACTTTCTGAAGTATATTTCTAACAAGGAAAGTGACACGAAAACATAAGCATTGTTGGTTTTATCACGGCTCTGTCTGGGTTTCGGTTATACATTTTGTTTTAATATTTATATTTTGTGGTCGAGGATATAGTTGTACAGTAGTAATCTTATTTGCAGTAGGTGTTTTTGTATGCATCATTTATTGTGACGTTTATTAATGTGGACAAATGATGTGTTTAAAAGGTTGTTCCAAACATTCTACTTGCATGAATGCCATATTCAAATCAGCAGATTATTGGTTATCCACAGTTGCACATACAGTATTTGGAGCGTAATGGACAGTTAGAGCATGCCACACTTGCACAAACCAATACATCTTCAATTCATGTATTAAACAAAATGTGTATACTTGTCCACATTTATCCTTTTCAGTTCTTTCTGATTTATAATAGTGCTCGGGGAGTAAGTTTTTGTTTTTATAGTTTAAATTACCTTTGTGAAACAAACCAACTAGGCAGCCAAAGTGAACCACTAGAGGCTAAATTTAGGAATAAAGAAGGGAACAGTTACCAAGGAAATATAATTTAAGATTGTGGAACACATCAGCTGTTAAACTACTGTATGCTACACCTGAAAATCAACATTGAAGTCAGCTTTTTTTTTAAAGCTTTCAAATCATAAATATACTGTAATCAATTAAGGCTGATGCAGAGTCACATAAGACTGCATAATTACTTACATCTGGTCTGAAAAACCAAGTTGATTTAACCCAAGACGTTATACTATTTAGTGAAATACTGTAAGGATCCTGTTTTTATAGGGTCACAAGAAGGGAAATCTGTGAAAGGTAGCAATTTCCTGGTGCAGTCATCGTAAAACTTTGCAGTTCAGGAAGCCGTCTATAATGACCTGTCAGTTTTAAAGTACAATCAATTTACATCCAAATCACACTGACTATTTTTGCTGCACCGTTTTGCCACCTACTCTTGCAAAGTACAGCTCCTTTTTTAATGATCTCAGTTTATCAAACGAGCACACAGTAATCAGTAATTTGTGAAATATTAAATGTTCTCTAAATCTAGAAATAGTAAAACAAAGGTTTCCTAACCCTGTGACAGCATTAGCTCACAGGACAGTACAAGGTCACAGTGTCTGGCAGCTTCTATTCAGGGACAGTGCACGGCAGGGTTTTGATTTTAATTTAAAATGACTACATTCTAATATCATGCCATTCTGCATTGATTAAGAGGATGAGATGCACAACAGTACTCAAATGACAATGAAGGAAATTAATGTAAGAATAACTGTCTGAAGAAAGTACAAAATGCGTTCAGTTGCAAGATATATCTGTTTAAACAAAATGAACCCAACATAAAAATGCCCTGGTGGTCCAGTTTTAAAAAGAAAAAAAAAAATCCGACATAAACATTGAATCCACAGTGCATTTAAAAAAATGTCTTTGACCATATCTTCAAAGCAAAAAACTAAACACAAAAAACCGACATACACTACTCTAAACAATTAAGGCATTAGGCACATTTCATGGAGTGTCACACTTAAACTGAGCATCTCTATTGTGGGAGAGAACAGTGGTATTTTAATTCAAAGCATACTGAGAAAAATAGGCAGAACTGCCAAATAAGGATGGGCTTAAAAGGATTTAAAAAAAAAAAAAGGATTTAAGATAATAGTGATTATTGTGATCATTTTAAGATGATGATAATCAATTGAAAATGGATATTTGCATATTACCGTTACTTGATTATACTTGTTTGGCAAATCTCCAGGCACTCTATATCCAGTTGTGACACATGCGATTGTTGCGACGTCTTTGCATGCAGAGAGCCCAGATGAACGTAAGCAGTTGTTTGTGTTGTAAATATGCTAACATGTTAGCATAAGCTTAATAGATAAGTCAGTGAAATCCAGTATCTACAACTAAATCCTGTAAAGGCAAAGAGACAAACTGTCTATTGACGTCATTAACTTTACCATATAACCAAACATACAGGTTATGTGTGGGGGAGGGTGTGTGCCAACAAGGGATATGTGTTCAAAGTTAAGAGAAAAGTAAATTAGAAACCAACATTACAATTCAATATTTTAACAATGAAGACCATTCCAGCCCCAAAATATCATGCTTTTGTGTATTTGTGCAAATGTGTAAACATCTTAGTCATATCTTGTATTTAGACTTATCTTCAACCATTGGGACTCTTAAGTCTGCATCAGTATGACATACGTATGATTATACGGTATATGAAAAATGTATTGCATTTTAAAAATAAATTGTATGCCGAAGCAGAAGAGCATACAATGAGTCTTCTCAGGTGTATTTAATTCCTCATTTTCCACTCCGTAACTGTTTAATAATGGGTTTACATTTTCCAGGTTTGCTAGTATTACTACCTTTCCTAGCAGACACAAGCTCATTTGGAAGACAGACAGTCAGGATATTGGATTTTTGACGTATGAACTCCAGCCCACTGAGGATGCAGCTGAAGCCAGCTTAAGTCAGCAAAATACACACTGACCATTGCTATACTACTATCATGCATTCAGCATACCTCCACTGATTAATTTTCCAAAATGCTGTAATCCTTATGCCTGGCTCATTTTCTGCAAACAATAGTACAGTTAGTGCTTCCTCTCTGGCATGCATCAAGAGGGTGTTGGAAAGAGTTGTGTTTTAAATAGTAAGCAGAATATAGTGTCTAAATATAGCTCCATTGTATGCATTCTTTGCAGCCTTTCCTGGCTGATAATGAATTCCACAAGGTAGGGAATTGTGAAGCGTAATTAAGTAAATGAAACTTAAAAATGATAATGATTTAGATCAACCTCATGGCCACGGTACTTTCAAGGCTTGCATCTATAGCTATATAAAACAGGATAATATCTCACCCAATTTGTACTTTAAAGCAAATAAAACACTAGAGTGAGTAACTGTCAGGATATCATTGCTTTTACAAAGAGAATTTAGGCTTCCTCAACGATAATGAGATATGTCGACAGTCTGCTTACATTTACACTAAACAAGTTAAAATGGGAACTAGAAAAATAAACAAAAATACATCTTGGTTGAAATAAACCATCTCTCTGAAGCAGATAATGCAATCAGACTTATTTTGTCACTGGAATGCAACTGGGCTGTATGTCCGGTGCTGTTGTCAAATTACATTTTATTCCATTTCATAGTGTGAAGGGAACAAAGCCTTCTTAAAAGGATAGCCCTAACAAGCAATATTAAGCTCAAAATGTGTTTTCATGGGCAATTCATTGGTGTGGTGTTTAACAACGTTAAATTATTAAGATAACAAAATTACTATAGCTTGTATGCAACCAGAACATGCATGTATTTTCAGTTAAGCCAAAAGTAGTGGTTCATAGTTTTTCAAGGCGAATGTGCCCAGCATTATTCCTTCTTATGCTTTTCTAGTGAGCTTAAAGTTTGTGGTCTACTCTTTTCAATGATTGTTGAAATACCAATGGGTTGCCTGTGCAAATTGCCTGTGACAGAAGTACAGACTAAAGGCATGGCTAACCTTCCTCCTGCACTCTTCCACAGGGGGGCTGTCTGGTAGCATCAGCTTCAGAAAATCCTCCTTGGAAAAGCTTGGCTGGTGTTTTGTCTCTCTTCCGGAAGTCTGGAGCTGACAAGACATTGGCATTTCCGCTGCATCACCATATAGTCTCCTAAGAGAAATAAAAGAAGAATGGAGTATTAAATAAATACCATCATTCAAAAGTAAAAGTAAATGACAGCAGGTTGAAATGTTTGATTGTTAACTATTAGCCTGGAGTAAAATTAGTCGGGTTAGCAGCAACTATTTGGCAGAATGTTTAAATATCTTCTTATTCCTGTTTTGATGTCATGTAATGACCAAGGAGGTCATTAAGTTAACCGTTAATTAATGTTAACAGAAAAGCAAAACTTGGTTTGTGAACTGTTTGTAAAACATGTAAAGAATAAAAGTACAGCTAACTTATTCTTTTTTTATTTGGATTTGTGTGCATGTTCATGTATTTGTGTTTTAGTATTTAAGTTACCGTTGGGTCCGAACATTTATTAGCGAAATAAATAAAATAACATTTTTAGTAATTAAAACATCTAGTTATCTGCAGAATGTGTTAATCCTGATCGTGCTGTTTGTTCAGTAACTTGTTCACTGCGTGTTCAAAAAGTTAAAGCCTCCTTCTCCTGGCTTTAGAGAAGAGGTGCAATGTGTCTGTGATATGCTTAAATAAAGTTTCTGAAAGTAATCAGACTGCGGAAAGCTGTTTGATTTCAACTTGTCATTCAAACCGGAGACTAGTTGTTATAGTATTGTGGTTACTGTATTGCTGCTGACAGCAAACCCTATTCGATTATTTATTTTACTTTATTTGCTATACTACATTTAAATAGATAGAACAGCGATGAAGCAGAATAGTCACAGACAACATTCAGAGGGTGTGTACAAGAACAGAGATTTTCTTCCAACAAGCAGAATACAAATGCTGTATTTACGTATTTTTTGGGTGGATTGATTTGGAACAGTGATTAAACGTAGTTGGAAAGATGACATTTCAGGTCCTTTATGAGATATTAAAAGTCCTCGTCTTGGCCAATCAGGTTAAAGGAAATCTCCAATCCATTTTCTAATTTTTTTTGTTTGTTTTGTTAAAAGAGAATAGTGGTGTTGAGACATTGGAGGATAAAAAGTGAATTACTGGCACCGTTCGCTATAAATGATACAAACATGAAGGTTGTATCATCGGCAAATCTAAATGTGAAGGATATTATCACTGTTATATATTTTTTTTTCCCCAAACATTCAGACTCCGCTGGGGCCCTCTGAGTGTGTGGGCTCCTGTGCAGTTGCACTGGCTATTCCTCTGCCACGGACGGTACATCATCATGGCAAATCATATTACGGTTGAAAGAGTAACAAAATGAGTTTTTGTGAATCAGATCTTAGAACCGTCTAGTCTAAGATCCAACATGCTGTAGCATGTGACTATCACAAGGTAAGCAGAATGCCTAGTGCCATAAGAGTTCAACCATAAAGATTTTGACAGTTTAATCCAGGGATTTAAAGTATGCCTAGTTTAAACCAGATCTGAAGGTTGGAAAACACCTATGCATAGAATTGTGAAACAATGAATAGCTGGACATGTATCTATGCATGACAAGCTTTTGTCATGCACCTAATTTTCCACAATTTGTATTAACGTCTTGGGGTAATTGGACATTGCGTATTGTTAGACTGCTATACCCCTCTATACACACACACTCAAAGAAGAAATGGGATGAATATTTACAAGATTGCCAGGTCTCTTTTTATAAACACTACAATGTACAGTAATGGCAAATACCAACCTACTGATAATGTAAACTGAACTGCAAACAGCAGTTCTCCATGTAGGTTTCAGTAGTTGGTAAATCAACCACCAAGATCACAGTCTAGTCTGGATTTGTCCCTTGAAGCAGTCCATCACTTGACAGATGACAGTTAAGCACTTGGCATTCGACTGAGAAAGCTCACATTTAAAACGTGCTTCATCTGCTAGGTCAGTGGTTTTTAGGCTGCAGTATGTATTATTGCTCTTACATCTCGAAAATTTAACTGCTAATGTAATGTTGTTTTCAGCAGTATTTGATAAGCAGACTAGTAATATAAAAAATACAAGCAATATACCAAGGTTCATTAAAGGTGTTAGAACCCAAGCTTTAAAAAAAAGAAAAAAAAGTGCAACTCCCTCATAGTTTTCCTGTTGATTTAATGAATATTTTTAATTTACTTCTGAGGATCTAAAATATAGCAAAAACTGGAATCCTGTTAGAGCTTTGTGCTACAGCAGTGGAAGTTCTTAAACAAGCATGCCTCGATAATGTTAACTGACCTAGTGACCTGCAGGCTCTATTTGAAAAAGGCTTCTGTGCAGACAACACTGGATATGAAAACTGATAGGGTGACATATGGCACAGAAGAGACACACTGGAATGTCAATGCCATGCAGGTCACCGATGTACACTTGAATGCCATAATCTCATGGAAAGGCAGACATGACTGAATAGCCACTTAGTGAAGACTCATGGGGTTTGGCGGTGGTACACAGTATAAATGGTAACGCGGAGTACCTGAAGCGAACTTAAGGGGCCTCAGAAATAAAGATCATCTTTCTGATGTATGGAATACCCCAAATAGCCAAGCCAACAAAGATATACAGGAAATCTAGTTTTCAAAGCAATGAAAGGTCAAGACACTACCTCACACACAAGTAAAAACACACACTCAAGCCATCACAAACACTATTAAAAGGAGCACGGTGCTAACCTAGGATCTATTTAAAATGAAGTATGTTTCTAAATATTTCTTCAATTAACTGGTATGCAGGTAAGCATGCAAACCATTAAAGAAAAATGTGGACTTCCATATTGTTCTTTAGGACACAAAGGCGTACCGTCAGTACATTTTTAACAGAAAAGCATTTTTCATAAAGGCAGCGAGGGCGCTCACGCTTACAAGGTAAGCCATACCTGCCTAACCTCTGGATTTTTCCCAGCGGCTCAGGGTCTCTGGGCTCCATCAAAAAATCTCTGGGAAGGTTCCAATTTAACTACAGTCCCTCCCTGTTTGTGCTATTATTGGCTACTTCAAGTTTTTAAAAAAAAAAAGTGGAGTGATAGGTGGAACCACTCCAGTTCATAACATTAATCATTTTCTTTTAATGGGCACTTGAAACAACCAATGATGGCAGGGATCTCTATTAAGCCATCCATTCAGAGAAGAGGGATGCAGTTATGGGGAGTGACATTAAGGAAGCTTGCGGACGTTTCACTTCGCAAACTGAGCATGGATGAGAGGAGTTATAAAAGCTGTTGCATTTAAATGTAAGTTTAAAAAAATACATTTACTTACCAGTTTTACTTAAAATAGTATATTTTTCCCCCCTCAGTTATATCCTTGTATTAATACTGTTGTGCCGTCAGGCTAACGGGTTCAACAACACTAATAAAGCGACAAAGTGTTTGGATTTTTGCTTTTTAATCCCCAAGGTGGCAATATGGTGGTAGGATATTGAAATAATGGAAAATACGTGATGATTTTTTAATTGTAATAACCAGCAACCCGAACTCCTACTTAAAACATTCAGAACCTATTGTTGTGGTCTCTGACGCTGCCATCCCAATTGTCTGAACTGTCGGAGGAGGAGGTGGAGCTAGACAGCAACTTGGATGATGCGTAATTTTGGTGCGTAACAAACCATTTCTGCTGGTACTCACGTGAGAACCTAAAAAAAGTTATGTGAATCCCTGGACAGACTTTTATAATGAAGGTCACACACAAAAAGGATAGTACCTTATACTGTAATTCTAAAGCTGTGACCCACATTCTAGCATGCCTCTCCACGTGTGGCCTACATTTGAGCTACAAAGACTGGGATGGCTGGTTACAAAAATAGGTATGCGATACATAAACAAGTCCCCCCATTTAATTAATCTATATAGAGTCCATCCTAGATGATAAATTAGAACTAAAATCAACTAACTTAAATTTATCGGCTTTATGATGATGCACATTGAATGTAACAACTGCCACTAGACATGTTTATCGTATTGTTTGTTCCTCTTTTTTTTTTTTTTTTTACTACTGATAATATTGATTTAGATTCCCTTCTGCTTTATTCACAGTTTTTACATTAAAAAAAGTATTGTGAAACATGAAATCCATATTCCATTTTAAACAAAATATTTGGACACTTGGGACAAATTTCTAGAAGAATAAATCAGGCTCAGTGAAAAGTCACCGATTTGACATCATATCCATAATAAATTACTGCAGTGGTTCACCATAGTCCATCTGTTCTACATGCATTTTCCATTTCACACCTCACCTCCCACATTCTGTAATGTCAGACTCTTCAGGTGGTGGGCTGCCCTCAATTTTTTTCCATCCTATCAGGTACTTGCTGACAGCGCCTTGTCGAACATACGCCCTTGCTTCTGACCCAGAGACCTGCTGACTGCTATTCTGAGACATTATGAAGACCTTGGAGGTGTCCAAGGAACCACTGTTCTTTGAACTGCGTGCGGAAGGACTTCCTGAGTGGTGCGAACTGCTAAATAGAAAAAAAAAAACAGAAAAACCACACAAAGGAGTTTAACACAAATACTGAAATAATGACTAGTGCTCCCAGCTATGGCTTCTAGCAACACTAATATTTTAAAGCCCGGCCTGAACCACACGCTCACTGTCCATTGTCGTTTCTAAGACTTTACTTTCACTTAAATTTTGGGGAAGCCAATGTATCAAGCTGGATGGCAGTACTCTCCCCATTCACATACAGTAGTTTCCAGTACCAATAGTATCAATTTTAGTCAACAGCAAAAATTATGTTATGCTAATGAGGGCTAAGGAAATGATTTAAATCATTGTAGTTATGCAGCTCAAGAGAAAACCATCAAAAAAGGGCATGTCATAAGCAATTTGCTGTGCTTATGGCAGTGCAGTGTGATAGGGCACTGTCACTTGGTCTTTGGGTTGCTGACCACATTTCCTTTGCAAGGCACAGACAAAGATCTGATTAAAAGAATGCTTCAAATGTTTGGATTACAAATGCAATGATGTACAATGTGTTTGAAACTGTCTAGTACTTTATCACTTCATCTTATTTTTATTCTGCATTAACTTATTTGCTAGCTGAAGTCTCAGTACACCAGTGTGAATCAGGCTACGATACCCAGGGTTGGTCTATGAGTAAACACCCACTGGTCTTGGACCTGTCATATGTCATAGATTGTACTAAATAATTTCATACGCTTAATATATGTCACATGTCATAAAATTAAACTACTGTAGTAAGGCATATCTTAAATCAAGACCAATTGTCACATCTTTAATTTCAAACTGGAGCATTCTAATCCAGCATGTGGATCTGACAAAGTGAAGCACACGTCAATCAAAAAGTAGTACTTAATAGTGCACTACAAAACTAGGTTTCAACAGATAATTTACTATAGAAATGTTTCTCACTAAAGAACAAGATGGAATAGGATTACTCCTATCCTTTTCACAGAATCTTGATAAAAACATCTAAACCACTTTTAATACAACAAAACAAAGCTGTTTAAAAGGAGTATCACCTCAGACAACGTTATACAGCATCAGTTATATAACTGCCTACAGTTTAATTAATTAATTAATTATACTTTGTGGTTTAACCCTGTTTATATACATTTTTCTTTTACAACAATGGTAACCTGCAGCTATAAATGCAGCTCCGTGAAACAGGGTACAGTAGAACCTGTCATATTTAATTGGTTCCAGGGGCCCAACAGATACATGAAAATATTTTACCTCAGAGGGAGGAGTTACACTACATTGTAGTTGCTTCATCCACGTCGTGGCATTATAGTGTAAGGTACATCAGAGTGTAAAACACCAAAGTACAGTACTGCATGTTTATACAAAGAAAATCTGTGACAACTATTGCAAAAACTAAGCACTGTAACAATGTAAAACAGTATTTACTGTGCTTTTTCAGTCCATGCCAAAATATATGTATATTTTTGCATTGTTAAGTGTGTGTTAAATGGCTTTTTTATATATATAAAAAAAAGATCAGTGAAAAAATCATGGTTTCAGCTTTTTATCTGTACAGACATTAACCCTTTGCTTTCTTTTTCTTGTTTTCTATTATTGTACATGGTCTGGGCAGTTTGTTTTACATGAAGTGATTGCATGTAAAAAGTGAAACTGAATTCCAAAACGCACCATCTTTTCTTTTTCTTTTTACCTGCAAATGACTCCATTCTGTCCTGCAAAGCGCTGAATGTACTCTTTTAGACCCATAATAGTATGTGCATGGATCAGTTTCTCTCTGTACCGTTCAGTTGGTTGCAGCATGTGTAAATGACACATGCAAGAGGTTCATCGGTTAATAGAGGGTATTGTGTCTTACAATAATTATGAGAATTCACATAACCTTATATCCGATCCGTGCAGAAAACATAAAAAATAGACTTGAACTGCACATTGCATTACTGTTATTACTAACACTGCAGAAACAAAAAGAAAACTCTTATTACACTGCCAAAAGAACACCAACATTCAAGCACACCATGTAGTTTTCATAGAGCAATAATTCAAAATCTTACACAAGAGAGAGAACTGTACGTAGTAAAATTGACAGGAGGCACAATACATACCTGGAGTGGGATGAGATTTCACTGAGGTCTCCGATACTTCCTTCGGTAGCGTGGCTGGCTGCTATAGCTGCTATAGCAGAGGCATAGCTCTGGATGCTGAACAGTTTGGCTTGCTCTTCCTCTGGCCCTGCATCTTCTTGATGATCTGCCCACTGTATCATCTGCTCAGCCCGGCTGTGTTGGGCTGCCCGGCTGCCTGCCAAATGCATGGCTGCCATACCACTGGGTGGGATGCATGGGGCAGTGTCAATCCCACTGTCAGTTGAAGCCCCTTTAATGTAAGTTAATCCCAGCATCTCAGGATCCATGAGATCCCCTGAGCCAAAGTGCTTGTCATCACTGTTGCTCGACGCATTGCTTGATAAGGTGTTGCTGCTGGAATGACTGGAATTTTTATCTCCATTCTGCTGGAAAAATAACAAAGCACAATCATTTATAAACAAAAACATTTTTGGCAAGGATATGGAAAAGTAGGTAAGGAGTAAGGGCACCGTTGTTCACATTTCACAATTGTAATTTCTAAGAAATTATGGTCAGAACTCGTAGTGTGTCTAATTACGAATCAATGATTTCCCACTGATTTTGTACAAAGAAAAAAAAATATTTTGGTGACATTTCATGTTGGTTTAGGTATGTAGCTTTTATAACAGAATGGGCACTCCAGTAGTCTATGATAAACATTCTTTTTACATCTTTTTCATTTTTTGTAGTTTGAAGAAAGTACAGGTAGAAATTAACCCCATTAACAGTGAGAAAGCTGTTATCTAAGAGCGACTTATTGGTAATCAAAAAATTCACTACATAAAAGAACTCTGGTATGCTTCCCACTGTGCTGTGCTGTTTAAGGTACAATAACTCATGTTATTCACTTTTGAGCAGTCTTAATTGTCAAGGCACTAAACAAATACATATTTTGTAATATATGCCTACTGTGACTATAAAGCTAACATTAGTGTAAATAGCCATCATAAGCAAAGGCAGGCTCACCAGGCCAACATTGTGCCAATACTGAGAAAATGATGATGGCAAGAGTCAAAAACTTAAATTAAGAAGAGTTAGTTATCTGATAAACAAATGCCATCCAGACACCTCACTGCTCTTGAAAAATATGACACGTTCTCATTTCTGACACTGTAAAAGCTCCCAAATTTTATAAGATTACTGTGGGATAAAACATGCTTTGTTTCAAATAATATTCTTTGAAAAGTGTGATGAATATTTAAACATCTTTCATTTTTAAGATGGACTGTGCAAATAAATATAACATAGAAATGCCTGATGTAAATTTTAAATATAATCAAACGCTGTACCACACGAAATTACCCGACACAAAAACTCTTCCATACATTAAAAATTGTTCTAAAAAAGGCTAATTTGAATATGGTAATTTTTGCACCTTTATATATATTAGTACTAAAATAGACTTACATGTGAAAATTTGTTTGGTGAGTCTTTCCCACTGGCTTCCTTCTGAAGGCCTTTATCTTTCAACAAATTTAATATCTTGGTGGATGGTATGTGCCACTTTGCATCTGTAACAACACATGAACACTAAACAAATCTCTTACACAGATAAGCTTTAAAAAGTAAATTAAAAAAGGTACTACTTGTGAGAATTCCCTTGAATTCTGAAGTCAAAATTAACCCCATCCCCACCACACACACATACTACAGCAATTTCCAAACATGCAACTTGAGGTACCAATATTAAATGACATACCAGTAGACCTATTACTTTCAAAAGTTCCTTCCCTCTCTCGTGGTCCATTGCCATCTGCAAGAGTGCCAGATGGATCGTCTAGATGATCATGCAGAACAGGAGACTGACACCTTGGGAAAGACATAGGATCAGTCACAAGATGCTCTTTTTGTTTATTCTATATAAAGAAGTAATAACAGGGTGAGAATAGGAGGCCAACAAAGAGGCAATGGACCCTCGAAATTGAGTACATTTTGTAGTAAAAACACCGTACTCACCCACCCCTCCCCCCATCCTCAACCCTTGCTGCTTTATACAGATCTAACAATTCCTAATTGCAGGCTGTCACAAGCCTTCAACTTAAATACTTCCTGGCAAATTAACAAGAAAGGGCAAATGAATTACAATATATTGACATGCTTTCTATTCTGGATTTTAATCCTACTTAGAATACACAGCATCACCAAAGAGTATTAAGTCTCTTACCTCAAGTTTCAATACCTAAAATTTTATATATTGCAAAGGAGGCAATGCATGTGAAAGACACTACTTCAGTTCTATATCTGCTGGTGCAGCCAAGCTAGATGTTTTTGGATAGCAGCCCTCTCAAGCTGCTTCCTGCTGTATAGCGTGCCACTGCCTATTGCCTTTTTGCTGAAGTTTACATGTCTGGAACTTGCTATATAAATACCTGGATAGGTTACGTGATTGACACTAAATTACTTCATGTTGGTCAAATGTGTCCGGTTAAAATGTGGCAGTAATTCAAATCAGTGAAGTGTATGTACTTAGCTTTACTGGACATGTATTTTACACAATTGAACCAAACTAACAAAGATTAAGCATTTTCTGGATAGTTTACAATGTGGTAACACTGTCACCTCTGCCAACTGAGCAAAGACTTTTAGTGTCCTCTGCAACTGTAAAGGCACAGCTTTCATTGTCTCGGTTGACGAATTCATTTCATCATTACACATACGGCATTTTCTATGTCAAGGACACTGTTCTCTATATCGACAGAGTTCTAACTCAGTACTGGAGTGGAGACATTAACTATTAACCTCTTGATACAAGCAAATGTAACAGTGCCAAGATTTCTGTAAACAAACAGGAACAAAAAGGACACACATTAAAAATGTGTGCTGCTGTTTAAAGATAAAAACATATTAAAAAAAAGAATCCTCGTTAGTCTAAAATAAATAAATATTCTACCGGTAACCATTGGATGGCCTCCAGGAAGACAGACTAAAGAGGCCCAGGTGTAATTGTAACCAGATCTGCGAACATATTGGATTTACGCCAGACTGTCTAGAACACTGGGCAGCAGCAACCAAGACATAGCAAATGCCAGTGGATTATCTTGTAACTGACTGGCCTGCATGGCCAATGCTTGAAGCTGAAAATACATCTGTAGTAATAAGAAGTAATTAACTACCCTTCATATCCTGCCTGCTGTGCCCAACTGCTGCTTCCACCAGGCCCAGGGTCGCTGGAGGATGACTGGTTGCTTGGAGAGCTTCTGTAGTGCTGACCGGCATTACTTTTATTGCAACGAGGTATCTGGGGGTTTTCAACATCTTGAATTGGCCTACAAATAAGACAGAGGACATATTGCTATCACTTAGTATTCACATAGGTTGAATAAAATCAGTTATTGCATGAATACAGTAGTTTAACAGTCAAAAGCAAAGTGTCTTGTGCAATTACACTTTATAAATCAAAGTCAGTTATTCATACAGTGTGGTTTATCGAGATACAAACTTGTTCACAGGGATTAGCTGTAATCTAGCACTCACTCATTCTCTTGTAATCATCAAATCTAATCGTGTCACAGAAAATAAACATGGGTCAAAAGTGAGCCACTGGCTCTCCCAATCTGCATTTTAATTCAGTCTTAGGGAAAGAACAGAATGTTTCCCTTTTCAAAAGAATGGCTTTCTAGGCTGAACTGCTTATCAAAACATTTGGGGGGGAGATTAAGTGAATTTGAAAATTGTCCCCTTTCCTTTGCATATAAAAAGGAAGGAAATATATTTGCTCAAAGCAGATGGCCAAACACTATTTATAGGAGCCTAACTGTGTCTCTCAGTATCAACCAACAGACATGTTCCAAATCTCAATGTGAAACATGACACACAGCACTTCAGGCACCAGCATTTGGAATGTGGAGACTTAAAAGCACTGATGCCAACTGAAATACAAACGCATAACTCTTCAAGTTCACTAGGCTAGCATAATAGAACGACACAATGTTAAGACCTTTTAGAAGGAGAGGGCACCAACATTTTTTTTAGTAATCACAATGTTGAGTATGTAGTTTAGCAAAGAAACTGGAAAACCATGTGATTTCTCTTAACACATTAAATTGATATGCAATGTGTGTCAGAGTGTGAATGTTGGAAAGCAACCCCAGAGTACTCACCTCAGAGCAAAACTTGAAAAAGCCACTAATTATCTTCTCCATGTACAAATATAATCTCAATATAGAAAATACATGTTTTCTTTTTTCTTTATTTTATTTAGAATCTCCAATTATTTTTACCCTTGATTTTCTCCCAATTTTGAAATGTCCAATTATTATTATTATTTTTTTCCTTCATAGCAGCGATTCCCCACACAGCTCAGGGACCAGAGGCTCAGCCAATCGGCGGCTTTTTACACCCAGGAAATCAAAAGCGGATGTCTGCAGGCTACCAGCCTCAGGAGGACAAAGACCAGCCCAGCAGATCTCTGCCCCCAAGCTCACTGGTCGAAGTCGAGGGTCTCCGACTCAGGGTACATTGAGGCGATTGTGAATTTGAATGAAATCCGTGAAGTCTTGGAAATGGATGTAAAAGCACATTTGATTAGGCACTTCCTTTTATTTTCTTTAAAAAATGCAGTAAGGGTGCTCCCGAGTGGCACATCCAGTAAAGGCGCTCCACGTGGAGTGCAGGATGCGCGCTATAGTCTGGATATCACAAGTTCGATTCCAGGCTATTCCTTTGCCGACCGAGGATGGGAGCTTCCAGGGGGCGACGCTCAATTGGCCGAGCGCTGCCCAAGGGGAGGGAGGGCTAGGTCGGCCGGGGTGCCCTCAGCTCACCGCGCACCAGCGACCCCTGTAGTCTGGCCGGGCACCTGCGGGCTTGCCTGTAAGCTGCCCGAGAGCTGCGTTGTCCTCCGACGCTGTAGCTCTTGGGTGGCTACACGGTGAATCCGCAGTGTGAAAAAAAGCGGTTGGCTGACGGCACACGCTCGGAGAACAGCGCAGGGGTGGTAGCGGTGAGCTGAGCCTAAAAATAATTGGCCATTTCCAAATTGGGGGAGAAAATAATAAAAATAATTGGCAACGACCTAAATTTCTTTAAAAAAAAAAAAAAAAGCAGTATGTCATGCACTGAAAATACGAATCTGCGAGTCTGTAAATTGTTTGGTTGCGTTTGCACGCAGCATTTACGTGCATATATAGGTCAGCGAATGAGATAGCATGTAAATGGGTGACAGACGAACAACTGCATCGGAGAACAGAAGTTAACCGACCTTACAGAGGCTTTCTTTACAACATGCTGTTTCAGTTTTGTGGAAAACTCTAAAACCTAGTTCATACTTTTTCTGTCGCAGATGAATGTGATTCGTCCGGCGCAGATAGCTAAAAGCTGTGCAGCTTCACTATTTGCTGTACAAAGGACGCATCGTGTTGTAGCCATTTTGACTGCTGTTCATACTTTTAAATATGAACAAGAGGTTTATAAAAATAAAAAAGCGACATTATTGGTACATCAGTCTTCTCAACCAACACAGAACCCGAAAGGGAGAATTCCAAACATTAAATTAGAGAGATGTGGGTATGTGGCTGTGAGAGAGATTTTAGAATGACAGGTGAAAGGTTTGATGGTCTTTTAAGGCTGTACACCTTTCCAAAAAAGACGCATGTTGCAAGATTGTAGATGACATAATTCCGACTCGTCTCACAGGGGGGTAGCTAGGAATAGATTTTTACCGAGGCAAAAATCAAATTTGTGTCTAAAAAACACAAAAACCCCTGCATATCCTGTATATGTTACGAAGGTGAAAGTTATCATCTTATAAAGCCTGGAGACTATTAATGCAAATTGAAAAGCAATATACATTGCTAACTCTTTACCCAGTGACCAACCTTGGATGATTGAAATTTCATGACCCATATATTTTTAAAACAAATTGTCTCCCAGCAAAACAACACCAACCTACTAAAATTATCCTATTCACATTGTCAGAAATATGTGATATTAAAAGGACAAGAGACATGCGTTTGGTTAACTGCTACTGAAGTTAATATTGAGACTGGTGACACTGATGCTACATCTGGAACTAGTAAGACTGGTGCTGACACAACTGGGACTGGAGACTGGTGCTGACACAACTGGGACTGGAGACTGGTGCTGACACTGCTGGGACTGGAGACTGGTGCTGACACTGCTGGGACTGGAGACTGGTGCTGACACTGCTGGGACTGGAGACTGGTGCTGACACTGCTGGGACTGGAGACTGGTGCTGACACTGCTGGGACTGGAGACTGGTGCTGACACTGCTGGGACTGGAGACTGGTGCTGACACTGCTGGGACTGGAGACTGGTGCTGACACTGCTGGGACTGGAGACTGGTGCTGACACTGCTGGGACTGGAGACTGGTGCTGACACTGCTGGGACTGGAGACTGGTGCTGACACTGCTGGGACTGGAGACTGGTGCTGACACTGCTGGGACTGGAGACTGGTGCTGACACTGCTGGGACTGGAGACTGGTGCTGACACTGCTGGGACTGGAGACTGGTGCTGACACTGCTGGGACTGGAGACTGGTGCTGACACTGCTGGGACTGGAGACTGGTGCTGACACTGCTGGGACTGGAGACTGGTGCTGACACTGCTGGGACTGGAGACTGGTGCTGACACTGCTGGGACTGGAGACTGGTGCTGACACTGCTGGGACTGGAGACTGGTGCTGACACTGCTGGGACTGGAGACTGGTGCTGACACTGCTGGGACTGGAGACTGGTGCTGACACTGCTGGGACTGGAGACTGGTGCTGACACTGCTGGGACTGGAGACTGGTGCTGACACTGCTGGGACTGGAGACTGGTGCTGACACTGCTGGGACTGGAGACTGGTGCTGACACTGCTGGGACTGGAGACTGGTGCTGACACTGCTGGGACTGGAGACTGGTGCTGACACTGCTGGGACTGGAGACTGGTGCTGACACTGCTGGGACTGGAGACTGGTGCTGACACTGCTGGGACTGGAGACTGGTGCTGACACTGCTGGGACTGGAGACTGGTGCTGACACTGCTGGGACTGGAGACTGGTGCTGACACTGCTGGGACTGGAGACTGGTGCTGACACTGCTGGGACTGGAGACTGGTGCTGACACTGCTGGGACTGGAGACTGGTGCTGACACTGCTGGGACTGGAGACTGGTGCTGACACTGCTGGGACTGGAGACTGGTGCTGACACTGCTGGGACTGGAGACTGGTGCTGACACTGCTGGGACTGGAGACTGGTGCTGACACTGCTGGGACTGGAGACTGGTGCTGACACTGCTGGGACTGGAGACTGGTGCTGACACTGCTGGGACTGGAGACTGGTGCTGACACTGCTGGGACTGGAGACTGGTGCTGACACTGCTGGGACTGGAGACTGGTGCTGACACTGCTGGGACTGGAGACTGGTGCTGACACTGCTGGGACTGGAGACTGGTGCTGACACTGCTGGGACTGGAGACTGGTGCTGACACTGCTGGGACTGGAGACTGGTGCTGACACTGCTGGGACTGGAGACTGGTGCTGACACTGCTGGGACTGGAGACTGGTGCTGACACTGCTGGGACTGGAGACTGGTGCTGACACTGCTGGGACTGGAGACTGGTGCTGACACTGCTAGGACCTGAGACTGGTGCTGACACTGCTGGGACTGGAGACTGGTGCTGACACTGCTGGGTCTGTTTTCAGCTCTTAAACAGTTGCATATTTCAAGTTACTTATAAAATGGCTGCGAATTGGGAACCACTGCACTACAGTCGATAGTAAAAAGTTACTTTGCTTAAATATGTGTTTATATGGAAAAAAATTAAGGCAATGTTATACATTAAAATATATGGATTTATTTTCCAAACATATTTTCGGCGTATGCAAATGTTGGTATTAGTTAGGCAAATGAAAGGTTCTTTTCGTGCATGAAGTGTCAAAATACACCTGCGTGTATGCTACTGGGGATGAGAGATTGAGCGATCTTTTGGTTATTGCGAGATAACCCGACAAGTAAAGACATTAGACTTACAAATACAGGCTGGTGCTAAGAAATTTGCCAAGATGAAAGCGAGACGCTACCCCCTTTTTATTTTAGTTTATTCGTGATTATCCGTGTAAACATGTTATTTAAAACTTTGCTACATTTTTCTTCTTTTGACATTCACAGGAATGTGGAGCACATTATTAAAAATAAATCTTTCGATATAGTTTTGTCCTTTTTGTTTTTGTCTTTTTTCAAAAATGTTCCTAGCCGATTTTTACCGTTTTTAATTTCCGTGACCTGCTCGTAGCCTTACTCATTATCAAGTAAAATACAGAAAACTTTGATTACACTTCTCCCAATGAGTTGACAAATACAAAAACATACTTTTGGTAAACTATTACATATGTTGCATTGACCTGGGCTTTAGAAAAAATAATAAAATACTGAAGTCACTGATGCAACTAGTATAAATCCCATACTGTAAGGTCAATACATTTGAAATGTAAGAGGAAGTTAAAATACCTCATTCAGATGAGTCATTTTTCTCTGCAAAGTGACCTTTTTATAAAATTAGAGAGATAAACAGATTCAGGCATTTCAACATGGATTTCTTGGAGACTTTTCACAGCGGTACCATCACAGCATGTCTCTATGATAGTGTAATGAACAACAGGCTGTCATTAAAAAGTTTTAAAAAAAAAAGGAAGTCATAAGAAAACTCTGTTTTTATAAAAAGTACAAACTATGATGGCTTTGGCTACATTTTACACAATTTAAAATAAAAATGTGAAACTTACTGTATGAGATGAAAATAGTGCAAACAAAAAGTGAAAAATGTATGCATACTATAAAAAAAAGTTTATTCATTTTAATTATAATGATATCAACCAGGAAATGAAAATCATGCTAAGTAAATCAATACTACATAAAAATGAGTTAATTAAAAAAAAACACACCACACACACACACATTAGGGTAACCATTTGATGTACCATCTTATTGAGGGAGTCTAATCATTTATAAATGTTTTCAATTAATTAAAAAAAAAAAAAAAAAAAAAAAAAAAAAAAAACCCTCAATCATTTAATATATACAATTATTTGCACATTTTTTAAAAAGTAGTCTTAAAATTCAATTTAAGAACTTTGTGTTGCACCCACTTTGAGGGGCCTCTACGATGCGATCCAATAACTCTTTGGCTTTAAGTCTTACAAGCTTGACCACTTCTCCGGAAATGTTTGTTTTTTGGCATTATTACATCTCAATTTTCGAAGGGCTTTTATAGATCACCATAAAATGTAGTACGCTACATTGCCCTTTTTTGAGGGAAAAAGATCTATGAATGTGAAGTCAAAGTTATTTTCCAGTGGATGTCCCCAGATAATGACCTGTAAGTTGTAACATAAATAGTCAATAGAGTGGCTAAGATAACTTAGCGTCCAACTGCCGCATGTGGAGTGGAAGGAATTTAACGCAGTACACTACCTCGCGCCATCTGGCAGCTTTCTGTCAAAGGAGGTGCTGCGGGGAATGGCTGCTTGGGCCTGCTGAAGAAACTGCTGGCCCTGCAGCCGGTCGGCAGGTCCTTGGATGGGAGAGGCACGCGAAACGGGCAGACCACCAGGAGTAGGGACGCGATGCCATGTTGTGTTCCTTCTGAAAGGGGTTTTGTACTCACAAGGGGTGCCTTCGCTGTCAAGTTTGTACTCCACCATTGGAATCCGGTACAGCTCTGAGCAGCCCCTGACAAAAAACAAAATTAAGATTTAAATTTGGCCATTTAGCATAAATAAGCCTGAAGCAAGAAAGATCTATTACATGACATCATACTGCATGTGTACAGACAGTCTTTCCTTCAGCAGATGTGTATTTTAAGTCTATTTCTGTACAAACTAACTTCCCACGTTAAACATGCACGGCACATTGTACTGAAACATGCACTGCCCATTTTGTAGTAGAAGGAGAAGAAAAATAAGAAGTCCATGAATTTTGACAATTTAGATTTGTCATATTACCAGTTTATATCAAAATGTTATAAATATGGCATGGAATAAATTGATGTGACAGTGTCACTGAATGCTACATTAATCAGAGATGATGTTTAACACACTGGATATTCCCGAACAGAATAGAATTTATTTAACAATTTGATATTATAATGTTACACTGTACCACCAACATAGATGCCTGCCTTTGTTTTGCTGTTCTCCCCAAGGCCGCCAAAGCTTGCCTTTCTGAACTACGATTTTGTTTATACTGGTTTGGCATCCTTTGCTGAAACTATCTTTGCTTGGTTTAGTGTGTGCGTGTGTGTGTGTGTGTGTGTTTTAAATCTTCTAAAAAGGATCAGGCTTTTTAAAGCTGAAATACCTGCTGGAAATTGATTTCATTTTTATTGGAAGTAATCACTAATCTAAATGAAGTTCATCAATGCATAACGGCTCTTCAATCATAAATCACTTATCAGTCACAGACTTTCCATTTTAGACATGCATTTTTGGGATTTTGACAAATAATAGTATCTGGCTCACATGCAGCACAGGCCACCAACAGGTTTTCTCAAAAAGAACCATTATAAATCATACTGTAGATCATTTGAGACCCAAAGCACTATTAGCTAACTTCGAAATGTACCGTAATTTATATACTGTATCTCGTGTAATCTGTAAAGGGTAATGGGTATGCTTTGTCAAGGCAGCAAGGTCAGATTTAAAATCTAAGGTCTTAACACAATTATATTTTCTGGCATGATTTCCATTACATGAGAGTAGATGTTAAAACTTCATGCTGATTTGAACTCGGCTCTCGCCAAGATAAGCACCAACGAAGACGTAGCGTTACAGTAAACTAATGTGATCCATTTGTGTCTCCATCCATTTGCATTTCTTTCCATCTGATGATGTAGATATCCTTCTGATTGGTGTTGATGGCTGAAGTGTAATGCTGGCTCCAGGGATCAGCTTATTTTGCCTCCCTAGCGCATCAGCATACACAACGGCTGCAATGCTGCCTCCAGGGATCAACCACAGTGCGGTCTCCCCAGCGCATCAGCATGACAACCGTCTGGATTGAGCTAAGTAGGGTACATCTCTGGAGTCTTCAACTGGGCACCTTCCATCCTCGGTGTTTCATCGACTAGCCCACGACACCTCAAGAGGGCTCGACGGTGATTCTGGAGTCCCAGAATCACCCCCCTCCGCCCCCCACTCAACTCAGCCCAGCTTACTTACCTGTACATCAGTGTTTCTTTCTTTCTTTTGTGCTTGAGATCCCCAGCCAGAATTTCTCTGTCTCAACCACAGCCAATTGCTGCTCCTCTCTGCTGCTTCAGATAAGTTCTTCACTGTGCGACGCAACTCTTGGCCACTGAATCCGACGTCTCTGATTAACCGGGTTGTAGAGTGTGCCACAAATCCTCGACAACCCACCTCCACTGGGTAAACCCGGACTCTCCATCCTCGCTGTTCTGCTTCAGTGGCTAGTTGAGCATGCCGCAGTTTCTTCCTCTCATACGCTTCATCTACAGCATCCTACCATGGCACTGTTAACTCTACCAGGTGAACAAGGCGTGCTGGTCCAGACCACAAGACAATATCTGGTCGAAGGTTAGTGGTGGCAATCTCAGGTGGAAAAATAAGCCGTTGACCAACATCTGCCAGCATTTTCCAGTCTCTAGCAGCTTCCAGTTGTCCTGGGCGAGGATTGGTTTTAACACCTTTTCTTGGTGGTTGCTCTCCTGGGCGGAGGAATGTTGTCTTTTGTGTGTAATGTTTTGATGGAACAGGTGGCAACTTATTGGTCATGTTACGCTTGTCTTCCAATGCTAAGGCCAAACATAGCAGCACCTGGTCATGGCACCAACTAAACCGTCCTTCAATTAAGTACACGTAACAATATCCAGCACTATGCCATTTATGTAGTTTGAAATTTTTAAACACCAAGGTAATAGAGTACCTATGAAATGCAGCAGAGGGCAGCCCAATAAGATCCATATCTGGAAGCTATAACTCTTATATGGTTGGTTTCACAGACCCTGCTTAGCAGTAATCTTGGACTATCTAATTTTAAATAGGGTAAGGTACAGTAGTCCAAGATTAGTGCTAATCAGGGTCCGTAAAACCAGCCCATAGAGATCCATGCTATCCAGCTGAAAGTGCCTTGGTTCAGGAAGTCTGGCACCATCGTGTTACCAACAGCAGCATTTGAAAAACACTTCCACGTCCCTATCCCCCTAACTTATGCCAAACAATTCAGAAAAACTGTTTGAAATTTTAAATAATGCTGCTAACCCAATCATTAAACAAATTAGTGTGTTACCCTAACACACTTTTGCTATGCATCATTAACTAATATATGGGTTAAATAATGTAAACAAGATGCAAAATAATGTTTTGCTTATACTGTAGAGGGCTCCTTATGGTCACAGCACCAATATGATATTCTGCATTTCATGTTATTCCATGAATGCCTTGAAAAATACAAATCCTAGATGGTTACTTTACCCAATTATGTATGAACAGTCATTATTAAAATGTTTATCTGCACTCTTTTTGACCATGCAGACCTTTCTAACCCTGAACCAGTGAGTTTCAGCACTGGTTGTTAAATATCATGGAATAGCTTTATCCATTTTCTACTGTCAAGAAAACACACTATAGTTCAACCCCAGGCACACGACAACAAATCTAGGAGTCATTCAGCAATACTGCTTTCCTTGTTCTGGTCTGGTCATTAAGTAAACTCTGTCATTCTTTCCTCCTTCACAGTGCTGAGTGAAACTGGAAACTGTTTGTCAATGGTTACCAATTAAATAAAAATAGCGTTTTCCCCCAAAATGCACATATCAGTTGCCAGAAACAGGTAGTTTTCTGTCAAGATACAACATTTTATATTACTTACTCAAGGAGCCTCTAATGATTTTGGCTTAATTCTGACATGGCTAAGCACCCATGCACAGTGGCACACACATCTAATGTGGAAGTCTTGAGGTACTGCAATCCTTAAAAGGCATGAAGCTATATTAAAATAAATAAATAAATAAAAATAAAAAACAGGCCTGTGTTAAAAAAATAACTCTGTGCGGTCCACTTTCACTGAAAGGGTCAGCTAAGGCCTTGCCAAAATGGCCATTTCCATGGATTATTTTTAAACCTTTACCACATTAAATACTGCAGGTCTATTTCAAACTGCTGGGAAAAAAATGCTGGCACTGCTTAGGTTTCAGAACTTATTTTCAATTTTGTCTTCAACATATTACATCCAAAACTATTTTGTAGCTGAACCGCCTGGTGCTTTGCTTAAAGGTTTTTGTCGGTTTACTGAATCTGACTGCACCGAATGAATAGGGTCTGAATTTTCCCACAAATTCCTTTAAACTGAGATCATTGTTGACCTGATGAGTTTCCACTTGAGTTATTTGGGAACCCTCAAGACTCCTTACGCAAACAAACATACCATGTTCAATTTAACAGCAAGCAAAAGACAAAGAAATATAGTCCAGCTTAGCTGCCGATTTTGGTAAAGGCTGAGCTAGCCAACAGTGAATTTCCCTGACATACATGAGTCATGACACAGAGAAGGAAATGGAGTGGACTACTTTAACAACAAAACAGAGGGCCAGATGTAGTGATAAGAAAACCAGGGAGCACTTCTGCTATCAACTACTGGGAGTGACTAACACATGAGCATACAACCTAAAACAACAGCAGTGCCAGCACAAACTCAGGAAGCATCACCTTTACAACACAATTATACACATGAGCCACTGCTGCTCAGATCTGTAATCTCCAACCTTGCTTACGACAGCAAAGAGTGCTGGAGGACATCCAAGTCCTGCCATCTCTATTTCTGAGAAAACATGCACCCCTTTCCTTTGGTCTATGGTGTATGTTTATTTTTACATTTTATTCTATATAGATAGTTGCTGAAGTCTTCAGCCAGACACAGATTTGTCTGCTACACTGCTTAAACACCTGTCCATGACATTGTATAGCTCCTGAACACAACTAAAACAATTGAAAAGTATTTTGTCCTGCACAAAAACAATAGTGCTTTATTGCAGAATGGTGAAATTATGTTTGCTACAGCAACAACAACCGCAACAAAATGTTATGGTGCCAATAGAAACTGTAATGACATTACAGTGATAAATGACTTATTGGTTATTATGAAGATTATGGTTGTGCATTATAATGCTGTAAAGCTATAGGTTATAAGCAGAGGGGGACATATGATGTACTTGTAGTTGCTGACTCAGTAAATAACATACAGACTAAATAAATACTGTCAGACACTGTAACCATTATTCTGTCTTTAAATCAAGATATATATTAAATAATCATATTTAGAATATAATGACTCTAGATGGTCTGATAGTTTACAGACCAACTGTTTCCCTATTACTATTACAGCTATCAATATTGCATTCTCCTGTTTTTGTTTCAGGTCTTTTGTTAAATACCTGATTTGCACACTGCTTTATTTGCAGTCTGCTTTATTTCACCTAATTAGCTTTTACGGCAGCGATGGGCTTTTGCACTACCATTATTTTATTTTAGGAGACAGGGGGCAGAACCCTATCCTCCCAATCAAAGCCAGTTGCACTCATTATCAGCATTGTACATTTCTCAGCAACAGGGTTTTCCATTGGATTACTTGTTCATTTATACCAATTTGCTTTAGGTTGAATGTAACCCATTCAATGTTGTGGGTTCTTATATTTCTACATATGAATGAGATTTTAAAATAAATCATGGTAGAGGCTGAACCGTCAGTTGGTTGTGCTATAGGGAAGAGCTCATAAAGTAGATTAGCTACAAACAAAAACTTTATCAATCAAACTTATCCAAAATGATCTATCAACTGGAGCTTTTATAACAAATGGAAAGAACTGTCTTATCAAGTCTGCTAATCTCATTAAAATAAGCAACTGCTTATTTCTTATTCCATAATTAAATGAGTTTCATTATTATTTGTTTATTTATTATTATTTATTTATTTAGCAGACGCTTTTATCCAAGGCGACTTACAGAGACTAGGGTGTGTGAACTATGCATCCGCTGCAGAGTCACTTACAACTATGTCTCACCCGAAAGACGGAGCACAAGGAGGTTAAGTGACTTGCTCAGGGTCACACAATGAGTCAGTGGCTGAGGTGGGATTTGAACCGGGGACCTCCTGGTTACAAGCCCTTTTCTTTAACCACTGGACCACACAGCCTCCTATGTGAAGAATGAATGAAAATGTCTGGAATACTCTAAATGGAAAGCTGTTTGCATTAAAATGCAGACAAATCACCACTTTAAAATAAATGCCTTTTTAAAGTTCCTTAGATAATGTAGGGATTTATTCATGATACAAGACTAAAAAAATACAAGTGATTAAAGAAAAACAAACATGAAGCAGGTGTTTCAAAAGCTTTGGGAATGCTTTTAAAAGAACATAAGAAATGCTATGAATGAGAAGAAGCTGTCAAGCCCATTGAGGATCAACACTTGCTAACACATCATCTGTCCCTGGGATGTATCTAAGCACGCTTTGAATGATCAAAGAGGTTTAGTTGTAAAAGCAACTAAAAAGGTATTGCTGACAAGCGACAAGTTGTGATTGGTCATTATTTGTCCAAGGGGTTATCTAATTAACTCATTCAAAACATCTTTACCTGTTGTAGGTGCAGTTTTAAAAAGAAGAACATAATATAACAATGTATTTTCTTGGTCATTTCATCTGAATATTAGAGTTGTACCCAACCATTCAACACATCTTCCCCTTTCATTAACAAACTAGCTGCTTCTTCAAATAACTGACATTTGCAGCCAGTGATATGCTTGACTCTTCTGAGACTGAAACATTAACAGACCACGTACCTGAAAGTAAAGCCCTCAAACTGAAAGCTTTCTTTAACCTAGCGTGTTACCAGTTTTTTTTTTTTTTTTTTTTTTTTAAATTATTAAAATACTATTATAATGGAAGTGTGTGACAGGAAAATTATACACTTCTTTCATTACTTTAACCCCTTTCCCACTGAATGAAGCAACAAGCAAATTAAAACCACAAGATTTATATATATACATTTTTACCTCCTGGGTGTGCCATCCTCATGTGGTTGAATAATCACCACCTTTACAGCCACGGATGTCCGCAAGAGGTCAATCATCTGCTCATGGGTTAAAGTGGCCACTGCCACTTTGCAGATCTCCACGAGACGACTGCCTTGCCTGAGGCCAGCCTTCCATGCAAATCCAAAGGGCTCAACATCTGCCACTATTCCCTCAAAGTTCACGTGGAACCCGAGCTGGCCTAGTGCGTTCCTCCGGAGGGTCATTTCTGATGTCTCACAGCCCCTGGTTACAATCTAGATTTCAAAAACAGGAAGAGAGAAAAGAAAGCAAGCCATTGTTAATATGTTGTCTTCTGAGATACGTTTTCTTAAAAGGCAAAGCAATCATTTTTAACATAAATTAATCTGGGCCTCTTTGGTGCAATAAAGCTCCAGACAGCAGCAAATATTTTCCTCAAACAATGAAACAGGTCAAGTATTATGCCACTTTATACAGTAGTTTAGACATGCTCTTAATAGGTTACACAATACCAAAATCCTTACAAAGCTATTCCATAGCTCATGGCTATTCTAGTTTAAATTGTTCATGCATTCAACAGGTGCAGGAGGACAAAAGGCAGCAGCAAAATAGGAAAACCTTCAATGTCTTCAGGCATCTTGCCCAAACAAATGGATCAGGAGGCAGACTTTTGGTAGGTTACTCTATTGTAATGGCAAATAAAGCAAAAGATGGCCCATGACATTTCAAGGCTAGAGTTTCATAAAAGACAGTATGTTGTAGGCAAGAGATGTGGCTTCAATATACATTCTTCAGTAGATCTATTGCTACAATATAGTAATTCAATTCAAATTACTAACAAAAAACTCTAAAGTTTAACAACCTGTGAAATTCACAACTGTAGGCTGCATATTGACTTGGTGTTTTAAAAGAAATAGCCAAATGTTTCACAGTGAAGATCAACCCTAGAATTCTAACCCTGGAAGGTTTGGCTACAAAGGAGTTCTAGCCAAACCTTGCATTATGTAACAAAAGCTATGCTAATATTTAAAGGTATGTTTGCAATTCCCTGTGGTTTAACCAGTTAAATAATTTCATAAACATTGATTTTATTTTTTATTTGCATATCACCAATACGAACCTGCTTTTAAGTCAAATGTCCTTAATATGATTACAATGGGATTTACTGATGCAGACATACCACACATAGTAGAAAGTGGTCCACTTTGAATGATTAGTCTGGTTGTTGGTCTCTGAATTGCTTATTACAGACACCTTATTACAATGTGCAAATGCACAGGTTCAAATACATTCTGATTGGCTCAATGCTAAGTTAATCCCATCTGAACCTGCAAGTGTAGTCTTGTGTTAAAAATCCCCAACAGAAGTTCTGTAGGTACATCACTCTACCCTAATGTATCTCATACCTGAAACATCACTTGTCTGCCAAACACAACTATTAATAATATCTTCAAGCCCTGTTATTGCCAAGGAAGAAGGAACAGTGAACCACCTTCATTTTCTAAATAGTGTTTTTGTTTAGCATTTTGAAGGAAACACTTAATTATGGGGCACTACATAATAATTCCAGTATATATACAGTACTGTGCAAAAGTTTTAGGCAGGTGTGAAAAAATGCTGTAAAGTAAGAATGCTTTCAAAAATAGACATGTTAATAGATTATATTTATCAATTAACTAAATGCAAAGTGAGTGAACAGAAGAAAAATCTAAATCAAATCCATATTTGGTGTGACCACCCTTTGCCTTCAAAACAGCATCAAGCATCAATTTTTCTAGGTACACTTGCACACAGTTTTTGAAGGAACTCGGCAGGTAGGTTGGCCCAAACATCTTGGAGAACTAACCACAGTTCTTCTGTGGATTTAGGCAGCCTCAGTTGCTTCTCTCTCTTCATGTAATCCCAGACAGACTCGATGATGTTGAGATCAGGGCTCTGTGGGGGCCATACCATCACTTCCAGGACTCCTTGTTCTTCTTTACGCTGAAGATAGTTCTTAATGACTTTCGCTGTATGTTTGAGGTTGTTGTCATGCTGCAGAATAAATTTGGGGCCAATCAGATGCCTCCTTGATGGTATTGCATGATGGATAAGTATCTGCCTGTACTTCTCAGCATTGAGGAGACCATTAATTCTGACCAAATCCCCAACTCCATTTGCAGAAATGCAGCCCCAAACTTGCAAGGAACCTCCACCATGCTTCACTGTTGCCTGCAGACACTCATTCGTATGCGCTCTCCAGCCCTTCGGCGAACAAACTGCCTTCTGCTACAGCCAAATATTTCAAATTTTGACTCATCAGTCCAGAGCACCTGCTGCCATTTTTCTGCACCCCAGTTCCTGTGTTTTCGTGCATAGTTGAGTCGCTGGCCTTGTTTCCACGTCCGGAGGTATGGCTTTTTGGCCGCAAGTCTTCCAAGAAGGCCACTTCTGACCAGACTTCTCCGGACAGTAGATGGGTGTACCAGGGTCCCACTGTTTTCTGCCAGTTCTGAGCTGATGGCACTGCTGGACATCTTCCGATTGTGAAGGGAAGTAAGCATGATGTGTCTTTCATCTGCTGCAGTAAGTTTCCTTGGCCGACCACTGCGTCTCACGGTCCTCAACGTTGCCCGTTTCTTTGTGCTTCTTCAAAGAGCTTGGACAGCACATCTGGAAACCCCTGTCTGCCTTGAAATTTCTGCCTGGGAGAGACCTTGCTGATGCAGTAGAACTACCTTGTGTCTTGTTGCTGTGCTCAGTCTTGCCATGGTGTATGACTTTTGACAGTAAACTGTCTTCAGCAACCTCACCTTGTTAGCTGAGTTTGGCTGTTCCTCACCCAGTTTTATTCCTCCTACACAGCTGTTTCTGTTTCAGTTAATGATTGTGTTTCAACCTACATATTGAATTGATGATCATTAGCACCTGTTTGGTATAATTGTTTAATCATACACCTGACTATATGCCTACAAAATCCTGACTTTGTGCAAGTGTACCTAGAAGAATTGATGCTGTTTTGAAGGCAAAGGTGGTCACACCAAATATGGATTTGATTTAGATTTTTCTTCTGTTCACTCACTTTGCATTTAGTTAATTGATAAATATAATCTATTAACATGTCTATTTTTGAAAGCATTCTTACTTTACAGCATTTTTTCACACCTGCCTAAAACTTTTGCACAGTACTGTATATATATATATATATATATATATATATATATATATATATATATATATAGTGTCAGATGTGTTTCTTCAGGAGGAAGTGCAGTGTCGAAAAGAGTGCAAAAGACCCCCGTTTTATTGATTACAAATACTATGAAAAAATACCATGAAAAATAACACATTTAACAATGTATGCATTTTTCATATAGAAAAATGTGAAATCTACAAAGTGATGGCAATAGCTGTACTAGATAAGATGTACTGGAATTACTTTGTTAGCTAATATGTACTGTAGTTTAGGAGTGTGCAGATATATTTCTCACTTTTTTGATGTGACCCACCGTGGCACCTCCAGCCTCTAACAGTCTAATATCCTGTACTGTTTAATGACTGTTCATTCTTGAACCTGGCTATGTGTCTGCTTTTCAGAACAGCATAATAAAACTGTCAGGGAAAAGAAATGCTATGTGCCATTAATGAACATTGTCAGGAGAAAGAATCTAAAGGATATCAAAACAAAACCATTAGAAAACGTCTGTAACAACACTGACAAAAGGGTGCTGAGCCACCATGGACAGCCAAGACAGCACTGGTTTGACACAAGTATGCAAGATGTTTAAATCGTTCTACAGGGATTCATGACCATTCTTTAACTCTTTCACTACAAATCTGTCTAAAAGATAAACTTTACTCAAAACTGCAGACCGAATACAAAAATATATATGTTTAGCTATATATTTTATTGCACAAGACACCGAAACAGTCAAATGACTATTATTATTTGTTTACTTAGCAGACACCTTAATCCAAGGTGACTTACAGAGACTAGGGTGTGTGAACTATGCAACAGCTTCAGAGTCACTTACAACAACGTCTCACCCAAAAGACGGAGCACATCCAGTGGTTGTTGTCCCCCTCGCTATACAGCCATAATTACTATACAGTACACAACAGAACACTTCTGAAGTAGCCTAGTGTCACTCAGCCTTCCTCAACTGTCAGGCTGTTGTCTCAGGAATTTATGAAACAATTACAGTACAAGAAAAAATCTGCTACTGGTGGCAAATGGCAATGCATATACTACAATAGAGAAATGGGTGAATTCAAACCTGCAAAATTAATTACTTAATTTAATTTGCTAAGACATCTCACCAAACACAAATCAAAAGGAGGACAGAAAAAGAGGCAGTGTGTTTTTTAAAAGGAACTACACTTTTGTTAATTACACACTTACTACGTTTATTTTGATCACATACTCTATGACGAGACAGTAAAATTACGAGACCTCCCGCCAAATGCACTGAAAAGCTTAAATTAAGCTAAAATCCTACTGTATTTGTTTTCCCCTAATTATATATATATATACAGTATAAAAAACCAAGATGCTTTCTGAAAATAGCTATTGACATTGTGTACAACACATACAGCACTAACCCCCTAGACTAGCAGTATATACATTAGCAATATGTAAATACACTATCATTTACATTAATGTTCAGCTTATAAAATTGTAATACATGTAGATTCTCTGTATTGTTTCAAAACATCCCACAAGTTTGAGTTGTTTAAAGAAAAAATTACATTAAAGACTTACTACTGTAAACTACAAAGAACCATATAAAAGATTGCTTGCACACTCGAGAGCTTACCTCTAGCCGCAGAACAATTTCTCTGATGTCTTCATCGCAGTTATCCAAGGCAGAGAGCAAGATGCATTCCCCTCTTTCATAAAATATTTTTATACTCATAACTCCATATGTCCAGCCAATAACATCCCTGCAGGAGCAGTTGAATACCACATTTTTGGATTCTTTTTCTATCAGCATAATGAATTCATTTGAAGTTCCGAGCAGACATTCGATGTCAGCGGATTGCCCAAAGTCTCGAGCAATAACATTCCATGTAATGGCTCCGATGCTGTACAGGTGGGCATCCTTTCGTGGTTTAGTTTTTTCCTTTTTCTTTGCTCCCAGTGTAATGAAGCTAAATTTCACTGTGCTGTCGACAGTTGCCGTTGTGACAAAGTTTTCTGCCAAGTCTTTCAAGTATTCCTGTCTCGTCCTTGTAGCCATGGCACGAAATTTCTCAGATTTGTGTGCTGCGTTTTCTGCATTGATCACTTTGGCTAAGAGAAAGTCCCTAAAAACTGCAGATTTGGGGAAAGTCACTCCTTTAGGAATAGGGGGCCCAAATGGAGGCACATCTTTAGACCTTGAAACTGCCACACTGTATAAAGAAATTATATAGAGGTTAGGTACAATGCTCTTGCACGCAGCCATTGATATGGCTTTTTAAAAAAATAGGCACATTTTGGTAAACCTACAACCTAATACTACCAGACTACCACAAATAAAAACCAAAGTTTCTGGAAATAAATAATGGAAAATATATACATTTAAAATGAATAAAAATATGTATTTTTTTTTTTTTTTGTTTTACTAACCAGGTCCACCTAAATGGAACAACTTCTGGACAAAAGTCAGCATAATTTCTATGCAAAGTTTCATAAAATCTGGGAAAACATTTGAGGATATTGCCTTTATTAGCAAAAACAGGGTCCAGAAATCATGACACTACACCCCCAACAACTAGTGAAAAAATGAAATCCCATGACAAGTTTCATCAAACTTGGATTAACGGTTCGCACTATACATGTACAAATGTAATTAATATGTACAGTATGTGCTGGCATCACCTCTATAACATTATACCCTGAGATCTTCAACCCCCTCAGGTGATAATAAAGAATGACTGACATTGATTAATTAAGAAATAATTCATAGATTTAAGCAACATCATTGCTATTGGACAATTCTAGTCAAAACATAAACGTTAATAAATAATGCAACATTTATAGCCTGCTAATTCACTTAGGAAACCATTTTTAAGTAAAACACAAGGTCCACTTATAGCCAGGTGGTAAATACTTTTTACAGACCACTGAAATTTCAACTGGACTTCTCTAGGTTGTCCACAGGTGGTCATGATTTACCAAACTGTTAACCATCAATAAGTTGTTGACACAGATTTGAGAGTTAAGCTTTCTAAGAGAAAGTGTGTTTTATAAAGCTAGGAGATATTAGAGTTCCATCTTTCAACTCTTCACTCACTTCAGCGAGACATACAACAAGCAAGGCTGTGCATTAACCAACTAACAAAAACATTTCTATGATATACTTTAAAAAAGTTTAAAATTGCACTACATAATCTTAAACTTACCTGTAGCAAACATTTTCAGTGCAGGGGTTATATACTTTGACTATGACAAACACATGTTGAAAGTGGGAGCGGATGTTTTTTGGGGTAAAGGGAAGGGCCCCGGGCTCTTGAAAAACGATGGTGACAATGTCATTTCCGATGTGCCTTTTCCTTAAGAGCTGGAATGGAAAGAGAAACAATAGTAAAGAGGATTACAACATTCCCAGTTTATGCAAGGGGTTAATGAGAGTGCGTCAGTGTATATAACAATGTGCTTAACCAGTAAGTGGCTTCTAATGCCATGTTACCTTTCCCTTACCTTCTTAATGTTTGACCTTTTAACCTGTTTGTCATTTTTTGTGGGGAAAGTTTAAACAAAGTTTAAACAAAAAGTGTTTCATTTTAAGATAGGACGACAACATGTTGTCTTCTTAAAATATGAGACGCTCAGGAATTCCATTGAGATAAACAATGAAATGATGACTGAGGGATATAGAAGCTGTAATCTAAACATTTTTAATTGGTTTACTTCTTTTCTCCTAAGGCAGAACATTTTTAACATAAAGTACAACACAAAATACACATAAACCGCATAGTGTCTTTCCTGCCAAGAATCCCCAGGCATTTAAGACCAGAATTACATGTCCGTTGGTAATCAACATTCGGCTCAGTAAAATTATCCCCATCATTTTTAGTGCCATCTTCCTGTGTACTGCAATTGCCTGTAATTATTCTGCCAGCAGTCTGATTTAGAGGTCATTGTGCCTTAGAGCTGGAATTTTACTTTACAGTCTGTGCCCAGATTTTCAATTACAATTGATTCAGTCACATTAGTCAGATCACTCAGAACACACTGTTCTCAGATACAGCCCAATTAATACTACTCATTAGGGTAGACTTCAAACCTACTTCTATTCTATTGCTTGGGGAGGTTTTATGAAAAGGTAAGTCAACTCATTTTAGCCACACTGGCAACATTGTGTGGATATCTTTTGGAGTATTAACACATAATCTTATGCTGCAAAAGTTGATAAAAGGAATAACAATTTTATTTTTTACAATATCACTATACAGCCTAGATCAGTGGTTCCCAACCTGTGGTCCGTGAGTAAACTCCAGGTGGTCCGTAAACAACTCCCAAAATTCGGTGAGGCTGTTCTTAGCAACACAACAAACAGCTAGTGATCGTGTAATGAGACAGTCATTTCATTTTTCCCCCCATTATCTGTTTTCTTTTATTACAGGTATGTTTGTAAATTAATATTACATCTCCCTTTGATACCAAGCATTGACTTCAAAGCCACCATTAACTGAAACAGCTTTCTTAGGTGAAACAAATACTAACTAAATAACTGTTACACATTATGAAGGCCCATTTGTCTTGTCAAAATTACAGACCTTTTTTTTTTTTTTTAGCCAGCATTATTTAAGAAAAATCTACATCTAGCATTAACGTAAATACACATCTTTCTCACAGTAACAAAAGTTAAATGTGAAACAAAACTAAGCTATATTTGTTTGACTTGTGAACTGTACCATAGTGTGAAAGATCAATTTCAGCTCCATGTTATCATTATTCAGCCAGGTTTAATATCTCACAAGACTATGCCAAAAGGAAATTCTCTTAACACTACTTGTGGAAATAATGTGTACAGTCTGTTCTGACGCTGGCATATTTAACCAAAATCCGAGGACGACCCAAAGCCCCAGTGCATTATTTGTCAGGAGGTTTTGTCAAACAAAACTGTTAAACCTGCAAAATTGAGATGCCATTTATCTACAAAGCAATCAGAATGCTGCTTTTTTTTTTTTAAAACAAAACAAACAGGAACTGTGCCATCAGCAACTTTCAATGTGTAAAATGCCAACATTTCTTTATGAACTGGTAGCGAAGATTCAAGACTTTAAATAAATACTTTAACTTTCTACATATACACATAAAAAGTGGCAAGGTGGTCCGTGGAAAAAATCCAAACACCAAGGTGGTCCCTACATTGAAAAAGGTGGGAACCACTGGACTAGATGCATGAACATGGTTTTTCCGGGATACAGTTTAACAGGATCAGATCAAATATGCATATATTTTATACAGATTTTATAATATCCTATTAACAAGTTACCACCAAAAAAAATAAATAAATTTAAAAAAAAACCCTGTTCATCACATCTTGTATGTGGACCTGCGTGGCTATTCACAAGTTAATATACAGGCTATAAAATGTTGAATTTAAATTAAACACACTCACACATACATACATACATACATACATACATACATACATACTCAACACACATAATGTGTGAGACAATACTGTATTATATTGTGTGCTAGGCCAGGCAATGTTAGAGTTTGGGGAATATCAGCAGAAGGCAAGTCAACATTTTTGATACTTCTAGTTGTAAAACTAAAACACAGATCTACCAGTGTAACTGTGTTTAGGAAGTCTGCGTAAGTCAGGTTTGGATCCTGCTTGCTTACTGCAGGCAAGACATATCACATGTCCAAGCACAGTGAATAGAAAGAAACCTATTGTGGTTGAAATTGGTCCCCTCTAATTATTTCTTCACAATCTTATAGGGTTCAAACCACATTTCTGGACAGTGCTTTAAAATTCGCAACAACAAAAAAAAGACCAATGCTGCAAAAACACAAAAGAAACTTTTGGTTTATAAATTAATTATAAAATTATAATTATAAAAAAAAAACACAAAAAGTAAGGGAAATACTAAAGGGAAAATCAACAAGTGGCATGTGAGGTTAGCTGTCAATTTCAGGAAATTTGTGAAAATTCCCCAAACGGCTTGAAACCCAGTCAATTAAATTATTATTATTAAATTATAATTATAAAAAAAAAAACACAAAAAGTAAGGGAAATACTAAAGGGAAAACTAACAAGTGGCATGCGAGGTTAGCTGTCAATTTCAGGAAATTTGTGAAAATTCCCCAAACGGCTTGAAACCCAGTCAATTAAATTATTATTATTAAATTATAATTATAAAAAAAAAAACACAAAAAGTAAGGGAAATGCTAAAGGGAAAACTAACAAGTGGCATGCGAGGTTAGCTGTCAATTTCAGGAAATTTGTGAAAATTCCCCAAATGGCTTGAAATCCAGTCAATTAAATTATTATTATTATGCTGTTTCCAAGCTGGCTTGGGAAGCCTATTGTTACTGTAAAGATTTATTTATTTTATTTTTTGTTGTTTTTCCTCCCAAAACTTTAAACTGCTCCTGTTCACACGCAGTGTAACCAATCAACATGAAACTTGGCAGATATCATCCCATGTAGATTATAGTTCAGATGCAAAACAAATTGTGCTCCTGCATTCAATCAAGATGACAGCCTGGCGCATCTTTTGGAAAAACCTTTCAAAATCTTCTTCTTGGGAATCGGTGAACCGATTGATCTGAAACTTCACTTGTTTGTGAAGCAGAAGTTGCTACGATAAATTTTACTATCAAAATGGCTGCCACCAAATTTGCCAAAACACTCCCCAAACAAACTGCTTCTGTTTGCAAACCGTTTAACCAACTAACTCAGAACTTGGTATGCATCATCTTGGGGGCAACAGAATTCAAATATGGCAAAATGGTGTTCTTTCGCAAAACAAGATGGCCACCAGACCTACATTTCGTTCTTAAGTTGAAAAACGGTCCAAAGTTGACACGCATCAGTCCTGTGTCAATACAACTGACTTGTTCAAAAATTGTGTTTGTGCGTAAACCATTATATCCGCCTGACGCATTTCTTGAAAACCCTTTCAAAATCTTCAGTCAAATGCAAAACTAGCTTATAACTCCTTACAAGGTGAAGATAGGGTAATGGTTACTATGAAACACATATATGCTACAGCTTGCCAAAACATCCAGCTGGTACTGAGCTTGGAAGCTGTAAAACTGCCAGGCAGTTCTAGTTATTACTATTATTACTATTACTACTAGTATTACTATTATTAAAGAGTAGGAGCAACAGAAAAATGTATAAATTGTAAAGATTTTAATTGTAATCTACTGTACCTATTCACAAATATTATTTATTTTATGATTATATGTAATGCAGTTCTCCTCTTACATCCTACCAGTGTCAAGTTGTATCCACCTGTATACACCTGACAATTCACAGAGGTGTTTTAAACAATATTGTTAACATTTGTGTCTGACTAACACTGTACAATTCTATTGAGAAATACTACAGGATATGAGGATTTATTGACACCATTAATATTACATCAAGGAAATAAACATTAGGAATGGACTTGAAAATACATACCTGCTGTGTGTTATTGGCAGTATATGGAAGTAAAGTCGACACATGGAACATCAATTCATAATCTTTATAGGTGGTGTACAGTGAGTGACTTCCAGTTGAATCAGCTAAAAAACACACAAAAATATATATATATTATAAAAAACACACCTAGATATTTCACGGAGTGTGTGTATAGATATATATATATATTCATTGAACACAAAAATAATGGTTTAAAATATCATCATCTATCAAGCAAACACTTCCTACTGAAAAAAGAACACCCTCTGATGAATTACTTTGACATATCACATAACAGTGCACAACTGTTTGGAAGCAATACGGCTCTAATTGCATGTTTAGCAAGAATTGATTTGCTACAAAATACTGCACTCCATTACAAAAGCTAATATTTGTTGTTATCTAAACTGGCAGGTTTATTTCTAAGGCATGACAAAAGTTGTTCGAGTGTTGAATGTTGCTCTGAGATGGATATATATATATATATATATATATATATATATATATATATATATATATATATATATATATATATATATATATATATATATATATATATATATATATATATATATATATATATATATATATATATATATATATATATATATATATATATATATATATATATATATATATATATATATATATATATATATATATATATATATATATATATATATATATATATATATATATATATATATATACATATATATATATATATATATATATATATATATATATATATATATATACATAATATATATATATATATATATATATATATATATATATACATATATATATATATATATATATATATATATATATATATATATATATATATATATATATATATATATATATATATATATATATATATATATATATATATATATATATATATATATATATATATATATATATATATATATATATATATATATATATATATATATATATATATATATATATATATATATATATATATATATACATATATATATATATATATATATACATATATATATATATACATATATATATATATATATATACATATATATATATATACATATATATATATATATATACATATATATATATATATATATATATATATATATATATATATATATATATATATATATATATATATATATATATATATATATATATATATATATATATATATATATATATATATATATATATATATATATATATATATATATATATATATATATATATATATATATATATATATATATATATATATATATATATATATATATTGTGAATCAACTCACCCACTCGGGTTCGTTGCCCCTTTAAAAATTGACCCAGCACACAAGAAATTGATTTTTAAGTGCTGGTGCGCTATTTTTAATAAACACAAAAATCAAACAAACACCAGATAAACACCTAGCTCTTTCAGAGCACTAACTCAAACTTTCAGGAACACCCTGACTACAAGTAGGACGGCTAAGCCGTTTCCCCACCAAACAATAAACAAAAACCACACAGGTTTAATACAGCACTTTTTACCTCACGACTGCCAGGAAGCAGAGCACTCCTTTCTGCCACCTTCTCCTCAGCAGCCCCTAACAGACTGGCTGCTTTCTTTAAATACCCTGCACCTGGCTCTAATTTAATAATAAGCACCAGGTGCAGGGAATGATTCATAATAAAACTATTAACAAAACTGATTAACAAAACACAAAACAATTAAACAAAACCAACGTGCATTTTCACATTTTTTTTTTTCTTCAGGGAGGCTTTTAACCCCCTCCTGCTATCTCATATATATATATATATATATATATATATATATATATATATATATATATATATATATATATATATATATATATATATATATATATATATATATATATATATATATATATATATATATATATATACACACACACACTGATGAGCAATTTTTTCAATGGGCTCATCCTGTTGATATTTCCTTTATCACACAGCTGTGAGATATGGGAAACACACGCTCATTAATACCAGCAACAGAGCGCCACCCCAGCATGAGCTGTTAAACAGTAGCTAGTGTGTGATAAATGAGAATTTAAATGCCCACCCGAGGGCGAAGCCTGAGGGGTTTATGCAAGCATCCCACCCCTTGGGTGTGTGTTAAATTCTCATATCACACACTATCCCATGCATTATTCTCTATCTATCTATCATTCAATATTACTCACATTGAAGACTTTTCTTCTAAAAAGAGTTGAAAACAGGTTTATAGTTATGCCAGAATATTTGCTTGACATGTCCTGCTTCACACAAAATAGGGCACCTGCTGGTTCTGACATACCGCGGTATGGAGCACTCATGTCCTGCAAAACTACAGAATATGAAAGATACTGCTCCCTTGTAACCATTAAAAATACAGATAGGCAAAATGTTTATAAACCATATTCTGTACAATATAAACCTGAATAAACATCTTGTCAAAGGGACTAAACATGTGTTGCTTATTATATAGGAGCAGCCAATTCCTTGATCAACAATTAAGAAACACTAAAACCACTAAACTTCTTCAGTATGATGAAATAGAAAATATGAAAATGAAAAAAGGACTTCTAAAAACCTTTTTGAGGCAGATACATTTTCATCCTCCCCAAAGCAGGGATTTTCTATCTATTTAAGCACACCCTTATATTCAGATATTACACTAAAATGAATAAATAGACTTTAGAATGGATACAGGGTACGACTGTATTCTGATACATACTTTTGTTGTCCAGTTGGGCTCTGTACTTGCTGAACCCCTTCAGCCGCACTTTCTGACCCAGCAAATCCAGGAACTCGTCAAAGCCAGGCCCAGCAGTCTCGTTGTTGTACATCTCCTCCTCTGTGCTCTGCCCAGCCTTGCAGTAAAGGATCCCAACTTTGTGCTGAAAACTCAGCTAAAAACAGAAAAAAATACACCAGTCAGCCACCTTAATCAAGATTTATCATGATGTAGGTGCCGTAGGAACTTGTTTGGAAGACAAAGGTTATGTCAAAACGCTGGCCTTCTGGACTAAGGATTTAAAACGTTAGGTTACTATCATAACACTGGTTCCCTGAAATAGAAATGTAACCATTACTTAATGGGCGTTTACCTCCTAAAGACCCAAAACCTGAATATTATATACCAAAGCTGCTAAGCCGAGACTGGTGACGCAGTCATGGCCCGCCCCGAGGGCATAAAATGACAGCGCTCACAGACCTCCAAGTACTTTTTCCTACAAGCCTGCTGCAATCATGGACGCAGTGACCTTAAAGGTTAATGGTTACATTTCTATTTCAGGAAACCAAGGTTATGATGATAACCTAATGTTCCCTTTCAAGTATGAAATGTAACCATTACCTAATGGGCAAGTATGCCAAAGCCATTGCAAGGGCACACTATTGTAGAACAAATGGAATGCTACAAGGCTAAGCTGTGTTGTAAGGGTTGACTCGGAAGCCGCTCTTAACGCTCTAGTTCCAAAACCAGGGTTTTGAGGATACACGATTTAAGTCTGTAGAACCTAGTAAAAAGTAGCGGGAGTAGTCCACACTGCTTAATTGCAAAAGTCCTTGACAGGGGCACCCTGGAATAAAGCCCATGAAGTGAGCAGTGAGCTTTCTGGTGGAGGCAAGTTGGCCTTCTCATAGGCAGTCATGATTGTGTCTGCTATCCATTGGGACAGCCTCTGCTTAGACAGGGTTTGACCATGGGACTTAGTTCCAGAGCAGACAAAAACTTTGTTTCAGACTGCCTCCAACTATTCATTCTGTCAACATAGTATGCCAGGGCCCGCACTAGGCAGAGTGTATGGAGCTGCAGCTCCCTGTCAGACTTGAAAGGAGGTGGAAGGAAGCCACCAATTCCACAGATTGGTTGACATGGAATGTCTTCGGCAAAAGGCAGGATTGGTACAGAGCGTAACCTTTGTCCGGGCCTCTGTAAAAATTAAGCAGGCTTTCGCTATAGAGAATGTCTGCAACTTGCTCACCCGCATTTTGAAGCAAGCAAACAGTCGCTTGAGCGATAAATATTTCAGCTCAGATGAATGCATGGGCTCAAATGGAGGCTTCAAGAGTGCATTGAGTGCACTGCCCGAAGTGAGAGGTTCTCGTGTGCCCAAAAGCTTCCGGGCCACGCAATGGAGACTGGGCAACATATGCCCGCCCTGGTGGTTGATGTAAGGCACCACTGTTGTGTTGTCTGTACGGAAAGGCACATGTCTCCCTTGAACCTTCTGCAAGGCTAAGTAAACTGCCTGCAGCTTCAAAACATTTTATGGAGACCCTGCCAGGGGGTTCCACACCCCTGTGCAACCCTGCCATTCCACACATCACCCCAGCCCAGGCTGGACGCGCCCTTGGTCACAACCTCCCTTCTGGTGACACTGCCCAGCACTATGCCGAGGTATAGATGGGCAGGCTCTTTCGACCAAGAGCTTGCCTTTAGACAGTGGCGAGACACTCTCAAAAGACAGTCGTGGTACAGCGCGGGTTGAAAAACCCTGCTGTTGAACCAGGCCTGCAGAGGGCACATGCGCAGGAGACCCAAAGGTGCAGCCATCAAGCCCAGAAGTTTCAGAACTTCACTACAGTGAGTGCTCTGTCAAGCTAAAATAGCTCTAAACAGGCAGCTATTCTCTGCACTGCCGTCTGACAAGCCTATGCTTAGTCTCTGTGAAATTACATAAAATACTTCTCTCATACAAAATACGGAAATAACAATTACTTTAATTAAACAAAATGTTTTGTAATTTTGACCGAAGCCAAAATGAGAAAAAAATACCTCCAGCCGGAGCTATTGCAGCCTGGGGAGAGAGCACAAAGTCAGCCGACTTACGTTGCTTGATCCCTGGGAAGGGGTGAATCAAGCCGCCAGCTTCACGTAGAGCACAAGGCCGCAGTGGGACGTAACAAACAACAGGCTATGGTGCGCAATATACACGTAATTATTTATATATATATATATATATATATATATATATATATATATATATATATATATATATATATATATATATAAAAAATCCTATTACAGCGGAAATAAATGATTGCATAAATTATGTGAAACACAATAATTAGCGGAAATTATACAGTCATAAGTAACAAGTACTTATCTGATAAGCTCCTGTCAGGTCAGTCTTGAAAGGAAAAATGGCACAGAGGTCTGTGAACGCTGTCATTTTATACCCTCGGGAGCGGGCGTGACTGCGTCACAGGCTCGGCTGAGCAGCTTTGGTACAGAATATTCGGGTTTCGGGTCTTTAGGAGGTAAACGCCCATTAGATAATGATTACATTTCATACTTGAAAGGGAACACATATCATTCCAACAACAGAATTTACATTCTAAAGAACCCTGGTATTGAGAACACTGTAATAACAAGAAAAGGTTAGATTTCAATTATGCAGCAATTTAGGCCATTCGAGATTTTGATATATCAACTTAAATACTTAAAATAGCTTCTGTGGCTTAGGATGCAAAGAGAGGAAAGGGGCTTGTTATGGAGGTACTATAGTATGTGTTTATGCAGCTCTGTTTTTAGTATTGTAGCATGTGTTTGTTGTTAAAGGTCAATGGGTAATAAGGCAAGACTTTATATTTTTAGAAGGTTAAAAAATGATGCAATTACCCCACATTCTGTAACTAAACCTACACATTTATTTACTTTATCTTTGTTTCTATATCTTGGTTATTTCAATTACATTTTCAATACAATTTTCATCCAGCCTGATGTTCCTGGCCTAGACCGAGTTAGTGGTTGTAGCTGTCTGTCTACATTCATGGTCACATGGCAGTTAATGAACCCATACAAATCATGTGAAAACTCCTCACAAGACCTTTCACCTTAAATACATCAAATTCCTTATGTTTTTTAATGCAAATACCCCCTGACAATCAGTCATGAATTTCACTTGTGACCTGATTTAAACCCAGACCTTCTAGGAGGTGAAAGCCATATAATACTAGCAAATTAGCCTGCTGTGCCATTTAGACCCCTATAAAATGCTATTTTAAACTTGGACCATATGTACGCAGTGGTCATCGTCACAATAAAGCAGCTGTTGTGAAGGCATGCCAAATTATGCTAAGCATTTATGTACTGTAAATAACCTTCTATCAACCAGTCATCCATAACTTTAAAACACTCAATATTAAGATATTCAGTACTAAAATGAAGCTTCTCTACAAGCTATAAATTATCAAACGAACCTTGATGCAGATCCTTGCCTAAACTGCAGATTAAGAAATATTGCATGACTGCACTACATTAATCATTAATTTTTTAATTAGAAAACTCAAGTGTGAAACTTCACATTTCATTGTCTTTAGCCTTTAAATGCCCAGAAATAAAATATTCCATGCATTCCTTCTATTTTAAAACTGATGCATCTCTTATTACAGTAAAATCAAGATGCTCAGACACAGTATTTTCATTTCAGAATAATTCTCATGAAACCAGTTACAGCCCAGTACTTTACCCCTTGATAAATCGTTCTTTAAGAACAATTTACTTTTAATCAAGGATTCGTGTGATACAAGTTTGAAAATAAGGTTCATTTTACATCAAGTTTTAGAAATGGTGGTAAAACTCCACAGATAACCAGCACATTTCAAACGTAACCATGTCTGCAGTTAAATACATTTAAATGCAAAATATGTCCCACTTAAGTCAGTATAATTAAAAGCATTAGGTATTTGTTACACCAGAGACATTTACCTAAGTATTTAATTGATGGTGTGGCAACTCTGAAAATGTGAAAGGACAGTATTTACATCCAAAGTGCACAAACTCCTTTACAGACAGCTGTGAATTATTTATTAGGCTTTGAAATTCTCAGAACAAAAAAGAACTCACTATTGACTGACTCTCACACCCATTAAAATGGATGTTAAGCAAGGAGGGTCACCATGTGTCTTCCAAAGGTTTCATGACAATTATTTCTGTAATGAAACAGCTACTGTAATTACAATAATGTCCCTTTATTTACACATTTAAAACAGGTCAACCAGTCAGAGCAAGTACACAATGTTGTTGTCATGGTAACTCCCTTTGTGGTGTAAAAAAAAGAAAATTAAAGAAACTCATTTATTTTACCGTTTTGCTTTCAGGTCATAATGAGTTGAACATTTGTTTTGTATTTGTAAACTTGACCCTTAACTGGCATAATATATTACAGGTGACAATTTGAGTGGATCCCATTATAATATTGACTGTAATTGACATTGAGGATATAGATAATAAAGACTATCAACTGCCAGACTCTTTTACTTACCACTACAGTGAGCAATTAAAGCTGATGCTCAAGTATATTGACAAATAGATGGTAAATTGCAGTTTAGACAGTCCGTAAATGAGTGATTCAGGCGATTTCTTAATATGAAACAGGTGCATTATACTTTAAAACTGACATCACATAAAAAAAAAAAAAAAAAATCCCCAAACAGTTTTTCAGGTGAGCTTTGATAATTACTAATACTCTCCATTTAAACACAGACTCGAAAGCCAATTACTGACTAATTCTAAAATGTCCTCACACCGCTACAGTACCACAGTATTCTCATTCATTTTAACATTGCATGCGGTTTGCTCTCAACGCATCCGACTGATGACTATGACTTCTTAAATGCTTACTCCCACGCTTCTGAAACTACACTTCTCCAGTGGCAGTTGCATCACAGTTACTGCCTTAGTGCTTTGTTCAATACCACCCCGCCTCATTTTATTACATCATGATACAAATTCCTTACAGCTTATATGTATGTTTATCAGCAATATGTAGATTTACCCATAGATAGATAATTACTGCTAGAAAAGGCATAATTGGAGAGTGAGTCTCTCTTCCTGCAAATGCCTTCCACTGTTCAACATCAAGCTGTGCACAAGACAGCATGGGGTCCTTCAACAGTTTCCCATTGCCTTTCCTACAAGAGGGCAACCACTTACTCCATCATCATGGACATCACCAACCTCCCCCCTGCAGAACCAAATCTAGATCACAGAGCTAGTCACAGCAGTGAGCTCAGAATAGGGGACTGAACTTCAAAAAACACGCCAAGAGCAAACATATGGCAATCTGATGCGCTGATATAACAAAACTATTAGGTCTGAACATGCAAATGAGACATGCTTAAAAATCAGCTTAATTCTATATTCTTTTTTCTTTCTGATTGCAATCATAAAAAGGTTCTTTTAAAAAAAAAAAAAAGATAAATCTGTGTAGGGTCGTTTGATGAGCTGCTCTTTAATTCTTGTCCTGCCAAAGACATACGTAATGTCGGATGAATGTACCTTAACACAGACTTATTAAAACAAAAACAAAAAAAACAACAACTAATAAACAGATTTGAGTAATTGCAACAAGAATCATCATAAAAAGAAGACCGTAACATTAAAAGATATAGATAGACAGATACAAAACTGATATTTCAAGGGGATACATTTTTAAAAAGGTTGACAATTATGATCTGAAATCGCATAAAGGCAGTTGTGACAAAAGTGACATTAAGACCTAAATAAATAAAACATATTGCATCTCCCGATATAGATGAGATGCAAATCATAATAAAACAGTGATTTAAATCTCCAAAATGCTCACAGGTAATGCCTGATTCATAAACATTATAGTTTTTGTATGCAATGCCAGGAGAGAGAAATGTGTAAAAAGAGTTTCCTATTAAGGTTGGATGCCTCTAAATAACAAATGTATGTACAGTACTAATCTAAAGGTTTTGTTATATCACAGAAATAACAATATAACCCAGTGCATACAGTAGCACATCTCCGTACCTATGAAGAGGCATTTCATACAGTACTTCCCCAAAAGAGCGAAATAAACATACAAAATAATATTCTTGATTACAGAAAAGATTTCAACTGATTGCACAGGGTGTGCTATGTATTATGTGGTGGAAAGTTTTTTTTTTTTATTTCATTTTTTTTTAACAAACAACCAGTTCCTCTGTGGTTGGTATTACTTTTTAAATGCAGCCGTTTCTAATGGTTGCCCATCTACTGTTTTCATAGTGCATCCTAATCAGGCATCCTTTATATTGAAAACTACTTCAGGTTGAAACTGTGATACTACGTATTTTACAGTTATGGATGCAAATCCTTTCTATATAGGGGTACTCCGGGCCCCTTCATAGCTTCTGGGTTTTTCATGTGCGATTATTTTTCATAACGAATACACACTGTGATTCTGTAATTTTTGTTTCTACTATTTATTTATTACTCGCATGAGACAAAAAAATAAAAACTTTCCAAAAAAGTTCGCTTTTGCTTTGTGGAGACAATTTTGATTGAAAAACAAAACCATAAAAAACATTTTATTTTTGTTTTACTATTTTCAAACTATCGCTTTCGAGTCCTGATTCATGAGCTGCGTAACCTCTTCAGAGTTCAGAGTTCTCTTTGAATTTCAAAGACCAGGCAAACTTCAAGTCTGCAAATGTAGAACCCAAACTCAAAGTGTGTGGAATTCTACGGTCACCCTTATATATTTGCTCTGCAAAGTATTACTACTACTTTCTGTTCAGTAGAGCAATGTTTATGAAATATAGCAAAATGAATGATTTCAAGTGAATCATTCATACATTTGTAATTAATATGCAAATTGGTTATGACTGGCATAAGATGTTAAAAACAATAACTGAGAAAATAGTGTGGGTAGCACACTCACAAGTTGTGAAGAAAATCTAACTTTAAAAAGGGACCAATACCCAAGCTATTACCAGTAGAGTATGTCATTTAAAAAATGAAAATAAGCTTGATTCATTTCATTCATTTATTTTTATATAACAACCTGTAATAATAAAAAGGTGTCAACTATCCTTTTACAAAGCCCACAGTAGTTTCATTTCAATTTTATAAATGTTTAGTATACAGTAAAACTACTGGATTATAAAAACTATTTTGAAATACAAAAAGTCCCCAATATACAAGGCCATAAGCACATTTTAATGATGTACAGTGTAGGGAAGGCTAATTTTAAATCAATCAGTCGCATACTTGTGTTGCAAGTAATACAATACCAGAACAAATTCATTGTTTCAAACATACCCAGGCCTTTTACCACTAAACCATAAAATGAACAAGTCGCAGGAAACGGCTTTAATTAGATTCCGACATGCAGAGCAGCTCCCATCTGCTGCATGTGCTAGCAAAGAGGACTAGAGCCACTCCAGTCAGTACTGGAAGTATTCCTTTTAAATTGGTCTAACCCCCTGCCCCGAGAAAAAAAAAAAAAGAAAATCTGCACTTGCTTGTTTTCATCATGGGTATGATCTCACAAAGTGAAGTGGCATGTTAAAAGCTTAGCAGTCCATGAATCTAGCGACCATCAACCAAACAGATGGCCTGTATACCAGTTTAGGGCATTAGAATAAAAGGGCTTAAAATGAGCTTCGGGGTATACTGGGGATCAGCTAAAGTTCATAAGAAAGCAGGGTCATTAGCTGAAATGACCAGAATATGGTAAAAAAAAAAAAAAAGTTAGTAAAAATGTATTTCAATCTAAACTCATTAACTTGTGGAAAGTAACATCACGCTCTATTAATTTAATTTTCGGGTTTTCTAACCAGAAGACACAACAAAATTTGCAACTTACCCCTTGTTCATCCAATTTAAGCAGCTGTTCTGGGACTTTGGGTGAGTTTAAAGCCAGCCTTAGGCACTGGATGTTTAGCTCTGGTATTGCGTACTCTAGCACCTCTTTGAGAGGCAGTCCCCTTGCTGTGCCATGTCTGGCTGTGGAGGGCACAGCATCTTCCAGTATTGCTCCTCTCAGAGTGGTGAGCTGTGAGGAATAAATAGAGATCTGATTCAATATTTATACCTGCATACTTCAAAACATTGTCAACTTGAAGCCAGAGGAAATTAAACTCAATTCATTTTGGAAAAATAAAAATGTGCAATTGAGTGAGAATGTGAGAATGATAGCTATATCTTGTCATTTCATTTATGGTAAAAGTGCTTGTAATGTAGCACAGGCCTTCCAATAAAAGTATCCAGTCAGTGTCTAGTTGCAAAGTTTAAAGCAATTCAAATAATTTACAGATTTAAAAATTCTCTTCACACCAAATGTGGATGGCTGTACTGCATCTAGGTCAGCGTTTACTGCTTGTAAATATTTGGGATATTTCTATCAAAGGGCATCACATATTTTCACATTGCAGAGAATCAAGTAATTTGACAATATTTTAACCCAGGTTAACCCAAGTGAAATGCACCATCTCACCTCTAATGGGATTTGGCTTCTTTACAGCTGGGCTGCCTGAAGCACCTAGTAATAATATAATGGACAATGGTCGTATACAGTTCAGTACAGTACTGACTGGCACTGGAGGCATTTGAACCCTGAATCCTTAGCTACCTGTACTTTTTCCTCATATTTTATTTATTTAAGAGAAACGAACACAGCTGTAGTCAAACGCTGAACTGTAAAAAAAAAAAAATATATATACAGTACTGTGCAAAAGTTTTAGGCAGGTGTGAAAAAATGCTGTAAAGTAAGAATGCTTTCAAAAATAGACATGTTAATAGATTATATTTATCAATTAACTAAATGCAAAGTGAGTGAACAGAAGAAAAATCTAAATCAAATCCATATTTGGTGTGACAACCCTTTGCCTTCAAAACAGCATCAATTCTTCTAGGTACACTTGCACACAGTTTTTGAAGGAACTCGGCAGGTAGGTTGGCCCAAACATCTTGGAGAACTAACCACAGTTCTTCTGTGGATTTAGGCAGCCTCAGTTGCTTCTCTCTCTTCATGTAATCCCAGACAAACTTCGATGATGTTGCGATCAGGGCTCTGTGGGGGCCATACCATCACTTCAGGACTCCTTGTTCTTCTTTACGCTGAAGATAGTTCTTAATGACTTTCGCTGTATGTTTGGGGTCGTTGTCATGCTGCAGAATAAATTTGGGGCCAATCAGATGCCTCCCTGATGGTATTGCATGATAGATAAGTATCTGCCTGTACTTCTCAGCATTGAGGAGACCATTAATTCTGACCAAATCCCCAACTCCATTTGCAGAAATGCAGCCCCAAACTTGCAAGGAACCTCCACCATGCTTCACTGTTGCCTGCAGACACTCATTCGTGTACGCTCTCCAGCCCTTCGGTTGAACAAACTGCCTTCTGCTACAGCCAAATATTTCAAATTTTGACTCATCAGTCCAGAGCACCTGCTGCCATTTTCTGCACCCCAGTTCCTGTGTTTCGTGCATAGTTGAGTTAAGCTTGGCCTTGTTTCCACGTCGGAGGTATGGCTTTTGGCTGCAAGTCTTCCATGAAGGCCACTTCTGACCAGACTTCTCCGGACAGCAGATGGGTGTACCAGGGTCCCACTGTTTTCTGCCAGTTCTGAGCTGATGGCACTGCTGGACATCTTCCGATTGCGAAGGGAAGTAAGCATGATGTGTCTTTCATCTGCTGCAGTAAGTTTCCTTGGCCGACCACTGTGTCTACGGTCCTCAGCGTTGCCCGTTTCTTTGTGCTTCTTCAAAGAGCTTGGACAGCACATCTGGAAACCCCTGTCTGCCTTGAAATTTCTGCCTGGGAGAGACCTTGCTGATGCAGTATAACTACCTTGTGTCTTGTTGCTGTGCTCAGTCTTGCCATGGTGTATGACTTTTGACAGTAAACTGTCTTCAGCAACCTCACCTTGTTAGCTGAGTTTGGCTGTTCCTCACCCAGTTTTATTAGTCCTACACAGCTGTTTCTGTTTCAGTTAATGATTGTGTTTCAACCTACATATTGAATTGATGATCATTAGCACCTGTTTGGTATAATTGTTTAATCATACACCTGACTATATGCCTACAAAATCCCTGACTTTGTGCAAGTGTACCTAGAAGAATTGATGCTGTTTTGAAGGCAAAGGGTGCTCACACCAAATATGGATTTGATTTAGATTTTTCTTCTGTTCACTCACTTTGCATTTAGTTAATTGATAAATATAATCTATTAACATGTCTATTTTTGAAAGCATTCTTACTTTACAGCATTTTTTCACACCTGCCTAAAACTTTTGCACAGTACTGTATATATATAGATATATAGATATATATACAGTACTGTGCAAAAGTTTTAGGCAGGTGTGAAAAAATGCTAAAGTAAGAATGCTTCAAAATAGAACATGTTAATAGATTATATTTATCAATTAACTAAATGCAAAGTGAGTGAACAGAAGAAAAATCTAAATCAAATCCATATTTGGTGTGACCACCCTTTGCCTTCAAAACAGCATCAATTCTTCTAGGTACACTTGCACAAAGTCAGGGATTTTGTAGGCATATAGTCAGGTGTATGATTAAACAATTATACCAAACAGGTGCTAATGATCATCAATTCAATATGTAGGTTGGAAACACAATCATTAACTGAAACAGAAACAGCTGTGTAGGAGGAATAAAACTGGGTGAGGAACAGCCAAACTCAGCTAACAAGGTGAGGTTGCTGAAGACAGTTTACTGTCAAAAGTCATACACCATGGCAAGACTGAGCACAGCAACAAGACACAGGTAGTTATACTGCATCAGCAAGGTCTCTCCCAGGCAGAAATTTCAAGGCAGACAGGGGTTTCAGATGTGCTGTCCAAGCTCTTTGAAGAAGCACAAAGAAACGGGCAACGTTGAGGACCGTGAGACGCAGTGGTCAGCCAAGGAAACTTACTGCAGCAGATGAAAGACACATCATGCTTACTTCCTTCGCAATCGGAAGATGTCCAGCAGTGCCATCAGCTCAGAACTGGCAGAAAACAGTGGGACCCTGGTACACCCATCTACTGTCCGAGAAGTCTGGTCAGAAGTGGCCTTCATGGAAGACTTGTGGCCAAAAAGCCATACCTCCGGACGTGGAAACAAGGCCAGCTGACTCAACTATGCACCGAAAACACAGGAACTGGGGTGCAGAAAAATGGCAGCAGGTGCTCTGGACTGATGAGTCAAAATTTGAAATATTTGGCTGTAGCAGAAGGCAGTTTGTTCGCCAAGGGCTGGAGAGCGCATACCTAATGAGTGTCTGCAGGCAACAGTGAAGCATGGTGGAGGTTCCTTGCAAGTTTGGGGCTGCATTTCTGCAAATGGAGTTGGGATTTGGTCAGAATTAATGGTCTCCTCAATGCTGAGAAGTACAGGCAGATACTTATCCATCATGCAATACCATCAGGGAGGCATCTGATTGGCCCCAAATTTATTCTGCAGCATGACAACGACCCAAACATACAGCGAAAGTCATTAAGAACTATCTTCAGCATAAAGAAGAACAAGGAGTCCTGGAAGTGATGGTATGGCCCCACAGAGCCCTGATCTCAACATCATGGAGTCTGTCTGGGATTACATGAGAGAGAGAAGCAACTGAGGCTGCCTAAATCCACAGAAGAACTGTGGTTAGTTCTCCAAGATGTTTGGGCCAACCTACCTGCCGAAGTTCCTTCAAAAACTGTGTGCAAGTGTACCTAGAAGAATTGATGCTTGATGCTGTTTTGAAGGCAAAGGGTTGTCACACCAAATATGGATTTGATTTAGATTTTTCTTCTGTTCACTCACTTTGCATTTAGTTAATTGATAAATATAATCTATTAACATGTCTATTTTGAAAGCATTCTTACTTTACAGCATTTTTCACACCTGCCTACTATATATATATATATATATATATATATATATATATATATATATATATATATATATATATATATATATATATATATATATAATCCAATAAATTGTATTAAAAAATCTTACCAGGGCAAAGAACAATAAAAGAATGTAAGCACAAATGGATGCAAATAAATCACATGTGCAGAACTATATATAAAACTTTTTAGAATACAGCTAGATTCCTTAGACTGCATTCATCCATAACACTTGATTCTAATATATTCAGCAATACTAAAACTGGGCCTACAAAAATATATCGGATAAACATTTGATTGAAAAGTGTTTTAGCCCATAGTTAAATTTACAAACGTAAGTTTATTTTTCATATTTCTGAATATCCTAATATGGCTAGTCTGTATTGCATTTTATAGTGCCTGGTCTTGAAAAACTGTAGCTGAAAATAAACTTACTAAACTAAAATTATGTTTCAATTTTTACACTGAAAATGGCTGTAGCTCTCACTACCGTGTTATCAAAGATATAACTGTAAATTTGTAATTTGTAATGTAATTAAATACATATTAGTAACTAAATACAGAAAGTACAATGTTGTAATAAAATGAGTCCACCCACTTTCCTAAGCAGTCTTTTTTTTATCTTTCTTCTAAGACATCAAAATGAATTTACCTCACTGGTCCTGAAGGTGATCCGATAGTTATATTGCACTCCATCCTTTTCTTTTCCATCCTCTAGCTTTTCCCTTCGGATGCTTACGGCCACAGGCCCCAGGTTTTCATCTACTCCAAAGTAGTTTTGATGTTCTGTTAAGTGAAGAAAAAAAAAAAAATGTAAAAAGAAGTAGGACATAAAAAGATCATAGCTAGTGGTCTGCTCAAAGCGTGGAGGGACCATTCACAGCAAGTTCGATATTCTGATGAGATGGTTATAGTCCAGCGTTGTGCCATTTTAGATAAACACTATGCAATCTGTAAAACTGTCTGCTAGAAAATGAGTTTTACCTACACAACGGTTCCTTCGTTGCAAAAGTACTGTAAATGCTGCATTTTAAAAGCAGTTTTATATTAATGGATTTTTCAGCATTAAATTTGTATTGGGCATAAATGTGCTGAACCTATGCACTTCCAGTAAGGTTATGCAGAGGAATACAAATAGAGGTTAAGAAGATATGAAGTAGCCAGCAAGCTCAACATGATTTTACTGTGCTGACCAGGAGAAGTTTACAAGTTTCAGTCACAGACACAGACAGTTAAGACAGCCACTGAAAATTGTGTTTTTGACATTTCTCTCAAAATGCATGTATTTAATAAATAAATAAATAAATAAATAAATAAATAAATAAATAAAAATAAGTACACAAACAGGAACGTGACCGACTGCCCGAGAAAAGACTAACCAAAACGTTACTGCCAAGTCTCGAAGAATCATTCATGACATACAAGCAGCCATTTTCAAAGACGCGGGAGTCATGTCTGGGAGATGTCAAGTAATAAAAAGAGGAGGGGATGACTAGGGGAGATTCATTGTTGTTACATGCATGTTAAATTTCCCAATATACAATCCTTTACCAATATGCCTAATAGAGAAGTTTGTAGCACTACATTGCAAAAAATGCAGTATTCCATTGTAGACATGGCTCTTAAGCGGAATTAAGGTTGTAAAGGCATCTTTATTTGACTTTTTATTTTTTTCTGAAATTTAGGGTGGGAAATTTGGGCTACATCTTAAATTCGAGGCCTTCTTATTCTAAGGAATACGGTAGCAACTGTAAATTACTGGTACTGTACACAATCTACAGAGTAAATGTACTGTACTATCACATTTGCCTGACATATGATTGTAGCATTTCATATTTCACAAAAATGTTTACCCGCATGCTTTGTATAGTAATTTAGGCTATTGCAATCACACAAGGACAAAGATAATTATTACAGTACAGTTAACGGTGGTCCTATATGTTGTTTTTCAAGGTACTGGCACTATAATTCAGTGTAAATGTGTAAATTGAAATCCTATACATTCAGTGATATGTGCCATATTCAGTTTAGATTACCGTACTGCTCTTGAATGTTGACATTCCCTAAATACTATTATAATGCTTCATAACAGCTTGAATAGGTATGTTGTGTACTGTAAATGTGCAGCAGTGGCCTATTGCTTTAACGTAAACTTTCAAAATGTTTCTAAAATGTATTCTGCAAGATGGCCACACCCAGTCATTTTTAAATAGAACAGTACATAATACAGCACATATTACTTTATCTCAGTTAGAGTACACTTAAGCCTTCCATCATCACCTGAAATACATGATGTACTTTACAGTCATTTACACCATATGACAAATGAGTTGGTTCCTTTTTGCTGGGCCACCAAGTACAGTTTGAACAGCCCAACCAGGATGAAACAGATCTTTCAAGTGGGATTCTCCTAGGGGTCTTCAAATTATTGATATATTCTGAAAGCGTACAAAGCATGCACTGTGGGGGGTGCCAGATGTCCATTTTCTCGTCAGCATGACAGCGCAGCATAAGTCAACCTGTGGAGCCCTCCGACTTCCCTGGTCTACAACGACTACTGTAAATGGACTTTTTATAGAGCTTGAAATATTCACATGCCTTCCTGCAAAAGGCCTGCAGCTATCAGCTGTCACAGTTAATGATATTTTACTTTTGATTAAGAAAAAGGATCCTCTAATGTTCGCTCAAGGGTTGCCAAGTCTGCCTAAAAACTAGCACCACACAATTAAATTAAAATGCAATCTATTGTTAAATGGTGAAGAAATATGTTTTTGTTACTTTTATTCCCCCGGTTTGTAAAAACGTGCACAATTCATTCAAATCCAATACATATAATAATACACCACCCACTCGATATATCGCAGGTGTCGGGGCCCAATATAAATCTGCTATATAATCGAGGGCCGCGATATAGTGAGAGACCCATAGAAAAACAAATAGGCTAACAAATACTGTACAACCACTCCCTCGTTTTATCGGGGGCGTCAGGGTCCAATATGTCCTCTATACAACCCGCTTTTTGACTCCGTTTTCGCATAAAAAGCAGCACACTGTTTTAATTCGTACAGCAGAGGGTAACTGCTTCTCATCAACTTCAATCTCCAATTTATTTCATGAGTCTTCCTCTCCTTTCTCAAATGCCCAAACCCACTGCATTGAAAGAATCCACTCCCAACAGGCTTGTTGCTAGGGAGCTGACGTCACTGCCCTGTGACTTTTGCTAGTGCATTGCTGCTGCCACAAGTGAACACTTTGCTGGCTAAAATAAAAACCGCTTCAGCAAGTAGATATTTAATTTACTTTGTGCTATTGTGGAATGCGTGTGTATATGATAACAACAGTACGATATTAATACTTTGTTTTTAATTGTTTTATATATTTGTTTGTGGTGTGCAGTATGAAATAAAACGAAGAGTAATTCTAGGTGCCTATGTATATTGCAGCTAAGGCATACACAGTTAGATAGTAAAGATGGGGAGCCAACTCCACAACCGTGATATATCTGAATCCGCAGTGTAGCGAGGGGCGATATAATGAGGGAGTGGGTGTAATATGTTTCTCATACAGTACACCGTACCATACAAAAACAGCTTCTTTTAAAACAGACAATAAAATAGGCCTACAGCTACAAGGTAGATTGAAAACCGATGTCTGTTCTGCAATACATACTCTGTTTCATTGAGAAAACACAACATATTTCTTGCAGTGTATTTGTAGTTGCTAAAATATAGGCTAACCTCTTGAACTAACTAGGGCTACAGGAATACAATCCCGTTTTACATGACTATGGATTTAATATAAATAGAAATAAATAATAATAATAATAATAATAATAATAATAATAATAATAATAATAATAATAATAATAATAAATGTCAGTAGTATGATGTTTTAGCACAAATGCTTATGATCGTATTCAAATAGTATATCAGCGACAACAAGGGGTGCGGGAACTGTCTAGAAGTACAGGGGTGCTGTGCACCTGCTGGTGCAATGATAAATCCTGCTAGTTTCATGAATGTTATGAGCTGTGTGTGCAGTGCACTGCACCTTTTTACATTGCTTTTGAACACAAACTATAATAGACCAATCAGCACCATCTGTCACAACAGGGGCAGGATATTTTATTAAAAAATATATATTTTTAAAAATGTGCACAGTAGCAAATCTCAGTGTCGGTTAGTAACTGGAATGCATTAGCAGCTTGTATACTGTAGAACAATTATTGAAAATGTCCCAAACAAGATTTTTTTTTTTAAATTCTCAGCGGCACCACATGCTAAAATCAGCTTGTCACAAATGCTGCTAACTGGGGGTGCCACTGTGCAGCAATACTAAAAGCACACACAGTGACATTCTGGATGTGCTAAAATGTCAATTTTCTCATCAGCATGACATCAGAGCACAAGCCTTCTGACTCTTCTTGTCTACAATGACCATTGTAAATTGCTGAACCTGTTTAAGTATACAAGACATTTCTAAAAGTGCAGTATTTAAAGTGGATCTTAACAATATACACTTCTCTTTGATTTGTTTGCTCTAAATGTTTTATGGTAAGCATGCTTTAAACAATGTAGCAAGGACTGTGGTTAAAGTTTTGTTTTACTTCAATAGATAAACAGGTGTTGATGCTGGCTTCATTTTATTAACAAAATTACAAAATAGCAACCGAATGCATGGCTTCCACCATATACAGGGGTTACAGTTTTGTTCAATGGCTTTAAGTTTCAGCACCTCCACTATAAAAATAGTTCCAGCGCCACTGACAACTGACAATTTAGGAAGGCAAAACAAAAGAAAGTTTAAATATTAAAATAAAATAACTAACTAAAACAAAAACACTATTAGTGGTTGCTTAGGCAGCCAACACAACAACAGCAGGCTAAATGTACAGTATACTGCATGTATTGTATTCTTAAAAAAAAGTTTATACTGTATCTTAGCACGCATTAACTGAAACAAATAGCACATTGCATTTTGTACTGCAGTCATGAACAATTTACCTGCATTCAGTGTTAAGCCTCAACCATTCAGGACTAGGCTGTCACAAATGTACATCATCCAGGTTAGACAGCTACTATATGAAATGTCACATCAGCTCATAACACACACACCAACAAAACCCTATACACAACCACTTGCACGCAACCACTTGGGGAACCTGGGGCACAAAAGAAAGACATACTGTACAGCACAAGGTATATCTTAAAAACACTTTTTTATTGGCCAACATGACAACTTTCATTAATTAATACAGTACTATACAAGATTGAATGGATTAAAAAGTCATTCCTACTGAATCCGACAAAACAAAGCCAGGGATAAAAGTTGAATGTATTTAAAAAACAAACAAACAAACAAACAAACAGGAAAAAGTTGCTGTGACCAGTCTAAAATGTCTTGCTTACAATCCCCTGTAAAAAGTTTCTTGTACTGTACATTCAGATTTTCCATCTCCCCCTATACACATATTAGACATGCTTTTATTTAAAACAATTTCTTTCAGAAAAAAAAAGTTAAAACAAATTGTGTAGTACTGTATGTTACTGTACCTACTCATCTTTATTCTACATTAACCATCATACACTGGTCCATTGCTGAACACATACGGAGCACATTGCATACATGCAATCTTATTACTTTCAGTGAATTTATGCTCATGAAAGAGGAGGGGTACTACAGAAGCTACTGCACAGTACAGCCCTTCAAAGTGCTGGCAGGTGCCACCAGAGCTTCCCCCTCAAATCTCTGCCAGTGCACCAAAATCCTGATCTGAACACCTGCCACGAACAAATATCAGCAATTCTGCAATCTGTTGTCCTCGGCATCATACTCTGCCAGTTTTTAATATTTTCAAAAGGTATAAAGCTTCAATTGAATCAGGCCAAGCAAAAAAAAAAAAAAAGTTGGTTCTGCATAATCTACACTTAATCTGTAATATTGTACAAGATGAGATTTTGTTTAGAAGTTGTTGCATATACTGTATCCTATACATGCAGTAAAGTAGTAAGATCTTAGTTTGTGTCACTCAGGTTGGTGTTCAGAACTGCTTTGATCCACCGCTTAGATTATGGCATGAAATAGATGGACAACTATAATGGGACCTACTGTATAAAAATACAAGCCTGATGAATCTAGAAAATCCAGTTCCCTTATTGGCACCAGGCAAAGTTAAATAAAAAGTGTTATAAAGATCCTAAAGAGCAACACATGGCGCCATATAGAATGAGCCTTCACATACTGTACCGCAACTGTCTTAAAAACGCCTCTGCTGGGCAAGAATCCTTCTCTGAGAAAACAGATTGAGGGACTTGGTGGTCTTGCAAGACACTGGCTGCCTAAATTCTTTCTTGTCTAGGGTTGAAGATAAAGGGAATCAGCCTAGTAAAGCACTGACAGCAGGAATCCGCCAATTTACTGCCAGAAAAAAGAGTCGTCGTCGTCATTCAACATGACGGACAGTAAATGTGCCTGACAGCAGCTGCATTGAGTCTGCTGTCTTGTGGTGAAGCCAATTAAGGTTGTGAAAGAAAATGAGAGGTTACATCAGGAGCAATATTGTTCAAAATGCTAACCGCTTCATTATCTGAACTGTGGAGGAATAAAAAAAAAAAAAAACACTGCTGATGAAGTCTCAATAATGCACCCACTGGGTTTAAAGTGTTATGTCCCTGTCCATTTTACTCAAGTGGGACACGGCAGCGACAACCAACTGCCTGAGTGAGCGACTTAACTTGAGCCCTCATTGGTAGTGCTGTCTCTCAAGTGAGACCTGTGTCAGCTAGCATCCAAATGAAAGTACCACACAACAAAAATGTTTACTATCGTTATAGATCCCATTTATCAAGTAACAAATCAAACATAATTAGCTATTACATTTTTTAGGAGGGTATTTTTTTTTTTTTAAACTTTAAAATTACAAAAGACATATAGGAGTTGTTTTGCAGGGGAAACTTCAGGGAGGGTTTGATTTTCTGGTTTGTAAACGTACAGTAGGTTATAGGGCACACCAAGAGAAAGGAATGCTACAGTAGGATCCGAGTCACTGCTGATCACCATTATTTAAATATCTGAATCCTTTTGCAAAAGCAAGCTAATATTTTCCGACTGTCTTTTACTCCCCAGCACAAACACATGTATTACTGCATGAAGAGTTAGCCTCCAGGCCAGGCATGTTACAGTACATTTGTTTTATCGTTTGCGACTAACAACAACAGCAATGCATGATAAATGTCCACTAATTCCAATAACACAATACCATACAGCAAGTGCGCTCCACTAAAACGATGAGTCGCACTGCCTCAGGGTAAAGGGACAGAGGTTGCATGACAGGCACACTACAATAAATCTGACCAATGCACACATCTCTAGAGGCAAGAAAAAAAAGGCTACAGTACATTAGGACAGCCATCAGATACAGGACTTACTAAATACAGTATGCAAGAGAAATCTCCAGATCCAAAACAAACTGATTTTAAAGTAAGTTCACATAATAATTAAAAAAATATATGTGCAGCTGCATTATACACATTTCTGATTCGTTGCACTAATAAAAAATAAAAAAGCATGATCTCATTACTTTGTTTAGATACTGAAGGCACTGAACTGGAACAATGTGTAAATAAGTAAATGACTAAAAGGTTTACTCGCAATTAGCAGTGGCTGACTGCTGCTGGGTTTTTAAATCAATGCATTTGACCAAAGGTGATTTCACAGCGGGGGACAGAGAGGCAATTTCACAGTACCCAGGAACAAGCATCCCTTTTCCAGAACTGCTGGGTCAGAATTAACTTGAAGTCTTTTGTATTTTTTACTAATTTGTCCTGTTAAGTCCTCTACCCTCAGTAGCATCTTGACTGAGGGCATATACTGTAAAATGAACCAAATTCACTCGTTAGCAGTAAAACAGTGAAAAATTTATGGTTGATGAGAGTTATTAATTAAAGCTAAATTGGATGTGTTCTTTATATTACAACCCACAATACCTTTGTCCAGTTCATTCTATGCAAGCACAGCATTACTGAGAAAATGCAATCAAGACTGGATGCTTTAGGACACCACATTGCTGAAAAGCAAGTTTTCAGTTTCGTCAAAACAGAGAAGAACGTACCATACATTACCATTCCTGATTTTAAGCTACTGTACAATATTAAGTTAATTCATTAAGTAATAAATAATAAACAGTAAACAGTAATAAATAGCCCCAGATAGACTTTACATCGTATAGCTGTTTATTTGAGAACGTTTATTTTTTTTCCCCCTAGTTCTGAAAGCCAATGTTGGTCCTTAATCTTCATAAAATAATGTCTAAATCCCAATTTTAAAATACAGATTCAGCTCTAGGAAAGGGATACAAATCACTGCTGGGTTCCACATGAAATAAGATTTAAAAACTCTCTGCCTCCGTATTGCAAGACCACTATTTGCTGTTATAGAATACTGTAATATCTAGGGCCACATATTTATACTGGGGAACACAACATTCATTTTCACAATGATCCAATTGTAGGATTTTTGGTTTTTCACTTCACTCTGATTTTCTCTGGTTCTCATTTGGTAACATTAAATTAATTTGTTCTTAAAAAGTCAACCGAACTGTAACTTTTTTAATAGCTTCAGTGTCTTATACGGAAGTACATTACCCAAGACTGGGACTGGTTAACAGACCTGCTATTTTTAGTGGAGTTATTTGATTTAAGGACTAGAGTAAGATTTAAGGACTAGAGTAAAAAAAAAAAAATGGTAACGTATATTTATGATTGTTAACAATCAAAGAAATAAATAAAGATTATGTGGTTTAGATATAAGCACTTTCCAGTGAGTGCCACTGAAGTCAGTTGACCGAAGGTTATGTCATAACTGACATGACATCCAAGAGAATCCAGACGGGTCCAATTTGTACATTCCGCATTCCTGACAGATCAGCTCCCTTTAGATCAATTGGACCTGACAGGTACCGAAGGAAATGTGCATTTTTGCTGTTGGTTCAGGGTGCGTCTTGATTATATGCGATAAGACCTTAATTGTGCTTGAAGGTAAATTCCCTTCCCAATACCTACACTAGTACCTAAATATCACACACTCTAGTTCAACAAGCTTTCTAACAAAGCTGCGGAGTACACATCAAATACTGTACTGCACAAACAAAATGACAGGATGTAGAGATATAGATTCATATTGTGTCATGCATTTAAGAAAAAAAAGTTAGTTAAAATGCGTAAGGATTTTAATTATCACAAGGTGCCAAAAGACTGGTGCTGCTATTTTTTTTTTTGCTTTACATTTTTACACGACAAAATGTTCCAAACGTGGGGTAAAAAAAATAAATCATAAACCTTTATTATATACGGTGATGTTAAGCAGACGTGAAGTATACCCATGAAGAGTTATGTTTGGTAAAGCTTGCCATATGTGCATTCATTTATTTTCTTTTTTAAAAGGTCCCTTTAAATTAAGACCATAGGAATCGCAATGATTGTCATAAGGTTTTATTACAAGGGACTCTTCCACACTCAGACCAGCAGCTGCAATGAATCGTCTGCAGTACCTGATCCAATTTATCTTTCTGTACACAATGCGGCTTAGAGAAACGGTCATTGGTGGCCTTATGAAACAGTTAAGCCTCTTTAGTACAGTAGCTGGGTAAAGTTAAGCCTTTTTAGCTACTGGCACTACATGAAAGATTTTAATTTCATCCCTTTAGTTTATAATGACGTTTTATTAAACATCACTTAACAAGTAACATCACGTAACTTGGTAGAAGTGGAATCATCTTTTAATAAAAGTAACTTTGTTTTAAATGATTGGATGCAATCAAAATAAAATAAACCTTACCTCTGCCATAGAAGTACTTGTGGTAGTAGTATGCTCCAAGATCAATATGTTCTATAATGTAACGTTTGACTTTTTCCCGGTGAATAGGCTGGTTCTCCCTTGGCACCTCAAGCACAGATACACCAGCGTTGGTACAGTGAGAGCTAAGGGAGGACTCAAAGGAGCAGTTCTCACCAGCATAGGTAGCCGAATTAGCCCTGGATAATGAAATCCTCCTTTCTCCTTCACCTCCAATCTCATTGCGAAAATAGGGGCAGCTAAAAACCAAGCCGTTGCTTTTGCCGTCCCCTTCGTCTGCATTCAAGTTCTCTTTTGAGTTTAAGTCTTCTCTGCTCCCCAATGGGGACTCACAAAGCCCTGGAGCACCCCCTGCAGCTTGATACTGTGATGCTGCAGAAGCTCCAGTAGTAGTGTTCTTTCTTTTCCCAAGGTTAGCTCGGTTAGCCACAGCTTCACTAATGTTGAACAAAATACTCTGGACGTCGTAGTGTGCAAAACATTTCTGAAAGCTCAGTGGCCGTCCAAGCCTCTCCAGTCTGCAGTCATCTTGTTCAGTTGAGAACCTTAAACCGTCATGCTCGCTTTTTATTGTCCGCAGCTTCCGGAACAGAGAGGTCTCCACCGTTTCGGATTTCAATCTCCGCTTAAAGAATTTATTTCTTTCTCTGCTATACAGCAGCGAACTATCCACGTAATCATACCCAGCGACCCTGATGAACTCTCCTCTGGAAATCTGTTCTGCAGTTTGAAGACTAGGGGAGAAAGAAGAGTCATAGTGTAGAAGTTCAGGAAATCCCAACGGCAGCATGGTTCGATGTTCAAGACTATCACCCTGATATCCCCTCAGCATCGCGAAAAAGCTCTCGCCAGACAAGCCCTGTCTGTCGATTGAAGATGTGCTTCCATATTCCCGGTGGAGAGAGGCCCCTGTGTTCGGGTTCACAGCATTCTGGTCGAGGATATCTTCTGCATCTATATCACTAATGGTGACATCACTGTTACTTCTTTGCCGGATAGGATGGAGCCCCTTAAGAGGAGATCTGTTGAAAATGTCACCTAAAGCATATTGGGTCTCTGCAAACTCTAAATCCACAGATACCTCCTGGCTTCTTTCGCTAATTGAGCCCACGTCTTGGTCAATCTGTCCATTGTGGAACCCTAACACTAAACTTTCATAGTTTGGTGGAGGTCTGCCTTCCAAACCGTCCTTCCTAGGAGGCCACTCCGAGATCCTTGCTCGTACACCCATTTTAGGCATAGCTGGAGCTTCAGATTTCCCCTGTGTATTTAAAGACGGAGGTCCCATGTTACCATTCAAAGCTTTAAACTTTCTAGCAAACAGGTCATCCACCTGCATATTTATTGAGTCGTCCATGAATCCTCCCGAAACTCCAGCTGAATGGGTTAGGTCTGCCAGTCTAAGACTTGGATCACTCATATCCCTTCAAGGGCAAGCAGGCACCTTGTCGAGCAATCACTCTTCATTGCATTGTCATCATTCATTCATTTAGCAGCACTAAGGTAGTTTGAATAGGACAGTGTCGTTTTGCTACACAGTAACTGTAGCAAAATAAAAGTAGTAACATTACAAGTCCATAATCTCTTTTAAATAGGTCTGCAGGATAGTCAGAAAAGCACTTGCTGGTCACAGAAAAAAACTGGAATTTAAATGTTGATTTATTCTGGGAAAGGATGAATACATTTCATACTCTACGGCTAGTTCAGAAGAATTGAAGATAGGTATTTCTTTGCAGGCTCTGTAGAGAGAAGGAGAGAGAAAGAAAGATAATTTAGTTACCAAAATAGACAGTTCTCATTTTAAACTAATGCACAAGGTTACAATCTAGTAAAAAAAAAAATGTAATGTAACTTGAATGTCTTCATTTAAACCTATTTACACATCCAACTGTATTCTACATTATATAATGAGTACAATGAGATGTGCACATGTACATTCTGATTTTCAACTCATAATATATGTATGCATTTGTGGAAATTCTACTTCTTAAAGCAGTGAATGACATATCCCTTTTAGATCACTCTGCTGGATACCTGACTGAATGTTTTTCAAATGGCCATAAAGGAATTTGGAACCAGGTTTCTCTGCAGGCCTTTTCAGCCAGGCGGGCCGCCCGGCAAAGTGGCTGTCACCGCCCGGCTGAAAAAACCCGATCCGCCCGTCTTGCAGATGCTACTGTGCCTTTAACAATAAGGATTGATTGCGCTTCTAGCAGACTAGATCACTTGCGATTTGCTGGTTGAAAAAAAAAAATCTTGGAACCACATGACAGCTGTGTTACGTCTTGACACAACATTTAACCAATCAGAGAGTTGAAGGGACGGGTTTTCTGTGTTAAGCACTTCAAGAGGCTAAAACGTTAAAACGACTGCTAAAAAAAATAACCGATTTATTTTCAAAGCAAAAATAGTGACAATGAATGCAGGGTTTTCAAAATAAGCCGCTGATCCGCGCAATCCACCTCCAAATACTATATTTGCATGGGCTACGTTATTAAAAACAAATTAAAGATTATTTTCGGGTATTATCAGTCAGTCCATTTGTTGTTGTATAATTGTACTGTAAGGTGATATAGCGTACATAATAGCTATAGATATACACACAAAAAAAAAAAATATTCCTATCATGATATCGTGAAAATATGTACCCAGGTGCTTGTGAGAGATATTGGGGGTTCATCTACGCCGTTCATTAAGGTGTGATGGGATATCAGCTGAACACTGAAGCTGACATACAAAAGCTCAAGTTTAGAGGTGCTGGATTATTACACTCCGGTTTCATGCAACAGTTATGATGGTGACCATACGTGTGTGAGTACTGTTGTGAAAAAAAAAAAAGGTTAAAATGAACAGTTCCATTTAAAAAATATAGAACAGCGAAAAACAAAAATAGACGTGCATTAAAATGCCCTGAAGACTTAACATAAAGAAAACAATTTAAATGAAGCAATAAGCTCAATAATTACGCTAAAAAGGAAGTGAAAAGGTTACCTTTTTTTGTGAACTCCAATAAACCTACTTTATCTTTTCCCAGTCAAATCATACAGTGCCTAAATAAATAAGCACGGTAACTTACCATAATGAAAAACAGTAATGAAAAACATAAAAAAGAGCAACCAGATAGTCAACGAAAGACAACACATTATTCAAATTCTTTGTCATATTATATATTTAAGGTAAAAGGCAAGTTTATTTTTCCGTTAAAAGTGCTCCCGGCTAAAATGTTCTGCCACCCGGCTGTACAGAATTCCTGGGGAGAACCCTGGGAACACATGTTTGTTTTCAAAATGTTTAGATACATTTTTTGCCTGATCATTTTTTTTTTTATAACCCCTCTGAGACTTCACAGTAACACACAATTAAATGTACTGTATAATTAATAAAATGATTGAAGTTATTGCCATGAAAATAGCTCTAAAATAATGACAAAATTTACTCTAAGATACAATTGATTTTTGTTGAGGCGGTGGGTATAGCATTGTTGTTTATTTGTGATATCTCAACCCTAGGCAGAGACAACTTACATACCGCGCGTGCAGATGATAATGATATTCTTTACAACTTATTGAATAGCTTGTTGTAGTCACTGATTTGATACTTTTAATTTATTGAATTGTGTTATTGTCACAGGCAACAGGAATACATGCTAATGCCGTGGGTTAATGTTTTTACAAGTTATTGACAGAGGGAATAAATACTAAGACATGGTTTGCATTTATTAAGTTTATAATGTATTAAGCTGAAATATTGAAAAGGCTGACAACACAAATAAATACACTTGAAAAAGCTACATTTGCAATCCATGTAATTTGGTCACATTGTGGCCCACGGTCCCACAGTAACCTTGCTATGCGGCCCCCTGCTCTGTCAACTTTGGGCACCCCTGTATTAGAATAAGAAATGACACTGGAATCGTTTAATTGGGAGGACAGTATGCAGAGACACAAATCATGATACAGTAATACCCAGTACTGCACATCATAAAGAGTGTAATTGTACTGCATCTTTTAGTCATCTTCTTGGGAGAAATTGTCTGCATTGTAATTACTTAAGGCTTTAGGTAAAGTGGTAACTGCCGATCCGGATTATAATCATATGTATAAACTGTCCTGTATTAGCAATTGGCTAAAGGTGGGATCAAAGGACTGTCCCTGTTCAGTCCTTACACTGGTATGGGAAGCAACAGTGAGCAGACACTGAGCTTTACAAATTGGCGAGAAAATGGTTGTCAGCAGAATCTCACTGTACTGTATGTAGTTCAGTAGCAGATTGACAAGGACACTGTACAGGGCTTTTACAGCCTTTATGTCTCCTACCATGCATGCAGTACTGGATAAATCTCAAAAAAAATAAGATGTACATGTCTTGTTGAGTTAATATTTATTTCAGGATTCAAATCTGGTTTGTTTCACTTACAGGAACAGTACCAGTAAACAAAAAAACTCCTTTCACTCAGTCACACCGATTTGTTCACCTTAATATGTTCACTTTTGAGGACTCTTTCAGATTCTGTTTAAACTACTGAACACCCTGTCTGTTATCCTCCATGAAAAAAAGGCAATGCACTTAAATCCCTACTCTCTACTGAGTGAATACAGTAGAGCCAATGTAATGGTTATTACTGCAATGGGACACCCACACAAAAATTAAAACTATATTCTCTTTTAATTTTACAAAGAGATACTACATACAATAAAAGGTATGATTATTGGTGTTGCCCTGTACATTCGTTTTCATTTCTTCTTTACCTGTTCTGACAAAGTAGAGCTTATATGAAACACTGAACCCGCCTCCAGCACAGTGCTTGCCTTTAGAAGCCTCCTTCATTAGGAGTAGCCCTGCAATTCCCTTCAATTTAAGAGCAGACCAGAGAGACCCTGGCCAGCCGCTCTTCTCTACAGTACTGTAGATATTTACAGTACTTTATTAATAAACTCCCTCTGGAAAAGTTTGACTGCTGTAGATTAGTAGGAGTGCTGTAATTAAGCCATGGTTTATGCATCAAAGCTATTATTATACAGCATATCTGCACAGTTCATTTAAACTCCTGAACCAGGGTACACATGTTGTATAGTAGGTGCAGCTTTGTTTGCCCTATAAGTGACGACTCACACCCTGTTCTGTACTCAACCTTAGACCATTACAGTTTTACTGAGCCTAAATGTCATTCTGTGATAAAATACATTGCAACAAGATGTGTTCTGTACACAGTAACATTTCAGAACAACATGTAAAGATGAAATGCTGGCTTTGGATTTTTCTGTCAACAAGGTAAATAATGGAAGGCTCCTCAGTACAGTACCAACAAGGCTGTCAGCATGATTAGAAGTTGACTTTTGAAAATACAGTCAACAAGAGCCCTTGTGAACTCAGATACCATGTCTCCTCTCGCAGGTATTTTTTGTTGGGGAATCTAATACATTTCAGAATCATCAAAAACAGTAGGTTGCCAGTTTCCCCTACCAAAAATATAACTAGAAATGGCATCCCCAGAGGCATAATGTATAGGGAATAGCAGTTTTAGTCAAATATTTTCTGAACATGATGTAAAATGGATAAAGCCTACTTTAGTGTGTGATCTCTAAAGAATCAGTGATATGGCCAGAGGAGAGATTAAAACAATGTGACAGCGAAGTACTGAAACACCAGTAAATCGAACTTTACTGAGAATAACATTGTGGACTGCAGATGTCAAAGTCATGGTCGCCAACATACATGCTATATCCCTGCAAATATGAAGTCAGTAGCTCATGGCCAGTACTGCATGTCCCCAAACTTGAGCTACACTGTAGCTATAAACCATCTGGGTTGGAACTGGGAGCAAGGAGATTAACAATATGCTATTGTCGATGTCAATTCTACTCCACATTCCTTCCAATACCAACAAGTTCACTGAAATGAGCAACATAAACTGTACAACTGTAAAAAAAGCATTTCAGATCTGTACACAGCAACAAACAGTGTTCCTCAATACAATCTTCCTACAATTGCACATTTTACAGTAAGACATCAATTTTTTTAAAAAACACATTAAAATAAATAAGTTTTAGAATCCAACTTCCACAAGGCAGCTGTGAAATAATTGATTCAAATCAGTTTCAAGAGATTTAAAAACTTTTTTTTCTATTTTTGCAATAACCAACTGTATACTGTATTGTAATTATTTTCATAGATAGAAGTGAGACCTCAAAAAAAAAAAAAAAAAACCTGTGGCTGTCACAAATTTGCACATTATATATTGAGCTTCAAATGAAACTTATCACTTATATTTGGATAAAATTCACTAGATCTGATCGAAAAATGAAAAACTCTGTTTTAGAGCAGGTGCAGTGACTTTTATTGTGTTGATTAACAATTGACATCTTGAAGATGCTGCAAAATGATCTGTCAATCTTGGGCAGGTGTTGTGACTTGGTCTCCCAGTTTGTGGCCTGTCATTGACAGAGTGTGTCTGGTTATTCCGTCTCGCCAGGTTTGAAATTGCTGGCTGTGAGCACCCAAGATGGCCAGGCACAGTATGCTGCCCTAGTTCAGCCTCCAACATGCTGATTGCACGAAGGCGCTGCTCTCTTGACAGACGTGGCATATTGTGTTTTTTTTCAGTGATTTTCTTTATTTTATTCAAGCTTGCAATTCAACAGCTGAAATCACTCCATATCCAGTATCCAATCAACTGTCCTATGCTTCAGTCATAGTCACTCAAGTGTGTCATGGGCAAGAATGAAAAGAAAACAAAAACATTTTGTCAATGTCCATCATTTATACACCTTATTTTTTCGAAAATAAATGTGTGTTATTATAGTGATACGTTTCTTTTAATGCTCGGTATATTAAACAAACACATACAGTAATAGTTTTTACAACATGCTACCTAACACTAAATCTTGAAATGTCTAGGGTCACAAACCTGATAACACCAGTGATCACCAGTCACCATTCCAAAGCTGGCAGCAATCTCATGCTGATGTCAATAGAATTCTGGTCAAGGCCAGGGGCCAGTCTACAGTGCAGTGCATTTTCTCCTACTGCTGACTTAACTTAAAAACCACAGTAGGTCACGGTGCACTCGGCATACCACTGTAGGCATTCAGGCCTCAAATCCCTTCCCTCGTCTGTCTGAATTCCTGCCAACAAACACAGACCTCTAGAAGGAAAAATTAAATAAATCAGCAGTAATCCAGTCAGATTACTGAAGCATTAATTTTCCTCATTCTGTTTTAGTAGTAATAGCATTCATGGAAATGCTTCCAAAAACTGTTAAATAAAAATTGGATAAAAAACTCTTCAAGTGCTGCAGTTCATTTATAATGGGTTGCCATTAAGCAGAAACCATGCTAAGAAATGAAATGCTGTTTACTGTATATACTGGGCGGTATGCCTGATGTTAAAAATCTACGTTCAGAAATTCAAAATGTGCTAGATACATGCAAGTCCATGAAAGTGGTACAGTAAGTCTGTACACTGATATGTCATCGAAATGGCAAGCCGAAGATTAAGTCTCTCTTAATACAGAACATTTTGATAAAGTCCTGGACATGTCAGTAGCCCAACAATCATTGAATTTTCATAGAATGGCCCACATACTGTACAAGTGTAAATAGGTATACTGCACAAGCTAAATGTTTAATTGAGCAACTGCAGTAAGGCCTTAACTGGTATTATGTGCTTACAGGTCCTGCAAGACATTCCTTTATCCCAGCAGTTACACCGACTGTTGGGCTTTCAACATCGAAATGTACCGTAGGTTAGATTACTAGGTACTTATTTTCTTGTACCACTCCAACCAGTTCAAGTTCAAGATGGGACTCACTCCTGGTAAACTTGACATCAATATAATGATACCATTGTTCTGGGGGTGGGAGGGAGTGTATTATTTTTTCTTTTCTTTTATTGCTGTGGGATTGAACGGTTGGGGGCATTAAATGTGGAAAATGTACAGTGCTTATGATTGCAAATGTTCCGTTTGATGTAAAGAAAGAAAGAAAGAAAGAAAGAAAGAAAAGCTGCTTGATGAAGTGGATTCCAGGGCATTGTTTCTATTGCTTGGGATTGAGACAAACAGCATTATATGCAGAATGAGAGTAGATTGGATTTGACAGTAAGTTGTTTTGATCTCTAGGGTCAGGTGACAAGTCAGTGTGCCACATATGCACTGTTGTACATATACTGTTTTAAAAAAAAAACACAACACACAACACTACTGTATCCCATGTGACATGGAAATGTAATATTCAAATGAAATACTTTCAAATAGACAACTCAGTCATCTAGAACTATTGCTATAGGTTTCAGTATCTTGTAATGGATACAAGTCATACAAAAATTATAAAAAGGGCATACCCACAACCAGGAGCAGTGAACTGATGTGCAGTGTTGAGCAGATTACTTCACGAGTAATCTGTCATTTTGAGTAAGGTAGTTATTATTCCTACATTTGGAGATCTGTTGTGTTGAAAGTGCAAACTCTAAAATGCTGTACAGGGAGAAAAAAAAAAACAGGTTGCAATTTTAAACTAATTTAGTGTTTGAAAACATTTTTTGCATTTAGGCTTTTTTTACTTAATACATTTTTTAAACTATTAAAGACAACTTGTGTGTAAGTTTTTAAACATTGCTTAAAAATTCCTTATTAAAAACAGTCTGGTGGAAAGTATTCTGAAACAGCAAAAGGTAACAAAGCTTAGCAGCACATATGAGGCTAGACTGTACAGTAGAAGCTACATTAATTACAGGAAAGTCATTCATGGTTTCCATTCTCCATTTAAAAGGGCAATAGTTTTGGCACCATGCTAAGGCAATTCAAGACTACAAAACAGACTGTTTATTAAATTCCCAATTGTAGAGGTGAGAAGGGTTATAAAATAAAGTGCAACCAGCCAGCTAGTTGGAACATGATAAACACTTTTAGTTCACCTCTGGGGGACCCAAGTTCTAATTCGAGCTGGGTCAATGAGAAAAAATAAAGTTTGGGAGTCTGGCCAAGCCGTGCCTCAACAGCCACATTATCAAACAGGTATACAATTCAAATTTGGCCCTTTATCAAGACTGGATCAAACAAGGAGACAGACAGGCATGGGAAATTAAGCAGACTCTCCACCTACAGTACTGAAGACTGGTTTCTCTTATTCAGCACTGAAGCACTCATGACAACACAAAGAGGGACATACGCAACACCACACTTCTTAACCCTTTGCGGTCCCATGTCCAGGTGATTTATCGCTATGTACTATTATTAAGACGTATGTGAAAAATATAGCGAACAAGGGGTGGGGTGGGCCTGGAGATGCAGTACTGAGTGTCCTGTTGATATGCAGTGCCTTTTAAACCTGTTTTACTGTGAAAAAAACACTTTTAAAACAGCGTGTCTAAAATAAACTGTGCGTGTGAAAATAAATTGGACCTGACGCGCCTGAGACGTGCTGAATAAATGGACCGCAAAGGGTTAATGTACTGCATCATAAACCAAGGGCTGTGTTTTGAACTATTTCTCTAATGCATATGAATACTGTACTTTATTATAAATATATGCATAGTATAGTGCATACTGTAGACTTAAAAGTAACTATTACAAAAAACTAGACTTTACAGTAACACAGGTGTAAATCTTACTATTCATTCAGCAAATTCCAGTATATCAGGATCCATGACAATAAAAGCAAAACTATTGGAATAACTGTAATGTCTTTTGTTACAATTGAATAAAACGAAATCATTACATTCCAGTCAGGTGTGTAATATCCAAAATAACGAAGAAAGTCCCTTTGTGCCCTCCTCTACGGGTCTTCTTCATTGGCTTTCCACACAACATTTAGTTCAGTTACCAGAACAGTGCAGCTGGGTGCAAAAAAATCCATGAAACACTGTAGATCTCTGAAGCAATGGCAAGGGAGTTTAACATCATTACAATCTTAAGCCCCTTTCACACTGGCACTCCTACCCGGGTCCCAACACAGGTTCTGACTGCCCGGTTCACAATCCCGTGTAGTGTGAAACCACGTACCTGGGTCTTACCCGGGTTGACCGGAGGATGTGGGTCGAACACGCTTTGACCCAGGTTGAGAGACAAAATGCATGACGGACGTTCATGAGCCGATGCAATAACAAACGGCTACACATGCGTGAAGGTTTCACTTCCGCAAGGAACATTTCTGTTTATTCTAGTTAGCCATGTTTTTGTTGCTTGAGACATACCGTAAGCCATATTGCAGCTGGGATGTAGAAACATTTGCTCTAAATCAAAATTTGGGCAACGGTTCAATCCAGAGAAGCTTGGATGGAAGCGTCCGTAACTAGCTGCTTCCGGGACATTGATACGCGCATTGTGTACTTGTGTCTGTCACCCAGGTCGACCACTTTATCAAAAGCAGTGTGAAATCACATAACAGACCCATGACACTGAGTCCTGACCCGGGTAGAGCATGCCAGCGCACAAATTGACCTTCACAGCCCTATGGATACACCTTCAATTCAAATAAACAAATGGCCTCCCTGCTGACCTCAACCTCTAGCCAGGCAGATGGGAGTGGCTTCTCTACTGGCCAAAGGATAAAAATTGTAACATGACAATAAGACAATGGGATACTGTCACTTGAACAGTACTTAGTACTGCAAGTGAACTGTAGTTTAGAATGTTTACGGAAGGAATCTGCATAGAAACAAGCTGCTTCTCACGTTCTGAAAAAAAAGAATATTTCAAAGGGAATTGGACAAGGAAATATGGTATAAACTCAAAGGAAACAAGTCTTCCACTGAGAGTTGTCGTAACTCAAGTCACAGATGCTGTCTACAGCTAGCTTTTACAAAACAAATATAACCCTCCCCTATGGCAAAACGGCACAAACAGGTTAAGTTCCCAATGGCTGCCTCTGCTGTAAAGTGGTGTTTGAAGAGAAATTTCTCTGGGGAGCGATGGCCAGAGTTTAATTTGCACTTCTGTAGCAGCCTGTACTTGCTCTGAACAGGCAGGGGAGCATGACACATTCTGAAGGCAGAGTAAACAGACCCCAGAGAGCTACTGGAAACGACCAGTGGATTATTTATTTAGCCAAACAGTGGCTGATATGAATGTAAAAGGATGAAGATATGGTTGGCATTTATTATATTTTATTTTTGGTGTACTGCACTCTATTCATGACGGGAGGATAGCATAATATGCCATGTCAAATCAGCATTTGCAAAGGAAGGAATGTGGCACTGACTGTTTCAGTTTACTTATCCCAGCTGTTAAAATAAATCAAGGGGCGAGCAGGGACAGACTCCAAACTACTGGATCACTCAAGAACTTCTCCCCAGCACAGGCCAGAATTAACAAAAATAAAACAGCAGTAAAAGCAGGAGCAACAATGTTTACCACTCTTACTGCTGACCTTCAAAGATGGTCTTCTGTGCACAACTGTTCATACAGCAGCTTTGACGTACAATATTTTTGGTGTGGGAGGTATAACAAGTTTCAAATGTGCAAGCTATATATGAAAGCAAATATTGGTCAATAAACAATATAATAGGTTTTTATATCGCGCCGTTTATAAGAGTTATCACAAAGCGCTGAACAATTAAAAAATTATGTTTTTTAACCTACTTTATTAGAAAAAGCTCTTCCACCCATAGAGACAAGGTGGAAAGAAGGAACAGAGTAGGCCAGAGTTAGAGGGACGAAGTGAACGGCCCGGAGTGTATGGCTTCACCAGCTCACAGATGTAATCAGGGTAGTTCCTTACAAGCCTTCTAGGTCAGAAGTAAGACTTTAAATTCCATTATCTGCTTAACAGGCAGCCAGTGTAAGGATGCCAAGACAGGGCTAATGTGTTGTTTTAGTTTAGTTGGTGTTAGGAGGCGGACAGCAGAGTTTTGGAGAAGCTGAAGTCTTGAAATGGTAGAATCAGGAAGGCCTATAAAGACAGAATTACAATAATCAATCCTGGAAGAGACAAAAGCGTGACTTGGGATCTCTGCTTCCTTTTGAGAGAGCATGGGTCGAATTCTAGAAATATTCCTAAACTGAAAGTAGGAGGTTTTTGTAATCGCACGGATGTGAGAGTCAAAAGAGAGCTCAGGATCAAAGATAACTAAAAAAATTCCTTGCTGCATATTTACAGTAAGTTAAACTTGATTGTCATCAAAGGACAGTGAAAAAGAAGAGGATTTTCTAAACTGATGTCTAGATTCAAATCAGCAGAGCTTCAGTTTTGCATGAATTTAGCTGGAGAAAGTTGTTATTTATCCAATATCACTGAGACAAAAGGGAGAGAGCAAAAGAGGCATGTTTGTGACAAGGATTAAAAGATAAACAAATCTGTATGAAAAATAAATAATATTGTATGAGGGCTGTCCTGGAAAAACTTGCTAACCTACATTTCCTTTAGATAACCTGTGTCATGGGGTCCTATTACCAACTGAATACCATGTTATGAAAACTGAAACGCTTGCGGGTTACTGACTTTATGCCACACCCCTCATTTGATGCTTCGCTATTTGGCTCTTTTCTGTATCACTGTACTTGAAACTTAGCTTGGCAACCTGATTAATATTGGTTATATAGGAAAATGGCTTTGCTTTGAGCAGAGATTTGAAGATTGTTTGCTTGTTTTCTGTTCTAAAAAACCTTATCGGCACCCATCCTTTAACAAAATGAAGCTTCTTAAATTTATTTTGTGGTGAAATCAAATAGTTGAAGAACAAATAATTAATTCTGGCCATTTCTTTTATGCAGGAAGCGCAGATATTTGCCATAAATTAGGCTTTAATGCCAAGTTATTTTGATTTCTCCACTTTTTAACCTTTCTCATAATTTCTACCATATGTTCAGTATTGGATACAATATGTTCCACTGAAATACGCTAAAGAGTGAAAGAGGAGCAGAAGTCCATACCACACCGATGCCAAAGAAATACAACTGTCTGGACTGCAACATAGTTTACTTTCTTCAAGGCTTTACTATGTATATTAATTTTATACTTTACCACTGTGGCATAGTTCATAGTGTGGGTTGCCAACTTCTGAAGGGGTTTAACCAAGACACTTACTGTAGTCTTATTTCCACCTCTAAAGGCCATGAACTCTAACACATTTTAAAGAATCACATTTGTCATTAAAATGCCTGTTCTACATTTTAGATTGTTGAAATTGTTTATTAAAATGTATCAGCCTTACAATTTCACAAAATAATCTCTTATTTATTAATGTGTTTACAAAACTTAAAAGCATACTGCTTTCAAGACTGCATGATGAACACACAACAACCACCACAACCTCTTATCTGAGCTGTCACTTTTTTGAAACAAGGTTTGAGAATGACAGGCTGCAGCAATTCCATGAACAGATACCATCCAATTGGCCATCTGGCAACAAAACCTGTGAACACCACAACACAAACATACTTTCACATTCAGAAACAGGAGGCTGTGCTTGGAGATCCCAAAACAATACCCTACTCTAATGTTTTTCTTTTTGCTTACTTCCAGTGACATTATGACAATGAATCACATCAATCCACAAAGCAGTCAACCTTGAAGTAACATCCTTAACTGCAAGAAAAAATGTATTCGAAAGTAACTCTTGCCAGCTGTCAGCTCTTCTTTTTGAAGAATGCTCCGAGTGTTAATTTGAGCCGAGCTGATGAAGTGCAAAAATCATTCGGGCAGACACAAAACCTGTGATATTTTCTGACTGCCTTAACATGTATTTAAAAAACAACTGCTGCAGCGTTGACAGTTTATCCCAACCTCTCCTTCACCACAAGGCAGAGGTGTTTCTCATCAAGTTTCTCAAAGGGTCACAGACACAAATTCTCACATCAGGAAATGAAAACTAAACATGGTAACCTGCACATGTTCAAAAATAAATTTGGAAAGTGAGAAATGGGGGACAGCTACTACATTTTTTAAACATTTTATTTCAGATAAAGTTTGACTGAAGTATGTTTGGTTCCTGCGCAAGAACAAGCAATACAGTATGAGGTTGTTTTTCCTATAAATTATGTCACAAAATGTATTTTAGATCAATACCTAAATAAAAAAAAAACAACATTAAGTCAAAGGTACAGGCTTATGTAGAAATATGAAAATAAACACATTAAATCATACTACTGTATAGCTAACAAATGTGGACCGTAGACACCAGTGTTAATTGCAGCACGTTGCTGGAGATCAATGGAATGAATGTCACAGAACACTCACCTTTTCCTGTATATTTTAACACTGTACAAAACAGCACTCATTCACATGACATTAAGCATTCATATTCGATACAGTACATAACATTAATTATATGTGGATACCAACACATAAAATACTGTATGCTCCAATGGAAACACATACTGTACCTGAAAATCAAGTTTCAATCCTAAAATCCTTCACGACAGCCAAATTTCAGCTCAGAGAAGAGAGACAAAAGGTCTTGCCCATCGACTGCAATCCAAATTGCCATTGAGACTAGTTCCCAGTTGTTAATGATAAGGAAGTTTCTAAAATGTATTAATTTTCAAAAAAGGACCACCAAAATTACCAGCACTTCGCTGTTGACTGCTCTGTTTATAATTTCTTTTTTTTATGTTAAAAAAAAAGTGTGCAAGTCCCACTTCCTTCTAGTAATGAGCGGCTACATTGCAATAGAGGCAACCCTTGAGCAATATCAGAAGTACTATGACCATTTTTAGAGTGTTAGAGAGAAAAATCTGGCTGCCACTGGGAGTCAATTAGATGAAATGCATACAGCTGCCCTATAATCTACACTCCTCCTCCACCTCCTCAGACAAAGCTCCCAACTGCTGAATGTAATCTAATAATTAGCATATGTAAGGGAAAGGGCTAGACCATGACATTCAGCTAATCTGTTTCATAGAAAATCAATTGTTCTGAAACAAACCTACAGTCCACTATATAACCTTAAATTCCAAATGAATAAAAGGTTGTATTGGGCAGAAACAGCAGGAGATATATGAATCTATTACAAATTCTGCACCTTCAGAGCTGCCAACCTTTTTATTTTTCAAACTGAACCCAGTGTCTAAAGATATAAAAACGCAAGAGGAATCTGGTCTTTCAAAACTAAAATAATCTCCTTGAAGACCATATGCCGACCTTGCATAGTACTACACAGTCTCTGTATAGAAAAAAAATTGTATAACTGCAATGTGCTTGGTTACCTATGCTGAATTTTGTAGTGCGTTATACAATACTTAAATATTTACAATGTGAGTGAATTTTGTTTAGTTGTGTTTCCAAAATGTACAGAAATATAATTTGTGCATTATGCTTGTTGTTCGTTGCTCGTTGTATTATTGCTGTTTGTGTGGCCTGCCTGTTTTGGAGGTGTCACTGTGACAAGTGGCTGTTATGCTGTTAAACTTTGCAGTCACTATTGACAAAGATCGGCGCAAAAAAAAAAAATACATTTACATTTTTTTAAATCCCGATTTTGATTCTTTTCAACAATGCTGTAACCAAGTTAAGACAATGTAGACATATAGTACAGGAAGACATATTGCATGGACAGGTAGTACAGTAATTCCTTATATTCCCAAATTCTGAGACTTGCTATAGAATGTGTCATTATAACAGTGGCTACTGTACTCATACGGACTCCTCCACTCTATCCGTGATTCCAGGGATATGCAAAACAAGCATATTTGTAGGCCTGCTGTACAAGTCAAGTAAGATTAAACCACGGAAAGCAGTTACTTTAAGGGATTTGGATTAAGCACACTAGTTTAGTTCATCATTGTAAAAGGAAAAATATTACAAAGCAAAATCAAATTCATTTTCTACTGGCAAATCTGTTCACAAGGTTCTCGAAGCAATTGAAAAGCATTCTTAAGCAACCAGCGCAGAACTATAAAAGGGCTGCTTCAATTTTCATAAATTTGGTCGGCACACACATCTTCAAAGCATTCAATATTGACTACACAATAACACGATATAAGCAACTTCAGAATTGCTGAATGTGAAAAAAAAAAAAAAAATGTACAGGTTTTCCACAAGATTAAACTCTGCTCTTGCAGATCTGTGTTTTGTTCACTAAATTATGCTTGGTTGTTTTTAGGGTTGTTTCTTAACTAAGGGAAATGACAACGCTTTATGAGTCACAACAGAAATGATGAGCTCCGACTGGATCAGATGTGCTTTGGAAATCTATCCCAGAATCTCGATTACAGTCAGTTCCTATGTCCAAATGCAATCTCAGGACACTCCATGTGGTATGCAATATATGCAGACTATGTGGTTCTGCCAACAAGACTGTAACCCTCACAAAAATATTGGTATGGGTGCAGCTGCCGTTTATTGAATAACAAAACACACTCCTGGCAAGTGCAGCAGAAGAAGTCACTACAGTAAACAGCAGACATTTCACATCTTTTAAGGAGTGTTGAAGAGAAGATACTGATAGTGTACTGTACTACTGCTGTTTTCATACTATAAATAAGTGAGAGTGCCCGTCGATGAAGACTCTACTGTGTGGTAGTTGACTGCGACTGGAATTGTGTCCTGAGCCGAAGTAATCACAGTATTGGATAAACAGCATTCCGACACTTGAGCCCAAACAGCATGTCAATAATAATCTACAGAGCCGTCAAAATTATTCTTAACTGCATCTTTCATAATCGCTTAGTTTCATGTACCACAACACAAAATAATTTATTTCCACTTCCCTCAGCAGTGGCACGTTCACAATACATTCCTTCAACATAGTTTTATCCACAGATGCCCGAGTGGCTATCTCCAGTGGATGAATCAGTTAGCCAAGAGAAGTCAGGAGAAATTCTTTGCAGCATTGTTTAATTGTTATGCGCGGTTTAGTCATTTTAGAAAGAAACGTCTCTTCTCTTCCATCACAATTCCCAAACAACTCGCTCCAGATTATACATCTTTATAATGATTTTTCATTTTATTTCAATTTAATTGTTGCATTTAGTTTTATTTCATATTTGCGAAAAACACTGGGCTATAATCATACTATACATGACAGTAAAGTGTTTTCTCCCAACATTTGAGTTGGTAATACACAGGTTTGAATCAAGCTCTGCCAGTCGAAAACCAAACATGCATCCTCATGGAAATTAACTTGGGTACAGTTTGAGTTACTGCAGTGTACTACTTGCCTGGAGGGCTTCAAACTGTATAATCCTGGGGTGGAGTGAACTTTACAGCACTGTGTACAACCTTAAATCATCAAAAAGTTTGCCTTTTAAAACTTATTGTACATGGTAGCTGTTTTTCACACAACCTCAAGTTGTGTGTGCTATTCTGCCCTGTTTTCAGAGAATACCAGAAGTCTACTGTACCTCCTGGTAGTACAGTGTGTAGCCTAATGCTTACTGCAAGGCTATATTTTTTTCATGGTTAAATCAGATTTCTGTGTAATTGACCCATTGGTGTGTAATCTGTAGTTCCCCTTGAAAACTCTCATTTCTGAAAGAAGTGTAAATATACATATTTTTTATATTAAATACAGAAAACGTTTGGCTTATTAACATGCATTTAGTAACCTGGTAGCCGGTTTATGATTGAATACGCTGCACAGAGCTGCACGATTTCTTTAAAATGTCTAAAAATAATCAGAACTATTTCTGCTAAATATCGCACTGTCCAGTACAAGGGGACAGATGACACAAAAATAGGAGGAGTGGCAAACACTGTTGCAGCAGCAAAAGTCATTCAAAATGATCTAGACAGCATTCAGAACTGGGCAGACACATGGCAAATGACATTTAATAGAGAAAAGTGTAAAAGTACTGCACGCAGGCAATAAAAATGTGCATTATAAATATCATATGGGAGATACTGAAATTGAAGAAGGAATCTATGAAAAAGACCTAGGAGTTTATGTTGACTCAGAAATGTCTTCATCTAGACAATGTGGGGAAGCTATAAAAAAGGCCAACAAGATGCTCAGATATATTGTGAGAAGTGTTGAATTTAAATCAAGGGAAGTAATGTTGAAACTTTACAATGCATTAGAAAGACCTCACCTAGAATATTGTGTTCAGTTCTGGTCACCTCGTTACAAAAAGGATATTGCTGCTCTAGAAAGAGTGCAAAGAAGAGCAACCAGAATTATCCCTGGTTTAAAAGGCATGTCGTATGCAACAGGCTAAAAGAATTGAATCTATTCAGTCTTGAACAAAGACGACTACGCGGCGATCTGATTCAAACATTCAAAATCCTAAAAGGTATAGACAATGTCGACCCAGGGGACTTTTTTGACCTGAAAAAAGAAACAAGGACCAGGGGGTAACAAATGGAGATTAGGTAAAGGGGCATTCAGAACAGAAAATAGGAGACACTTTTTTATTATTATTATTTATTTCTTAGCCGATGCCCTTATCTAGGGCGACTTACAATTGTTACAAGATACCACATTATTTTTGCATACAATTACCCATTTATACTTTTTTTTTTTTTTTACTGGAGCAATCTAGGTAAAGTACCTTGCTCACGGGTACAGAAGCAGTGTCCCCCACCTGGTATTGAACCCACAACCCTCTGGTCAAGAGTCCAGAGCCCTAACCACTACTCCACACTGCTGCCCTATACTTTTACACAGAGAATTGTGAGGGTCTAGAACCAACTCCCCAGTAATGGTGTTGAAGCTGACACCCTGGGATCCTTCAAGAAGCTGCTTGATGAGATTCTGGGATCAATAAGCTACTAAACAACCAAACGAGCAAGATGGGCTGAATGGCCTCCTCTCGTTTGTAAACTTTCTTATGTTCTTATTTCTTCACTTATTTATGTTTATTTTGTTCGATAATTCAGTGATGGTGTAAATGGAATTGTCTATAAAAAGGTGAACATACAGTACAAAATATATTTTACAATTTAGCATTTACTGTTTTTCAGGTAAGCATTTAAATATTTAAGAACATTTGTTGTATAAATTTCTCTGGAGATATTACACCATTCTGAATGCGACAATCGTATTTTTTTCTGCTTCAACAACTATTATGTTTAAATCGTGAAACACCTATTTTAAACTGTACCGTGAAACAAGCATTTTTTTACTGTGAAAAAAATACAGCCCTACTAATACTGTAAAAGAAAGGTACTGTAGTTCACTTATTTCTGACGTTTTCATTGAAAATTCCACACAGCAAGTTCAAGATGGGAATTGGGTACTGGGGGTACAGTAATTACTGTACGTGAAAGTTGTGGTAAAAGGCTCAACAGGCACGTATTTTTACTTGGAGACAGTAATCTTGACATTTTTATTTCACTGCATAGAAGGATCAACGCAAACCTGGTGTACTGTACCGGGCTGACATTAAGTTGCTTGGGATGTATATACATGGCTTATCTGAGATTTTCCAAGTAAAGAGACAAGTTTTGTACTAGAAATAAAAATAAAATAAAATGTCCATAGCACTGTTAAAACCCAGATGTGAAGATCACGATTAGCATATTTATAAAGTTTTGTGTTAGAGGCCTCGTTATTAATTCAGAATTGTAGTCTTATCTTAACACTGTATTAGGCTTACTAACAACTTGATGTGCACATACAGGCTTCAACTTCATCCCCCAGTACGGAAGACATTAGGAAGTTTTGTGTCGGTACCAACATTTGGAGCTCTTTGTAGGCTAGTTTTTCTTTTAATATCTATACTTTTATTTAAAAAGTAGAAATGGTAAACCACAAAACTGACCAATTTTCTGGGAGCTGTGGATAGTATCAGTCCATAACATGAATCTAGTGTATGGAAAGGTACAGTATTATATGATCCCAGGGTACAGTATTTGATCAACTTTGTATTCCAATGTTAAAGTACTGTTCACATTTATACAAGGTGCGAGAAAGAACGTCACCACTCCACAAATAGATTTCCAGGGAGATGAAGCAATGTATACTCAGGAAGCCATTTCTCTGCTGAATAACAGTCCGATTTACATTGCAGTTTATTTTACATGCTTACTGAGCATGACAAGTGATCTTCATGACAGACAGTCCTCAACTAGAAACACACCTGCCATGTGTCTAGGTGAGCTAGCAAACTGTACCCCCCATGCCTACTGGCAGTTTACTGAGCCGACCTCAAATTCCCTGCAAGCAGAGAGGGTCAATACTCAGTGAGCTCTGCAGCTGTGAAGTATTACTGACAAAATACAAACCCTCACCCCTTACTTTGGTTGCCTCAACCTTTGAATTATCTGAGCCCTGACCCAACATGCCTTGGAGTGGTATTTATCCTTACATGGTTCACTGCCTGTGCTTTACATGCTCCATTTAAAATCTTTCAAAAAGATATCCACGGCTAACAAAAAGCTCTTTAAAAAACCCACTGAAAGTAAAAGACACAGTCTGGTACCATGATTATAAGGTATCAACAATTCAAATCGCTTTCAATGTGGGGCATGTTATGAAATCTTGTACTTTGTTAAAAACGTGCAGTGTGCACGATTGATCCCTATCTTTGTTCGCCTCTAGGTCAAGCATGTCCGAGACAAGTAGATGAAGTTTCAGGTTCTCCAGATATATCTGGTAGACTATATATTTTTAGAACAGGTCAGGACTTGCATATTATACAAATTATTAAAAAGCAAGGTCCCTGTGTTACAGCAGCTAAGATAGGGACCAAGGCTTTGTTCAAAATGAACTATCCCTCTCAATCAATTCTAGCTACGGTACGGTAGCTGACTGGATTGCCTTTCTCTACAGTAGTGCTACAAATCGACTGGGAGCAATGGTTTAGCATGATACACACATCTTACTGTGTACTGTACAACTGCAACAATGGGATAATAATTAATGCTCATTTGTATTTGAAAACATTTAGAGCTACATGTACATTAGTTTCATATTTATTTATTAAAATAGAAATTAAAATGTTTGTACATAGGGTCAAAGAAGATGGAATGAATGCGATTATAAACAGCAAACTTCTTCTTCCAGTTTTAGTTTTAACATTTAACATTTTCATAATGTCGCCACTTACACCGGTCCTGTACTAATCTGTTTATGCAAAAATATACAGCAATGCGATCCATAGCCCAAAACAATATTTGTGCCAGCTACTTATTAAAAAAAATATTACGATTATTTTTGGGTATTATCGTAAGGCGATATATAGTACATTGTATTATTATTAGTGCTCGGACGAACACAGGATTTTCATGTTTGGATATTCGCTCATAATTTAAATATGTGTTCGGATATTCGTTAATTTTTCAAAAAGTAATAAAAACCATTATATTGCTCTGAACGCAGGCAGAGACAGCATAGCAGCAGGGGCAGGGGGCGTGGCCGTGGCCCCTGTGTGTGTGCCTTTATTTTACAGCAAGACCTTACAATATGTAACACGTTAAAATAGAAATATTTATCACAGGAGTAAAGAAAAAGTTGTGTAGGACTTGCTTTACCCCAGTGAATTAACTACAATTCAATGGATGCCAAATAGAAGTTCAATTTAAACATTGTTTTGTTTATTCCCAAAATAAAAATAGTACATAAAGTTGACAACTCATTTTTTCTTTTTTTTCATTCCTTGCCATTGCCGTTTCTTCACTGTAAACAGTGGCCATAGACACGCTTTCATAAAGTAACAAGAGGTTTACTTGTGCCTTTTTGTAGCTGAACAAGCAAATGAAAACTGAAATTTAAACTAAATTAAACACTTCAAATAAAACTAAAACGTGGAAATGGCGTTGTAAAGTGAAGCAGGAAAAACTCACCGCTTTGGGTCTCATTTATTACATTGCACAGAAAAGAAAGTCACAACAAAAAATATATAACATATACAATCTACATAAAAATCACTACATAACATTTCCAGCAAGTTGGGCACTGTTTAAGCGAGGCATTTCAGAATGACTTGCTTGCATTTTTTCTGCCCCATGAGATTCTGGCTTGCTCTAAGCAGCACAACGCATTTTTGTCCCAGATGGCTTTCAACAGAGATCACAATGCGTGCGCGTGCATAATCTGGTTTGTTTACTTTTTGCTGTCTAAAACTTGTAAATAGAGGCTCAAGAGCTGCTGTGTTGATCCTGTGTATGTATGTATGTATGTATGTATGTATGTATGTATGTATGTATGTATGTATGTATGTGTATATTATATTATATTATATATACAGTACTGTGCAAAAGTTTTAGGCAGTTGTGAAAAAATGCTGTAAAGTAAGAATGCTTTCAAAAATAGACATGTTAATAGTTTATATTTATCAATTAACTAAATGCAAAGTGAGTGAACAGAAGAAAAATCTAAATCAAATCCATATTTGGTGTGACCACCCTTTGCCTTCAAAACAGCATCAATTCTTCTGGGTACACTTGCACAAAGTCAGGGATTTTGTAGGCATATAGTCTGGTGTATGATTAAACAATTATACCAAACAGGTGCTAATGATTATCAATTCAATATGTAGGTTGAAACACATTTTATTAACTGAAACAGAAACAGCTGTGTAGGAGGAATAAAACTGGGTGATGAACAGCCAAACTCAGCTAACAAGGTGAGGTTGCTGAAGACAGTTTACTGTCACAAGTCATACACCATGGCAAGACTGAGCACAGCAACAAGACACAAGGTAGTTATACTGCATCAGCAAGGTCTCTCCCAGGCAGAAATTTCAAGGCAGACAGGGGTTTCCAGATGTGGAGTCCAAGCTCTATTGAAGAAGCACAAAGAAATGGGCAACGTTGAGGACCGTAGACTCAGTGGACGGCCAAGGAAACTTACTGCAGCAGATGAAAGACACATCATGCTTACTTCCCTTCGCAATCGGAAGATGTCCAGCAGTGCCATCAGCTCAGAATTGGCAGAAAACAGTGGGACCCTGGTACACCCATCTACTGTCCAGAGAAGTCTGGTCAGAAGTGGCCTTCATGGAAGACTTGCGGCCAAAAAGCCATACCTCCGACGTGGAAACAAGGCCAAGCGACTCAACTATGCACGAAAACACAGGAACTGGGGTGCAGAAAAATGGCAGCAGGTGCTCTGGACTGATGAGTCAAAATTTGAAATATTTCGCTGTGACAGAAGGCAGTTTGTTCGCCGAAGGGCTGAGAGCGGTACACGAATGATTGTCTGCAGGCAACAGTGAAGCATGGTGGAGGTTCCTTACAAGTTTGGGGCTGCATTTCTGCAAATGGAGTTGGGGATTTGGTCAGAATTAATGGTCTCCTCAATGCTGAGAAGTACAGGCAGATACTTATCCATCATGCAATACCATCAAGGAGGCATCTGATTGGCCCCAAATTTATTCTGCAGCATGACAACGACCCCAAACATACAGCGAAAGTCATTAAGAACTATCTTCAGCGTAAAGAAGAACAAGGAGTCCTGGAAGTGATGGTATGGCCCCCACAGAGCCCTGATCTCAACATCATCGAGTCTGTCTGGGATTACATGAAGAGAGAGAAGCAAATGAGGCTGCCTAAATCCACAGAAGAACTGTGGTTAGTTCTCCAAGATGTTTGGGCCAACCTACCTGCCGAGTTCCTTCATAAACTGTGTACAAGTGTACCTAGAAGAATTGATGCTGTTTTGAAGGCAAAGGGTGGTCACACCAAATATTGATTTGATGTAGATTTTTCTTCTGTTCACTCACTTTGCATTTTGTTAATTGATAAATATAAACTACTAACATGTCTATTTTTGAAAGCATTCTTACTTTACAGCATTTTTTCACACCTGCCTAAAACTTTTGCACAGTACTGTATATATATATATATATATATATATATATATATATATATATATATATATATATATATATATATATAATCACACAGAGCTCTTTTTCATTTGCCTTTTTTTTTTTTTAAACTGTCACTCAAATTCTGGTGAGATGGTAAATAAGTGCAAGGTATTTTTGTCATTTGTAGCGAATACGAACATCTGATTTTTGTATCCAAATACATGTCAAAAAATAGTTTGAATATTCTGATATTATTATTATTATTATTATTATTATTATTATTATTATTATTATTATTATTATTATTACTACTACATCTTTGTAATATTGGCTTGATGCAGGAATCTGTTCAACAGAATACTCCACACTAGCGTCCAACATTGTTACGTCGGTAGGTTTGTTAGGCCGGGTCCACAAAAAAAAAAAAAAAAAAAAACAATGGAGAAATTGAAGAATAGTTTTTTTGAAGCCTTGTCTTATAAATATTGCTTTTGATTTATTATTACTAAAGACACTTTTGACACCAATCGGTACTGGAGTCGAGATAGGGTTCTCAATTTGTATTTGATGCAAATCAAACATTTACATTATTAAAACTACACTGGTTTTTCTTTTCTTTCTATGTTCTTATCGTTTTACTGTTAACAGTACAGTATAGATTTATTTTGTTCAGAAGCACTTTCTGCTACTTGCTCTCTTTATATAGTATACATATTTATTTTTCTTTCCGTTCATAAGAGCCTAAACCTTAATCCCTGTGTGTTGTGTAAATAAACATGAAAAGCCTATCTTCCTTACAAGGTGCTAGCTATACTTTGTGACTCGGCCCAAACTAAACACGGGACAGCTAAGCCATTTACCCGTAACAAAAACATTAATGTGTTTGAGTTTACACAGAACATAAACAAACAAACAAAGTCACATAGACTACAGATAACTTCTTCACAGTTGGTATGGTGGTATCTTAAACAACAGGTTTGTTTCTTTAGATTTTTCCCTTTCTCCAGCCACATGTGCTCTCCTTTTCTACCCACTCTCCGATGGGTTTACCCTGTCCATTTTTAAAGGGCTCACAAATCACCCCCATTGTCGACACCTGTCAAAACAGTTAAACAATTAGGCCACCTAAGCTTGCGTTCTGGGCAATGGAGTTCTCTTCCCGACTCCCCTGTAGTTAGACTGGCTCCTCTAGAGGAAGGAAGGTGAAGTACAGGGCATAGGGTTCTTTGCATTCTCAGCCTTACAAAGTAGCCTTGACTGACTTTATTATGGTCGGTCTGTCTGTCTGTCTGTCTGTCTGTCTGTCTGTCTGTCTGTCTGTCTGTCTATACATACAGTCGGCTCCGCATACAGTAACTGCATGGGCTCTGGACTGGACAACCACAATTTTGTTAATTATCAGATCAGAACCTGTCTAAATATAAAAACAGAATTTAAACTGGCTTCTACTGCTCCTCTCACTCCCCACGTGGACGTCTGATGATCTGATTCGATTAGACGCATGATGTTGACAGTGTTGTGTAAAATTCTGCATCCCCTGCTTATTGTACTTTATGCAATCAGGTGGTCTGGCAATTCGTCTTCCGTACTTTTGCCACGGTTTTGTTGGAATCCCAAAGTGAACACTTTTTTCTAATGTTAAGGTTAGGTTAAGAGTGAGGGTTAGTCTATATTTGCATTGTTACGGTACAATGTTTATAAGTAATCAAAAAACACTTGATTGCATATAGTACAATAAGCAGGGGATGCAGAATTTTATGGGATACAGAATATTACACGACACCGGTAAAGGGGATGCGGCCATTTCGTATGAGGAGAAACGGCAACGCAAATTCCAGGTGAAGCGGAAAGAGGCGTTTTCATGGCTTGGGTACAATAAGGACGATAACAAAATGTTCTGCAACATGTGTCGAAGTTATCCTACATTGGCAGAGACTGGAGGTCCTTTCTTGATCGGAACATAAACATTTTAGAAAAGAAAATGTCCAAAAACACCATGCTCCAAACATCATCGTGAGAATGCAAGAGCAAAGGAAATTTCATTGACAGTGTCCAGTGCGAAGTCTGAAACAATCCCCGACCATCTTATAAAAACGGGAAAGGCGCGATTGGGTCGAGTCACTAAACTTTTTAATACAGCGTACCATTGGCAAAATCAGAACTCCCGTTCACGAAATATTCTAAGATTGTTAATTTGCAAGTGAACAATGGACTTGATGAAAATTATGCTGTATAACACAATGAAATGTTCAATGTTTGTTGGCCTGGATAAGGGTGTCTGCTTGGTAAATAAATAATACATTTTAAGAAAATAGGAATGTTTATTTTTATTTTTTTTCGGGCAACCTAAATTTCACTCCGGGCAACCTGGATTTTTTCTGGTTGCCTGCAGGGCAACTGGGGAAAAAAGTTAGTGCAGAGCCCTATACATATGACTCGTTTTGATCAGATTCATCACTTTATTTTTCCCTTATATTATATTACAAGTAACTTAAAATGCTGAACATATTTAGAAAAATAAACCAACCTGAAATACATTATACGCTCAATGCAAACACTGTTCTCTGGCAATGCACGATATGAAAAGCAAAAGAATGTAAAATAATGTACAGTTGTGTAACAGCCCAGATAAAGTTATTGTAATACAGTATAGTAAAACATAAGTTAACTACAACGTAGCAAAACAATATTTGATGGAAGCATGCACAGTATCCAGCAGATTGCTGATAAACAACTCAAAAAACTGTCATAAGACTAACAACCACTTGCCTCCATGAAGGCTCGTAGTATGGTCAGGCTCGGGTTATACAGATTCGCTTTGTCATTTTCTAGTCTCTTGCCTGCTTTTCCCTGTCATGCCGTTGCTATGCGCTCTATGTCACTGCTACTGCTGAAAAATTCAGTTATATTACACACACACACACACCACTGGTAAAAGATAAAAGGCAATCCTTGGGTGTGTGATTGACAAGATAATCATGTTGTGTCTCCAAGTGACATAGGTTTGCAATTATCTCATTTTAGCCACACCCCCTGTTGTGCTTTAATTCTTGTAGAATGTTCTTGCCTAAGTCAATCAATGTGGGCTCAGACTGAGGCCTTGAATTAAAATGAAATGGAATAGGATGATATGCGTCAAGTGAATCATAGTTGAGTTTGTGTACAATAGCATTCATTCAACTCTTATTATTATAAAAACATTTAATTCATGTCAAGAGTCAACAGGTTGCCAAACCCTGTGTTGCCTGGGTCACTGTATGCCAAGTGTACAACACCGACATCCCTGCCATGCAACCGTGCCGTTGCTAGGTAACTGATCTTTAATATGACAGTGACTGGCAGCAGATGTCTCCTGAAAATTAAACCGCATCTTTACAAGGATAAAAAAAACTGTCAGCTATCTATTAATTCGTAGCAATTCCACGGATTGCTTCAGTGCACTTCCATTTCAAAAACTACCTAGTGCAGCAAGTTGAAAGTTCTTTTTTTTTTTGCTTCATCCCTCAGGAGAGCAGTAGACATTCACAAAACAATTCTGAATTTGTACACAAAAATAAAACTACTTGCTTCCCTCAGTGCAGGTTTACATGTGTGCTAGAAACCTTGTGGGTGTTATAGCATTGTATTTGTCAGTGTCTATGATTGGTATTCTTACAGCTCATTAGCCGCCTATAACCAAACCCTTATATACAGTATGTGCATTATTGCAAATCAATTGACAATCTTTCAAGCAGCAAATCACTTTACAGTAGTAACAGACTTTGGGCAATTTGTTGATATACAGTACAGTACACATGCTTGTGAGGTTCATCAAATAGCATCGGTTAAGAAATTTGAACTCAGCAGCCACCAACCATTGAGCCAATAATAAAATGACCTTCCCCCTGAAAGATGAAAAAAACCTGTTAATTGTTTTAACCTTTCCCTTCACTGTCTCTGGATACAATGTGATTCAAACAACCTACCTACATATCACTCAGTAGAACAGTACAGTATGTGACAGCACCACAGATCAGATATTGTACTTTCTGATGGTTTCCTTCTTCCGTTATGGATGAGCTGTCAAGGCTGCAGCAAGTACTAAAGGAGAAGGGAGTACTGTACAAGTAATGTAATTGGGAGCACCTTTTATAATGCCCTCAACTCAATTACCCGCAGACATTTCAACTCAAGGCACATTCCTTCAGCTCTATGATCTGATTAAGAAGGCTAGACACCAGGCGTCTGTGGATTTTAAGGTCGCTGCAAACCAGGCACCCAGCTAAAGTTGATCACATCCAGGAGATCAAATACCTGCATTAGTCATAAAAAGAGAGAGACAAACCAATTTGTACTACAGGAGTCCTACTGTCATACACTTCATTTGATGCTACAGTACGTATCTAGCATGTGCAGTTAAAAAAAAAAAAAAAAATACAAAAATAAAAAATATGCTACTATAAAGCTATAAAATATAAACCCTATGGTCCCGTAGGATAAAGAAAACCGTGGTACAGTTGTTTTTGCACATCAAAAAAAAAAGCACTAGCAGTGGAACTATACTATGAACTGGAATGTTCAACAACAATATTCAATAATACACAAACATGTACGCCAATTCCATGGAGTACATTGTTTCTGATACTTCAGCCTTCTTGCACATTACAAACCACCACTTGTTAGCTTTCCCATTTGTATACATTCTCAACAAGGTACAGTACAGAATTGTGGACCGACATACAAATGAAGTATTGCAGGGATGGAAATAAGACTCCTATTGCATAGCAGTTGCAACTATTCCAGATTTTCATACAAGCTTGATTAGCCACAGTGTATAACCAGCTCAGGTTTGCTTTATTAAAAAAACTCACAGTAAAACCAGGAATGGATCAAACTGCTATGCAATGAGTCATATTTCCATCCCTGTACTGTATTTCTTTTTTCCAATCAAGCAAATCGTCTTCCGGAATACGCCAATACACAATGCGCAACTGAAGTTATCACTTTGGAACGGAAGGATTTCATTAAGCTGTCAGGCATTAATTATACGCTTTTTTGGCAGAGTAAGGAAACAGCAGCATTTGTGGTCTTGGGGGAAATGTTTTCTAAAATGCTTGTGACAGAGGTCAATAACATAATAAATAATAAAATAAAATAAAATAAAATAAAATAATAATAGAATATCCGTCCCATGGCCTAGTCATGTAAATTGCTGCGCACCAGAGGGAAATCAAGAGTGTTATTTCTATTCCCTCACATTCATTGTTCTTTGGTCAGTTTTCAAGCATAAAATTACATAGGCCTAGGCCTACACAAGATTTGGTGTACCGTTACTCTAGCACTAAAATATTATTAGCTGTAACCACCAATACTGTGAACTTGCTAAAATTAAGAACATAAAAAAAAAAAACATGACTTGCATTTTGTGTTGTCATAGTTACAGAACACATCACTGAAGCTGGGTTAAAATTGTGAAATAAGGTTGATTTCTCCTCTCTGTATTTTGAAGGTCCAGTGTGGCAAGCACTTTTGAAAACGTATTTTTTTTTTTTTTTTAAATTAACATTTTAGTTGCGACAGTCGATCAGAAGGGGTCATTTTAATGCAATTCAAGCCTGAAAACGGGTGGTTTTATAGCTCACCAGGTACATTTCTGATTAGTAAACACTTTCATTAATATTTGACTTAACAATGATTTGCCTTCAGTACTTCTTACTATATCGTAACTTAAAACTACTGTAATAGCAGGAAACTTTGTTAACTATTCCGTCAACAGAAAGAACCATTTCTCTACCTTAACATGCACTTGAATGCCTGAACACAAATTAAAAATGCCATGTACTGTAAAACTTACATGAAGTCCCTGTAACAGCATGCAATCAGAACAATGACCATTTAACAATCCAGTGCATTGAATTACTGCATAAATCAAATCCTGGTTAACATGCTGTACTTGAAATAGGCAGAAAAAGTACTGTACAGTATAAGACAGCTGGCAGAACAGTACTGTACAGTGTACATGTACACTACAGTACTGTAGCACAGAATACTTTCCTTTTACAGAAATGCACGGAACGGCTAATGAATACAACTATTGGTAGGAACCTAACTATTTATTGTGTGCTACAGTACAGTAAAAAACATAGGTCAGCTATGTATTAGTCCAATCAACAGTCTCAATAAAACTAATGGTCATCCTGTAACCCCTTATACTGTACCGAAATTGTCCTTAAATATTCCATTCACTATATTTAAAACGCAACATTAGGCAGAACTAAAATTTAGGATACTACAGATTCTGTAACTCTGGACTTTCCCACAATGCTTTGTTATTTTCTCAAATTCTTGTATTTAACTTGGTACCCAGCTTCCTCTAATCACAAAGGAGTTAATGAACATGGGCCACATACCAACTTCTTTGTATGATGTGCATGAAAATGAAATGATTAAATGATGCTGTTTGGTTACATGGAATGTGTATCTTTTAGCTCACCTACAGTAGCGGTTTCACCTCTCGTGAGTCATCTTGAGTTTCCTGCCTACAGTATAGTTACAATAGATAAAACATACAATAGAACAGACAATACAGTAGACTTCCACGGTAAACCTATTGTGCTGTACATCATGTTGTATGGTATGGGTCAGTTGTCAAACAATGATATTAAAGATCCAAGGGTGTTCTGAATACTTCCCCATCACTTAAGAATAGGGATAAGACAAGGAGTACTGTATCTCATCATATCAGTCCATGTTTCTTCTTTAGTACAGTAATCTTAGTGTTAGTGTGATTAAATGTTTTAAGATAGTCAGATAGTATTTTATTAGCTCAGTATAAATCATGTAAAAAATGAAAATGCATAAGGAAAAAATCAAAAACAGAATTAAGCGAGGCCACTGTCATTATTATTATTATTATTTATTTCTTAGCGGACGCCCTTATCCAGGGCGACTTACAATCGTAAACAAATACATTTCAAGTATCATAGTACAAGTAATAATACAATTAAGAGCAAGATAAATACAATGATTTTGGTTCAAGCAAGTACAAGTGCGACAAAATACAATTCAATAATACAGCAGATAAGTGTCAGTGATAGTTACATCAGGATATGATTAAATACAAAATACTACAGATTAAACACTTGGCAGATTACAGTACTCTGAAGTACAGGATTAAATGCAGTAAAATACGGGGCAGATAAGAGCAAGTAAAGCGCATTTAAGGAAGGGTGATAAGTGTCCCAGGGGAAGAACAGAGGAGTTCTACAGGTGCTTTCTGAAGAGGTGAGTCTTGAGGAGCCGCCGGAATGTGGTCAGGGACTGGGCAGTCCTGACATCTGTAGGAAGGTCATTCCACCACTGTGGGGCGAGGGTGGAAAAGGAGCGGGCTCTGGAGGCAGGGGAGCGTAGAGGAGGTAGAGCCAGTCTTCTAGTGCAGGCGGAGCGGAGAGGTCGAGTGGGGGTGTAGGGAGAGATGAGGGTCTGGAGGTACCTGGGTGCAGTCTGGTCAAGGCATCTGTAGGCTAGTACGAGAGTCTTGAACTGGATGCGAGTGGTGATCGGGAGCCAGTGGAGTGAGCGGAGTAGTGGAGTTGCATAGGAGAAGCAAGGCAGAGAGAACACCAGGCGGGCAGCGGAGTTCTGGATGAGCTGGAGCGGACGGGTGGCGGACGCAGGGAGGCCAGCCAGGAGGGAGTTGCAGTAGTCTAGGCGGAAGAGTACCAAGGCCTGGACCAGGAGCTGGGTGGCGTAGTTGGTGAGGAAGGGTCGGATTCTTCGGATGTTGCTCAGGAAGAAATCGGCAAGTGCGTGCCAGAGTGGAGATGTGCTGGGATTACCTGGTAAGTGCGGTTGGAGAGGTAGGAGGAGAACCAGGCCAGAGCAGTGCCAGAGATTCCCAGGTCGGCGAGAGAGGATAGTAGAATAGAGTGATCGACAGTGTCAAAGGCAGCAGAGAGGTCGAGGAGAATTAGGACAGAGGACAGAGAGGCAGCTCGGGCAGACTTTAGTGAGTTGGTGACAGACAGGAGGGCGGTTTCAGTGGAGTGAGCAGAGCGGAAGCCAGATTGGAGAGGGTCGAGCAGAGAGTGGTTGGACAGGAAAGCAGAGAGCTGGCGGTGTACAGTCCGCTCAAGGGTTTTGGAGAGGAAGGGTAGGAGGGAGACAGGACGTTAGCTCTGGAGGGAGGTGGGGTCGAGGGTAGATTTTTTGTGGAGGGGAGTGATAGAGGCTTTTTTGAAGGCAGAGGGAAAGAGACCAGAAAGGAGAGAGGTGTTGAGAAGGGAGGAGATGAAGGGAAGTAGAGCAGGAGCAGCAGCTGGAAAGAGGTGGGTGGGGAGGGGGTCCAGGGCACATGTGGTGGGTTTGTGACCCTGGAGCAGGGAGGAGAGGTCAGAGTCTGAGAGGGGCGAGAAAGTGGAGAAGGAGGGTGAGTTAGTAGGGGATGCAGTGGGTGTAGGGGTTGGAGCAGGAGGGGGTGCGGGGGAGGGAGAGGTGTTAAAGAGTGCGGATATCTAAGATTTTAGAAGAGAAGAAGGAGGCAAAGTCATCAGGGGAGATAGTTTTATTTCTGGAGTCAAGAGCCTTTACACATTGGATAAAAGGAAAGCTATATAAAAAGTACATTGCACAAATACTTGCGAGTTAAAAGGTCAAGATGTGCATTCACTGCAGACGGTATTACAGTCAAATTGCCAATGATTTAAAAGATAAATCCATATAGATTTTCTTTCACGTTTGTTTCAAACAGTACATATAACTCTGGCAGACTGGTATGCAGAATAGGGAAAGCAGTGCTGGACGAGGGAAATAACATGTCAGATCATGTCAAAGTGGATATGAGAATGGCAGTAATGAAGCCAATTTGCTTGAAAACATTAAAAGTAGACCGGACATTTCCATCAGCGGGGTACACCCTGCCTCTGTGTGCATTTTTTTGTATTATGATTTAAATCTATGTGTGTTAAAAACAAGTTATTATTTATTGATGTTTTGTTTGGCAGGGAAGGCGTTAAAAACCTTCCCTGCTAGAAACTCATGCTGAATGTGACCGTCTCATGATTAATTTATTGGTTATTTGGAGTCGGTCACATGCATAAGCTGTGACTGAGCGAGGTGGAGGGTGTTCACGGAGAAAGAACGGGAGACGGAGTGGATAATCAAAACTAAAGTAAACAATTGCTCCAAAAAGATTCTGTGGCAGGTGATGTCTGTTTTGGCCATCATGCCGTTTATTTTGAGTGTTTTGTTTTGTTCAAACCTTTATTTTGTTCATTTATTATTAAAGCGCGCAAGCAGCGCATTCATATCCCAGTGCTGCCTGTGTCTGTCATCTTCCGGGTCTGTGACGTCACACCACCCAGCCAACCTGCCACAGAATCTTTTTGGAATTAAACGTATAAATGCAAAAAACTGTAGGTGCCTTCAAAGTCCTATTAGTTAGGTAGCTTAGCGCCTTTTAACATTACCGTTACTGGGTGGATAAAAGCACCACATTTAGTTTTTGGGTCTTTTAAGTCATTGTAATCAAAGTTAGGCTAGGAGCCCTTCTGAATTTTCCATCGTATTCAAGTACGACATTGATCTCCAAGATGGCTGACAATCGGTGTGAAACACCAACAAGGTCTGTTTAAAGCAGTTCAGTATGCCCCAGCAGGTCACAGAAAAGGGATTCTGGAGATCCAGAGATGTATAAGCTGTGATAACCTGAACTATAGACATGTACAGAGTCAAATCACTGACCTAAAATTTATGAAAAGCAATGTTAATACACGTAATTCTAGATTTCACGTGTTCGTCATGTTCAATATTCTTGATATCAAACAGCTAAACTGTTAAGCTACGTCACCACACTTGCATCCGTAGTGCTCTTGCAAAGTGGTGTGCAGTCTAGGGTGGTTTTCCCAGACTTACAGTTGGAACACTTGATCACGTCTACATGCTTTAGAGACCTCTGGAATTGTTATCGAAATTGGCTTATCCAAACAGTGTTACAATTTCTGTCACTGAAAAAATAATTCTACAATGCAACGTGACACACTGTGTTTATGGATATGTCTTCATGCGTGATTACTGGTTCACTTCTTAATTACTCTTGTATGGTGGATTAAACTGCCTAATCTTGCTTGCGGCTCCTCAAAGCATTTTTTGGCTGAATGCACCATTTGGTCTGACTATGTGGATTACTATTCAAAGAGCAATTGAGTGCTATACTTTATTTTTACAATTGATATTATCCATCTTGGATTTTAGTGTCATACTTGGATACTAGGCAAAACTCAGGAGGGCTCCTAGCCTACATTTGAATATAAGGACCTGAAAGACCCAAAAGCAAAATTTGGTGCTTTTATCCACTAATTAACAGTAATTCTGCTAAGCCATCTGACTATATTAACCATCTTCCTATTTAGAGATAGCGATTTCACGGTTTAGAAAAAAACTTGATTGTCTTATTGTGAACAATTATTTACATTTAATAGTATTTCTCTACCAATTTTCACTTCAGAAAAAACACCAACAAAATGTAAAAGTATCATTTAAAAAAAATAAATAAATCAGGGAGGCTCCATTAATAATTATTACTTCTGAAGCAGATCAAATTACTGTGCTCATTACATTTTTTTCCTTTTAAATTCTTACTGTAACAGGGAGTACACAATGCCATTGATATTTCTATTCTCATGTTTTGCCCAGATACACTCTAAACTGAAGGTACATTTTTTTAAATGTCCCGAGTCCTTCCTGAAAAACAGAAAATATCCTGTAAACTACATTTCCCACTCCAGGCTGTAAAATGAAGGCAGGAAAGACCTATAGTAAACTCTTTTTAAAACCAAATTTCACATCCTACTGTTATTTGCAGGTGTTTTAGAATCATGCAATGCCTGTTTCCTCCTTTCATACAGAGCAGAGCAACAGCTGTCTCCTCTCCTCCATGCTCCAACTGATTGGAGGGCAGTCTGTAACAAATCCTCAGCAGGTTTGATAAAAGCTTACCGTATAGCCCATCAGGTCACAGACTACAAGTCAAAGTGCTACAGTAATTTCTCCTATACAATGTATTGGTAATATAACAGAGGCTTTAAATCTAAATATATATATAATAGAGGCTTTAAATCTAAATGTAATAAATCCTCAAAGAATTCTCAAAGAAAAAGTAGACTAGATTTAGTATAGTTATCTATTTTACTTGTGTAAATATGTTTGTACATTGATTTCCACATACAATAAATTCCAGACCACATAACAAAACATTTTTGGCCAATGTTTAGTTAAGCGCTGTGCTGTTTAGGATTTTGCTGTTCAAACTTGAAATACAGAGGGTTGTTATTGTAATTAGTGATTAGTGATAGTGATAGTGATGTAACAGTTTCTGTAAATCAAAGATATTTACTTATACTGTAACTCTTTGGCAGTAAATTAGTGTGATCCATCCATATTTGTTCTTTTATGGTTCTTTTATGGTGTTGAACTCTCGAAAGCAATAGAAAGTTTAACATTTATTTAAAATGATCTCCCTTTGCGTGATGTAGCTTTAAAGAAACACATCGTCAATATGTAATTTTATGTAAACTGCATGGTGTAGCTTTCAGGCAACAAAATCAAATTTGGGAAATTAAAATAGAGGGAGTAATGTTTAATTGCAATATGGATTTAGAAGCGTAAAATCTTTAAAAATTATGAACGTTTAACTCATTGACATACCATGTCCTTTACAAGTCCAGCTTCCTGAAGGACTGTCCCACCTCATCAAATTGTATCATACTGAACCCAGGTCCTCATTGGATTAACAAATATGTCGCTTACTGGCAACATCATGCATTGAAACTTAAACGTTACAGGGTCATCCACAGGGAGAGATTTTGACAATGTTATATTTTTTTGCCTTAAGGCAACAGCGTACATTACAGGGTTAACCATTACTTAAAATATGTCCCATTTACAAAGAAATCAATACATCGACTGTTCAATGCTCTTAAGGGCAAAAATGTCAGCACTTCCTTAAGAACAGAAGCTTGCAATGGGATCTCAGTGCACAGAGCTGTCACTTCTGCAACCCAGCCGATATCTACCCATTTTAGCTGTCACTTTGAATACAAAGGAAAAAACCAACACGGTCTGGACACTCGCTGCCTGCACACAAATCCAGGCTCATCTCCAAATAGATCTTCAATCCTTGCAAGGTCATCCCCATTGTTGCTCTGGAAACTTCCAGCTTTCTTTCTCTCACATTGTCCATCAACTTACTTCAGGGACCAAAGGGTTAGAAGGGATTGACATTGCACAGAATTCAAGGATGCAAGAATGTTTGTGTGAACAGATAAAACATGTGATTTTGTTTTAAATCAAATTTTCCCAAACCCTTAAGTGCAGTTACCTTTTCACTACCCTTTATTGTTTATTTCAATCTTTTGTGAACTTCTCTATAGAGTTGTACCATAAAGATCCTTCCCCAATGAGCTTTGTGCTGGAAAGAATGTCCTGTACTTAGGAAAGTGTGGCATTCACATTTCTCTCAGCAAAGCAAGACTCGAACCAACGAAACTTGCTGCTTTGTTGTTGAAATGAATGTCAGTTTATGAGTAGCAATACAAATGTTTGTCCAAAACATACTGCAAAGCACTGCAAGGACAATAAAAAAAGGACGTTGCAGAAATGGCTTTCCAGCAAGAAATATACAGTAAGAACTGAATGTGGGTGACATGTACCATTTAAATGGGAATTATTATTACCAAGTACTATTGAATCAGACCCTCAGATTTGGTAAACACTGGTTTATCTTATTTTGTTTAAGATTAATTTTCCATATTGGTTGAAAAATCAAGCAAAAACATTCTTAATTTGCATGCGAGAGACAATGGCTTGGTTTACATGAATAATTAAGTCTCACCTTTTTGTCATGCTATTTTGGTAGTACCTTTCAGGCAATTTGGGTTTATATGAAGTTTCTTTTTAGGGAAGGAAATTCTCCTTCAAAATCCAGATGACCTATATTATAATATAAGAGGATATATTTCAATATTTCTGTCAGTGTTCCAACTTGATAACGTGCAGCTTTCTTAAACTGGGTTTACAAGAAGTTTTTAGTTTGTGTTGAAGAACTGCAACTGCAGCCAGCCTGCCTCATTTGTCCACCAAAAAAATGCAATAAAAAAAACCCCAGACATAGCCATAAACAATTTTTTTTTTTAAACATTCCAGAAGAGTGCTTTGTATTATCCATGTATTTGCTGAACATTATTTGACTGCATACAACTGTATAAATGGGTAATTATATGTACAAATAATGTAATTGTATGTAAAAAATAATGGGATATCTTGTAACAATTGTAAGTCGCCCTGGATAAGGGCGTCTGCTAAGAAAGAAATAAATAAAATAAATATTAAGGCTGTAAGAAAAACGCATAAACCGTTGCTATAACGCCCTTCGTTATAATGAACCTTCGGCTATAACAAACCTGGACTCTGGACCTAAAATAGAAATTAAAAAAAAGATCACATAAAACACACACTGTCAACATTCCCATGCCACCTCCGCAGTGAAGTCAACTCTTTTTGCTTAATAAAAAACGCTCGCTGTGTAACTATGCCTTTGAAAAGATAATTTTATGTTGCACTTCTGTAGTGGTTGTTCAATTTTGTGAGTGAGCTTTTACTGTTCTACAAGTACTGTTATGCGTCATTATTGTTAGCTGTAACTCTTCACTTGTAATGAAACATAGCGTAAAATGTTTTATTTCAAATGGTGATACAGCGGGAGTCTTAAGAACTTATGTTTTGGTTATCTATTAGTATGTTTTTTTCTTATTGTTTCTGAACAAATGAACAAAAATCCATCTTAAATGAAAGCAAGTATATACACATGCAAACTGATTATATTTATGACAGAGCAGAAACCGCAACTAATACACAGTGGCCGCAACTTCTTGATAAAAAAATATATATATATATTTTCTTACAGCCTTACTCATATCATAATGTATTATTGTTGCCATTCTTTTTACTGTACACCTCCCAGCACTAAAGCCACGAGAAAGACGTGCTGTATCATTGGTTAATGACGGGTAAACAGAGGGAGGAGAGCTGTTATGTTATACTGAGCTCAGTATGTGCTTCCAGAATTTCAATAACGATAGGTTCCCTGAAACAGAAGATGACCGCCAATGATACTTTAGGGATATGCCTGCTTGTCAGGTATTCGCTGAGCATTTTATATCAAAGCTGCCGATTGGCCCCTCCACGGAGTGACGTCCTCGGTCCCGCCTCACCGAGGTAATAAATAGTCACTACACGGAGACATCAATCTCTTTTGCACTGAACCCGCGAAAGCAAGTGATGCAACCTCACAAGGTTGGTGGTCATCTTCTCTTTCAGCGAACTGAGGTTACATCCGTAACCTATCATTCCCTTTCAATTCAAAGATATTTTTGGGAAAGCATACCAGAGCCATCGTGAGGGAGAATGAGTGGACAGCGTATGAGGGACATCTCGCTACCGCCATCTAGTGTTGGTGGTGTGAGCGTGCAACATTTTAATAGTGCTTATTAAAGGCATAGAGGGATTTACAACATTAACCCTTAGTGGTCCATTTATTCAGCACGTCTCAGGCGCGTCAGGTCCAATTTATTTTCACCCACACAGTTTATTTTAGATGCGCTGTTTAAAAGTATTTTTTTTAAATTGTTTTCACGTTGGTACCTTTTGAAACTTACTAGTCCTTATGTGAAGATGGTGAGTGGGAATAAATAATGGGCTTCAATTTTATTTTCCTAAAAAATTAACATTAAGTTTTTAAAATGATACACTGATTGGGTTTCTGCATCTGCCTTCTCCACATTCCGAACACTAATAAAGTCTCTATGGACAACACCATTGACAGCATATTTCGTAGCCTATCACTGCCTCAGTAATGGAACTATCTGAAGAACCGTCGAAGACAACTGACAAATACTGAGCTGGACGCCGGGTCTTCGCAATAGCGTGTACACACTCCTGTGCCTGTTTACAATTTCTATAGATTTTCCCAACATGTAATCCTTTTGCCTCATCCAGGTCACACCTCCATTCAAAATCAGAATATAGTCGTGCATGCTTTTCAAGTGAGTAAGCTGTTCTAAAAAGCACGTTTAGCTTTAAAATCACAGCTGTGTTTATGGTGTGTAGTAATCGTTATGCTTCTGATGAGCCTTGTTTGGCAGTCTTTGCTTTCATCAGTTTAACACAGTTGTAACTTGATTTTTCATGAACTTTAAAATCTACTATCTTAAAAACTCAATCACAAATGTGCCACTCTGGCTTTTGTCATACTGGGCACAAACCTTCCTGTACATCTCATTTTCTGAAGGTGTACACTGTAGCCAGTCAAATTGTGAAAGCCAGGATACTTGAAAAGTCTGCTCTCTTTTCTCTGTCATATCACTGTTTTTTTGGGTTGGGGGGGGGGGGGTCGCAAACCGGTATAAAACTCCACATTTTTTGTACAATTACATTACACTTACTTCAAAAGATGCAATACACTATTAATTGTTTTCATCGCTGTGGTTTAAATGTAAACTTTCAGTATTATAAAACTAAATCTACTTTTTAGCCACTTCCTCACATTACGTTTCTTTGAAAAGGACCATATGAAATTGTGTTCAAGCAATTGGGCTTTTTAAAAAAAAGAAAGGTATCATTGAAAAATGAAACTTAATGTGAGAAAATGGCTGTTTTTATACTGTTTTGATGTCTAAAGTACATTTTGTTTATACCGAAAAGTTCAGTTAAACCACAGAGAGTAAGTAATCACATGGACAAAATTCAATGAAATGTTGACGCATTCGCATAATGCAAAATTCGGCATGACAAGGGGAGATGAAGAAAAGTTTCAGTTATGAGTGACTGTTTTGTAAGCATTATGAATGTTTGTCCACCCTGTTAGAAAATTGGCTTTTTCTGTTTTTTTAAATGCAAGCCTGTGAACACGAGAGTATTTTCTGTACACTTTAAGGCACTTGCCCACAGGCCATCAACTAGTCCTCATCAGTTTTAATTCGCCTCAGGCGAAAATTTGTTTCTAACCCTGCCATATGTAATTTAAAGCGTTGTCAAAATAGCATTGGCAAAAACATGAATTGTGAATGTTCAAATAGTATTCAGATTGTTTACTCTGTTCATTATCTGAAGTCGTAATACCACCGTCCGTACTATATTGTATACTTTAATAAATTAATATCATGGGGGGAAAAAAATGAACTCCAGTACATCACAGAGTTACAAAACAAATTAGATAAACTCTGTCAGAACAGTATCATGGGTTTTATATTTCAAAAGAATTTACTTTAATAGCCTTTAAATAAATTCCAATACATCTGTTTGAATTTTGACATGTTTGTGTCAGGGCTTCAAAATAATCCAAGAACAACATTAGTTTCTGAAGATGGATACAGTAGGATTCCACCCTCTGCTTAACACTGCTAGTGAAACATTTAACATGGATTTGTTCATTTTTTATGACTCAAACTGTATTGGATGAAAGTGGCTATATACTGTATGACATTGTTGCTTTGATCATAAAACAGTAAAAGATTTTAAAAAAAAAAAAAAAAAAGTTTAACCAAATAAGTCTGTAAACGTTAAAGGGTACATCAGCACTACATGAAAGATAAAACATTAACTACCCCACCTTGCTGATCCGAATGTATTTGCTCATTGTATAATAATCCATATGCACCCAAACACCTGCATAATGCCACACTGCTGTGTCCAAAATCACTGTTCGAGCATCTCTGAACCAAAAAACATGACATCCGCCTGTACCCTCACATGTGCTCTGAAACGTACCGGCGCATGCCCAATGAAGCGTTGTATAAGCTATATTACCTCTGTGTGGAAACACACTAGTCTGTGTGACAAACATGGTCCGTCTAATTTTCCATAAGAAAGGAACTTGTACCTGCTTTCGTTTTGTGTAGTAGACATCTTTCACACTGTACACGTTTCCTTCGCATGTTGTATTTTGATGTATTATTATGATTAATGTTGCATTCAATTAAAAAAAAAAAGCCTGTGCTGTGTAAGTGGTTGCGGGAAAAAGAAAACCAAGACAGAGTTGTTCTCATTTCCAACTAATGAAGGGACCTACACCCTACACACAATTATAGCAGCACTGTGTTATTTCAATATACTTCCCCAAAGTCTTAGATATAGCTCCAGCTGCTTATAATAAGCAGAATTGGGCTTGTATTTTTAAAACGTTGTTTTAATTTCAAAAAATTTTCAGGTTGTGTGATTGACTGGTGTCAATGTATATGCATGTCATTAGAATTGTACAATCATCCTATCCCTACCAGTTCAACTAAGAAAAACTAGTACTAAAAAAAAAAAAACCACAAACACCACACAACACAAACACACTAGAACTACTAAAAATATATACATATATATGGAATTTGTATAAATACCCCCACTCCCTTTAAAATGGATTGGGCTGGTTTTGAAAGGCAGGGACGCTTTTTTTCTTGCGAGACACCTTAGGGTATACAGAAATAACAAAAACACCCAAAACAGACACAGTTAAAATGGCAAGCAAAACTCTACAAACAGAAAGAGAAACATACCGTTCCACTGCCACAAGTTGCAGAGATTTACAGGCTGAATTGGAACCATGAATGTTATTACAATGGAACCTTACACTGTATAGTAAATTATGCATTATGTGCGCTTTCGTTAACAGTTGTGTCACTAACAGTTTAAATTCAAATTTTCCTCAGCAACAATGTGACTGTACAAAGGGAACATCCGAAATAATGCTAGATCAATGTTTCATCACATTGTTCAGAAACTGATAAGGAGATGGAATTTGTGGCCAAATTCGACTTTCCCACTCAACGATGTGTAGATTATTGTGCATGTGTTGTGTCAGGAAATGCAAATGAATAAGAATGAAAACCAAATAAGGATGAAAAAATGCAATATATATATATTTTTATTTTTTTTATTTTTTATTTTACGTGGGATCATCCTCAAAGACCTAATTCTGAAAGGAAATACATCATTTCCGAATCTCATTTGCTAGTTTATTTGATACGTGTCCATTCTGCAAAAATTCGGAATCAGCTGGAGCTATAGCTAAGACTGGGGACGTATATTGAAATAACACAGTGCTGCTATAATTGTGAGTAGGGAGTAGGTCCCTTCATTAGTTGGAAATGAGAACTCCATTTTAGTTCTCTTTTCCCTGCAACCAGCACACTTTTTTTTTTGTTTTATTGAATGCAACATTAATCCTAATAACACATCAAAATACAACATGCAAAGGAAACATGTACAGTACAATGTCTACTACACAAAATGAAAACAGGTACAAGTTCCTTCCTTATGGAAAATTAGACGGACCATGTTTGTCACACAGACTAGTGTGTTTCCACACAGAGGTAATATAGCTTATACAATGCTTCATTGGGCACGCGCGGTGCGTTTCAGAGCACATGTGAGGGTGCAGGCGGATGTCATGTTTTTGGCTCAGAGGAGATGCTCGAGGACAGTGGTTTTGGACACAGCAGTGTGGCATTATGCAGATGTTTGGGCACATACAGATTATTATACAATGACCAAATACATTCGAACAACAAGGTGGGATGGTTTATGTTTTCTCTTTCATGTAGTGCTGATGTACCCTTTAAATGAAAATAAAAATCCTAAAAATCCTTTACTATTTATTTGTTTAATTACAAATGTACTGTTTTATTAGGGTCTTTGCTTAAAGTGTTTACACAAAGTTTAGTAAAAATTAGGCCTAATCTCAAACAGATTTCCAGCCTTCATCCCAAACATGTACTGTACCTACAGTTTGTTTTGTACAGGTACAAACCTCTATATATTTATGAATAATCACATTGATCCAGCATTAAACACAAGGACACCTCAGATTATGTGTTGCTACAGTAGTTAAAACTGGGTTTCGTGTTCGTCAGTGAGAGCATTGTGGGAATAAATCCATGACCTCAGGACAATGAGGTGGGATTTCAAACCTGCACTGGCGTTCAAGACAAGCAAAGTGACACACAAGAGCCTCTCGAATGGGATTTGAGCCCCGTTCTTTCTGTCAGAAAAACAAAAGGGATACAGAATGCCTCTCAGGTTGCCTAAGGACATGTGAATGGTGCACCATCTGCAACTCCTACAGTAGCTCTTTCATTCCCTTGTCAAGAAATACCCTGGGTGGCCTGCTTCATTCTCCCAGGCATTCAACCTAATGTGAAAGAAAGAAAATCTACCCCACCCCTCCCCTTCCCCCTCTAATCCATCCATCCCCACCTGAAATACTCAACTTCAGCATTTTCACTGCAATCATCCTATTCCTATAGTCTGTCCCAAAAAAGCATGACCTCAGAAGGTTCATGACTTGATTTCAGTTTCTGAATCACCAAGACATTACGTTTGTAGACTAAAAGCTAAGCATTACAATGCGACTTACTGTAATAAACAAGAAGAATACTGAAATATCCAGGATTAATACTGTAAAAAGAAGATCAAGATATTGATCAAGATGCTAACTTTTGCTGTGTATTGCTGCAGGTGTCATTTTGAAACAATAACTGATAATTTACTGTTCAAGACACGTTTATTGCACAGTACTATCCTAAAACTGATAGTAGGAATATGTCCAGTAGTCTATAACACAGTAAACCGATGTACATGTACAGGGTTCTCCCCAGGCCTTTTCAGCCAGACGGGCCGCCCGGCTAAGTGGCTGTTGCTGCCCAGCTGAAAAACCCAGAGCCCCCTCTTGTCTTGCAGATGCTGCTGCTAGTAGACTAGATCACTTGTGCACTCTGGGCAGTGTTGCCAACTTTTCAGATCTGAAAACTAATACTACACAGAGACTTTTATACTAGCTCAGGCTGCAGTACACAGTATATACAGGTGTCTGAGATAGATATGGTAAATAGAAAGATACCAGTAACAGTATACAATAAGGTTTCTCATCCACGAACATTAAGATCACTGATGCACCAGGTGAGGGTGAGACCCTCACTGTAATATTTCAATGCCTGTTATTGTGATTATTACTGTTAATGTTATTCTACTGGCGCTAGAGCAGTGGTTTATTATGTATCGTGCATGTTGTTGAGCAAAGTGTATTTGATGGTGTATTGCTGTATTAGATTATGGCATCCCTTACTGAAGTTGCTGTAGCTACATGTAGAACAAGGGTTTTGTTATAGCCACATGTGTGGTAATCTTCCAAGAGAAGGGGTAATGCTGATGTTCAGGGTTTACTGATAATGGTTAGGGACTAGAGAATAATAATGACAATGATAATAATTATGAGTAAACAATAAATAGTTTAACAATCGTGTTTGTAAACAATGGTATACAATGGTAAAGATGGTATTCATGCCGGTTAAACAAATCTGTATAAATAAGAACATGTGTACTGCAAAATATATGACTGTTTATTGTAAATGGAATGAATGTTAAATAATAGTTTATTATTGTAGAAAATGATTCCAGGTGTAACCAGTTATTGAATAATTAATTATTTAATGCTGCTTCTTTCCTTTGGAGTAAGCAGTAGTATTAGGTGGTCAGTTGTGAGCTTGTCTTGCGAATGTAAGTCATTGTATGTACAACCTGTTAGTTATTTACAATCTGAGTGAAGTATCCATTACGAAAATAAATATTTATACATGTAAACACTAGTAAGTTGCTGTTTCTGTGTTCTAAATACCTATGTGTTCTTGAGAGAATAATGTGATTATGGGTGAGGGTAAGCTTGGATCGTCACCCCATTACACACCATAACATTAAGTCAAAAGTATCAATAATATATTTTTTGTTTCTTACCATAAAATTGCTGCTGTGCTGCATTGAAAAATATATTAATAAGACACATCTGCTACAAATCAAGGATTACTGTATATCCAGACAGCTCTTCCATTCTGAGTGCAATTCACCACATTTTGGGCCTGCTTTTCAGTCACATCTATAGGTGAACAGCAGCAAGGCTTTAAACCGCAAATGTGAACGGGGTTGCAGACGTAAACATGCAGCAGCCCTCGGCCAGCACAGTAATGCAAATGGGGTCCTAGTTTTAAAGGGCCCTCACTTTTCACACAGTCATAATCTTTCCAAGAGGACCATTACAGTAGAGGAGACTTTAGAGAAACAAAACAGTTCATTTAAACCTGCCTGGTGACACCAACAGGTGGATTTGTAAAGCAATCAGCAAAGGTTGCTGGAAGACTCAATCCAGCAAAGCCCTACTGTACTGTATGTAAGGTGCATTTTATTGCAAAAACAAAAGTACATGCCCCACTAATGAATTTCTTGGCTGAAAACTGCTTTAAATCTAATCTAGCTTTGGAGTTTCTAGTAGGACTGGGTTAGTTGGGTCCCTGATGGACCTGCTGGCCTAGTGCGTGTGCTGACTTGCAAGCCTTCTGAACCCTGTGGATATGCTGTGCATGTGGGGCCTGTTAAAAAAAAAAAAAAAAACATCCACAGAGCACATACAGTAAAGAGTGTCACCTGCTCCCTGTACTGAACTCCAGCTGTATCATGCGTCACACACAGACACTACACGTCAGCAGAATCAGATCTAGGCCTACAGTATGGAGGGACATATCTGTACATGATGCATCAGCTCCAAAGAGTACATTCATAAGGCACGAACATTTGTAAGCTTTGACAGTTGTATCAAAAGCGTTTTTCCCCCCCATGTACTTTATAGATAACGGTATGCATGAAATACATGTAAAATCTGAATTGAAAAGCAAAACACAAAAAATACACTACTCCATACACTTGTATCAGTACGGTCATTCCACGCCAACTCAAACAGAAAAGGGATATTTCATTGCCCATCCGTCTCAGATTTTCCTAGAAAAAAAATCACCTGGGGGTTTTCTGACATGCTTTGACCTTGCAAAGGTCAACCTAAAGTGAGAAAGGGACCTTGACCAGAAAAATCACCCTGGGAGCAATTTAGATGCTACCATCATGTGTAACACCTCGTTCTACTGGTATTGAATAGGGCTTTTCAGAAAAGAATACTAGGAGCACCCTACTCACTTCTGGCAAATTGCCAGACGAGGATTAACTGACAAGTTTTATTCCAACTTCAGCCTAAACCTTTACCCTGCAGGGGATGTGGGTCCTAAAATGTAAGTATTGCTGTAAGACCCTTAGGTACCAGTCTTCCAAATTATGTGATTAACACTGGGCTTCAAGTCCCACCACTAGTCATTAAACACCCTTGAAATTTGAATTTTTAATTTTTGCTATTTGTACCAAGTTCAGGCTGTAATAACTTGCATGGGGGACTCAAAAATCACCCAAAGATATGTTTGGATGGATGTTGATCAGATCTAAAAGCATCAAGCAAAATATTATGGTATCCGGGGATTTTTGGTTTTTGAAGTTGCATTTGTCATGCATTTCAAGCATTACTTATGGCCACTTTGGTGAGGCTAAAGTGCCATATAGTTCTATCCAAACTGGCTATATCTTCAACTTTGAATTCTCTGAGGATTGATCTAGAGGAAAAAGGAACAGTATGTGCTTCCACTGGCACTAGCTTGGAGCTGAGGGGTTATGAACTTGCATGGGATTTGGGACTACCTTTTCGATGACACATTTTAAATTAACAAAGCCTTACTTAGTTGGGTTTTAAAAATGAAATTCATGGTTTTTCTTAGAAAAATATTCTTCCCTGTTCACAGCACCGTTTAAATACACCTGTCTCTGTCATGGAAGACCTCCTAAACCAATGACTTTCAGTAGGCCTAGTGCCTGAAAATAATGGACTGATTGGCTAGCATGAGAATGCAGCAAATGGCTTTCACAAATGGTTGGTCAGTCAATCAATTATCCCCATAGGTAGGCACCACAACATACATACATACATATATATACACATATATATATACACACATACATATATATATACATATATATATATATATATATATATATATATATATATATATATATACAGTACTGTGCAAAAGTTTTAGGCAGGTGTGAAAAAATGCTGTAAAGTAAGAATGCTTTCAAAAATAGACATGTTAATAGATTATATTTATCAATTAACTAAATGCAAAGTGAGTGAACAGAAGAAAAATCTAAATCAAATCCATATTTGGAGTGACCACCCTTTGCCTTCAAAACAGCATCAATTCTTCAAGGTACACTTGCACAAAGTCAGGGATTTTGTAGGCATATAGTCAGGTGTATGATTAAACAATTATACCAAACAGGTGCTAATGATCATCAATTCAATATGTAAGTTGAAACACAATCATTAACTGAAACAGAAACAGCTGTGTAGGAGGAATAAAACTGGGTGAGGAACAGCCAAACTCAGCTAACAAGGTGAGGTTGCTGAAGACAGTTTACTGTCAAAAGTCATACACCATGGCAAGACTGAGCACAGCAACAAGACACAAGGTAGTTATACTGCATCAGCAAGGTCTCTCCCATGCAGAAATTTCAAGGCAGACAGGGGTTTCCAGATGTGCTGTCCAAGCTCTTTTGAAGAAGCACAAAGAAATGGGCAACGTTGAGGACCATAGACGCAGTGGTCGGCCAAGGAAACTTACTGCAGCAGATGAAAGACACATCATGCTTACTTCCCTTCGCAATCGGAAGATGTCCAGCAGTGCCATCAGCTCAGAACTGGCAGAAAACAGTGGGACCCTGGTACACCCATCTACTGTCCGGAGAAGTCTGGTCAGAAGTGGCCTTCATGGAAGACTTGCGGCCAAAAGCCATACCTCCGACGTGGAAACAAGGCCAAGCGACTCAACTATGCACGAAAACACAGGAACTGGGGTGCAGAAAAATGGCAGCAGGTGCTCTGGACTGATGAGTCAAAATTTGAAATATTTGGCTGTAGCAGAAGGCAGTTTGTTCGCCGAAGGGCTGAGAGCGGTACATGAATGAGTGTCTGCAGGCAACAGTGAAGCATGGTGGAGGTTCCTTGCAAGTTTGGGGCTGCATTTCTGCAAATGGAGTTGGGGATTTGGTCAGAATTAATGGTCTCCTCAATGCTGAGAAGTACAGGCAGATACTTATCCATCATGCAATACCATCAGGGAGGCATCTGATTGGCCCCAAATTTATTCTGCAGCATGACAACGACCCCAAACATACAGCGAAAGTCATTAAGTACTATCTTCAGTGTAAAGAAGAACAAGGAGTCCTGGAAGTGATGGTATGGCCCCCACAGAGCCCTGATCTCAACATCATCGAGTTTGTCTGGGATTACATGAAGAGAGAGAAGCAACTGAGGCTGCCTAAATCCACAGAAGAACTGTGGTTAGTTCTCCAAGATGTTTGGGCCAACCTACCTGCCGAGTTCCTTCAAAAATTGTGTGCAAGTGTACCTAGAAGAATTGATGCTTGATGCTGTTTTGAAGGCAAAGGGTGGTCACACCAAATATGGATTTGATTTAGATTTTTCTTCTGTTCACTCACTTTGCATTTAGTTAATGGATAAATATAATCTATTAACATGTCTATTTTTGAAAGCATTCTTACTTTACAACATTTTTCACACCTGCTAAAACTTTTGCATAGATATATATATATATATATATATATATATATATATATATATATATATATATATATATATATATATATATATATATATATACATACATACATACATAATATATATATATATATATATATATATATATATATATATATATATATATATATATATATATATACATACATATATATATATATATATATATATATATATATATATATATATATATATATATATATATATATATATATATATATATATATATATATATATATATATATATATATATATATATATATATATATATATATATATATATATATATATATATATACATATATACATATACATATATATATATATATATATATGCACATACATACATACATTATATATATATATATATATATATTTTTTTTTTTTAAAACACACACACTACTATCAGTTTTTGGTTTTTAAAATCCAACTAAGTGAGGTTTTGGTAGTTTCAAATGTGTCATTATAAGTCCCATATGCAAGTTCATAACCCCTCAGCTCCAAGATAGTGCCATTGGAAGCCCACATTGTTACTTTTTCCTCTCAAATCTTCACAGAATGCACAATTGAAGAAATAGCTAGTTTGGATAGAACTATGTGGTACTTTAACCTCACCAAAGTGGCCATAAGCAATGCTCGAATGCAAGACAAATGCAACTTAAATCTTCCAAAAATCCAAATTCTCTGGATACCAGCATATTTTGCTTGATGCTTGTAGATCTCTTTAACATTTATCCAAACATATCTTTGGGTGATTTTTTGGAGTCCCCCCCACGCAAGTTGTTATGGCCTAAACTTGGTACAAATAGCAAAAATTCAAATTTCAAGGGGGTTTAATGACCAGTGGTGGGACCTGAAACCAAAAGTTTTTCACAGAATTTGGAAGACTGGTTCCTAAGGTTCTTACAGCAATGCTTACATTTTAGGACCTACATCCCCTACAGGGTAAAGGGTTAAGCTGAAGTTTGAATAAAACTCATCAGTTACCCCTCATCTGGCAATTTGCCAGAAGCGAGTAGGGTGCTCCTAGTATTTTTTTTCTGAAAAGCCCTATTCAATACGAGTAGAACGAGGTGCTACACATGATGGTAGCATCTAAATTGCACCCAGGGTGATTTTTCTGGTCAAGGTCCCTTTCTCACTTCAGGTTGACCTTTGCAAGGTCACAGGTCGAAGGGGAATTTTTAAAAAAAAATAATGGCTTTCATTTCTGAACTCAGCGTGTCTGAAAACCCCCAGGTGAATTTTTCTAGGAAAATCTGAGACGGATGGGCAAAGGCATGGAATGACCCAGTAATAAAGCAAAACATCTTCTGAAAATCTTTAAAACTCTTCATACAGGAATCAAGAATGTGTTTGGTACAAGTGCTGTATATGAAATAACAAAGCCACAAAAAGACATATCTAAATGGAAGCCCTGTTTGGATCAATTGGAACTGCTGAGATCTATTGGTATTTAGTTTCATAGCAGGCACAATATCTCTTCCCCCACAAAACACACCAGTCATACAGTATCACCTCATGGGTACTGTGTTCAGAATTGCTCCACCATTTGTATTACTCAGTGCCACATGGAAAATATCCCAACAGTAGCCATCACATATTTTTAATGCATACAGTACATTAGTGGAGCAACGGCAGTTTGTATTAAATGCATATTTCCTTTTTTAGTTTATTTTTATTTTTTTTATTTTGTTTAATGGTAATTGGTCATGAAATGTTTTAAATCACTAAAAGGAAGAGAAGGTCTTGAAATTATTCATGTTTTAAAATGTCAAGTCTATTCGGACACCCATTTACACAACATGACACAGATTTTAAATGAAGGTACTTTACAACAATGTCAAAAATCACAAGTAAAAACTAAAGTGGAAGCAACTTCCATGCCTCACGCAACTGTATTGTAATAATTACTTGAAAACCAGATTGATACGCTCCAGTACATGGAGACTTAGCTTTGATCTCTAAAGGAATGCTTCAAATTCATGTGTGTAGCCGGATTATGTTACACATAAACTGTAAAAAGACAAAATAGACTAGAACCCCTGCATTACCCATACTGTATTGATTTGATGATCCCATGTGAGATACTCCAAATCAATTAAACCAACTATGCAATTAATTTGCTGGAATACAGTTTGGGCCATTCCCTTTTAAATCACGCTCACACTGCAAGCCAAATTTCCTCTTTAAAATGTCTAAAGGCAGTCGGTGACCTTCCACAAGCCTACTGTACTGCAGTTGCAGTCAAGACTAGTACTAATCACAGTAACATTACAGTGCTTGTGTCCTTTCAACACCTTTGCGAGTTTGGAGCCTGTGGAGCACTATTGGGCTGGTTTCCTGGATCTGCTATTGCAGAGATTTTTCCACCACTGCTCAAATAAGCTGCTTAATCCAATCTGTTACAGCCTACTGATAAGAGAGCGCGCCCCACTGGAGCAAAGAACATGCTTATCAAGCCTTTCTGTGAAACGGTGAGCGAGAGAGAAAGAGTGGTCTGTTATGAAATGTATGTCACTGCAATTAGTCTACCAGAAATAAAGTAGGTTCTACTGACTGGTTTCACCTCTTCAAGCTATCTGTAGCTACATAAAGCAAACTGACATGATCCGGGCCCAAAGCAATTTTCCTGCCAAGTCCCACACCACAGAATCACTTGGACACTGTCACAACTAATGATTTTTGCTCTCGCTTTCCAAGCTCATGAATGGTGCAACAAGGGACGAGTGAAGCCCTGGACAGCACAGTTATGCACATAGCCTTTACCAGGACACTTAAGGCAAACCAACTCGTGTCTGCATCGCTCACTGAATCTCTATGTGTCAAGCCAAGCAAAGCCGCTTCTTTCTGCAGCACAGATGGCAAGGTTGACCAAATGCAATAGGACTGTAACAAAATCAAATCTCTCATCCCAACCATGAATTGCCTTCATTGATAAGGGAGATGGAAACAATATAAGGTGTTGTCCTGGTGACCTAGGAAGTGAAAACCAGGCTTAGATTTCTCCTGTGGATCACCAATTACAGCCTCCTTGCCCTACATGACACCACTTCTTCATCTGCCTGCCTGCCTGGAGACTCCACCCATACACGATTATTCCAGGGAAAATAAACACAATAGTCATTACTATGTATGAAGGGTTTATACACACTGTTGCAAAACAGGGCTAACTGCCATTTTTAATAAGTGGGCACAACATTTAAAAAGAAACAACTCAGAGTTTTTGGCTTATTTGCATTTTTAGTTTTTCTGGAAACGCATAGATTTATTTATGATACAGCAGATATCAAATACACTAAACTGCCTGTTTGGACCTACCATATGCTGGAATGCAATACAAATTCTTGAACATGAGTAAAAAGAGTCTTTTTGGGTTTGGTTTCTTAGGGCAGAGCTGACGGTTTTCTGAAGCACTGGGGGTTTTATGCACTTCATTGGAAACAAATGGTTTGTTTTTTGGACTTACAAATGTAAAGTGTGGGGATGAAAGCTACTTAAGAAAGACACTTTAAACAAGATAATGAAATATGATTACAAATGTATTCCTATTAAATGCAGTATACAGGAGGGAGTTTACTTTTTCTACTTCCCTAGATGAAGACCCACATACTTTAAATTATGTACCAGACATCACATTCAGTTTTCAAAATACTTTAAAAACCAAAGCTATTACTGTAGCTAAAGTGTAAGTTCAAGGTTTACTCTACAGTACTTCATAACTGTAATTGTTGAATGGGATTTACATGAAATTTCTGACTGACTGACTAAAAACAATAGCCTTCCTGGAGACATGACCATGCCTGCTCTTAAAAGAACGAAACCATATGGTAACCACATTTGTTTATGCTCCTGTGAGAAAAAGGTGGCTAAGGAAACCCATAGAATGTACAACCACAATAAAAACAAAAACAGTTAGTGTAAACAAAAACAACTGGCACACTGCAGCCACTGGAAAAACAACAAGGACAATTTGCAATACAAAGCAGTGTTCTTTGTTCAGATGAGCCTAGGAAGCTGGCAATAATGTTAAACTTCAAAGCATAAAGCAAACACATGGTCTAAAAGGATGTTGGTGAATGTGCCAGAATGTTGCCAGTCCCCCTCCTTTATCAGATAATGACCACATTCATTACCAAGACACCCCACCCCAAAGCATATTGCAGCCGATCGCTGAACATTCAGCTGTGTCTACTGCTGAATCCACCCCATAGGGCGTGGCTTCTCAAAGTGCGATTCTGATCAAAATAAAAACCCAGCGCAAGTGTGTTTAGTGGCGCAGTGACAGTGCCCAGCCAATCAATGCTGAGTAAGCTGGGGAATCCGCTATCCAGTCAGGGTCAGGCAACAATCCATTTAAGAGACAGAATGCGATTGTGTCACGGCAAGGCTCCGATTTGAATGTAGAAGTGGCAATGATGTCGAGCGGCAGTAGCACTGAGCAAGAACAACCAGTTCAAGTCAGAACAGGAAGTGGTAGGTCACTCGCTGAGAGAATATGAAAACCATGCTTCACAACACAGGAGATGGCTATATTAATTGAAGATTAGCAAAATAAATAAAATAAAAAAAGTTTGTTCAGTTACTTGTTCACAGTGTGTGTTCATAAAGTCAAAGCCTCCTTCTCCTGGCTTTAGAGATGCGACGTGCCTGTGTTACTGTGATATGCTTAAATAAAGTTGATTAAACTAATCAGACTGCGTGCAGTTGTTTGATTTCAGCTCGTCATTCAAAACAGAGACTAGTTGGGTCCGTGTACATTCTGGCCAATCGTTTTTGCATTCTAAATCGGAAATCGGAAAACCAGAAAATGACTTGTTTTTCTATTTCGGTTTTTCAAATATTCTGCTTTCTCACTGCCCTATCTAGCTTATTTATTTAAATTTAGTATAGCAAATAAAGATAAAAAAATAAAATAGAGAAAGTGTTTGCTGTCAGTGGCAATACTGTAACCACAATACTATAGCAACTAGGTCCGTGTACATTCCGGCCAGTCGTTTTTGCATTCTAAATCGGAAAACCAGAAAACAACTCGTTTTTCTATTTCGGTTTTCATAAAACAAAAATCGACCCGTTTTTCATTTTCCAATTTCTGAGTTTAAAATACAAAAACTGATTCAGGCTTGTTTTCCCATTTTTCATATTGCTTTTTGTAACAAAGTATTCGAAATGGAATAATCTGTAATACAAAAATAAACAATAGACCATATAAAAAAAAAAAAAAAGTACCTATGCGTGCTCTACTCGTATCGAATGTGTCTCGTTATGACAGCAGTGTGGCGTAGTGGTTAGGGCTCTGGACTCTTGACTGGAGGGTCGTGGGTTCAATCCCAGGTGGGGGACGCTGCTGCTGTACCCTTGAGCAAGGTACTTTACCTAGATTGCTCCAGTAAAAAAACAACTGTATAAATTGTTAATTGTATGTAAAATAATGTGATATCTTGTAACAATTGTAAGTCGCCCTGGATAAGAGCGTCTGCTGAAAAATAAATAATAATGACGTTTTCTGCATCAATACATTGATATCTATGTCTATGGATGCCCCCCCAAACCCCCCAAAGTGAAACAAATTGGGTACCCGTGAAAGGGGAGCTCTAAACATACGTGAGCGCCCTGGACAAATGTGCTATGATAATATAATCCAGTTAAGTTTATAAAGGTAATTTATAAAGCCGGATATAAATATTAAGAACCGTACCTGGATTTTTTTTCCCCTTTATGTGAAGGCTTATTATTTTTAGTATTATTATAATGCACTATACCCGAGTGATACAAGGATGATTATTATATTAACTTAACGTAGACCTACGGCTGTATTGTAATACAGTACTTTGTAACAACTGCTAAATTAATTAATTAATTAATTAATTAATTAATTAATAACGTTGGTAAACAGACAAAACATTTCCACGACAATAAGCACAGGCGCGACATTATTGCATGGTCATAACAGCGGGACACAGAGAGCTGGCCCTGTCTGACCTTTTTTTCTTGAAGGAGCTAAATAATTTAAGATATTAAATGTTGTGGGGTGTTTTCATGCTGCAGTGGTGGGTTCTTTTGTAACAGAATATGGTGAAGGGTGGGGGTGAATTCTGTTTACAGTTTCGCACTGTATCGCAGTTTTTTCTTTTGTAAGAGCTGCAAACCGCAGGGAGAGGAAATGTTAGCATCTTACAGAGCTTGCCATAGGATCACTAAAGGGGGCTGGCATGCTTGGTTGAATAGGTCTGTCCCTCTTCTGATACATTAGTATATCTATCATTGTTTAAGTGAGTACCTGTTAGAGAAGCATTAACAGATTGCCTGTGAAGTGCTGTCTCTCCAGATATCTGCTTGAATAAAGACTACATTCTTTATCACAGCTCTTAGAGATTGATTTCATTTTCCGTCAATACAGTCTATTATTTATTTTTGTATTACAGATTATTCCATTTCGAATACTTTGTTACAAAAAGCAATATGAAAAATGGGAAAACAAGCCTGAATCAGTTTTTGTATTTTAAACTCAGAAATTGGAAAATGAAAAACGGGTCGATTTTTGTTTTTATGAAAAACCGAAATAGAAAAACGAGTTGTTTTCTGGTTTTCCGATTTAGAATGCAAAAACGACTGGCCGGAATGTACACGGACCTAGTTGCTATAGTATTGTGGTTACAGTATTGCCACTGACAGCAAACACTTTCTCTATTTTATTTTTTTATCTTTATTTGCTATACTAAATTTAAATAAATAGATAGGACAGTGAGAAAGCAGAATATTTTACACTCAGTGCGTTTACAAGAGCATAAGAATTCCGATATTTTTCAGAAAACGAAGTTTTCCGAAACTAATTCGATATCAAAAGTCATATCGTATCGAATATTCGAAAGTCAGTTTTCGGAAAACAGCACCTAGAAATTTCCTATTCAATTCCGAAAACGAACCAAATGTATATCATGTAAACGCACTTTTCTGAAAACTTATTCTGATAGTGTACTGCACATGTGCAAACTTTGACCTTCATTCCTGCACGTGGTTTTAGAAAACAGAGAAAATAATAATAATATGTAGTCATGCTGCATGGATCCATTTGCTCCGTTGAATCGTATTTTGTCACATACTTGTACTTGCTAGAACCAAAGTCATTGTATTTTATCTTGCTCAATTCTATTGATACTGTGATTCTTGAAATGTATTTTTGTTTACTGTAAGTCGCCCTGGATAAGGGAGTCTGCTAGAAATAAATAATAATAATAATAATAATAAGTTAGGGATAAAGTAATATTTGTCCGGATGTATTTTTTGAATAGCCCATTATTATTATTATTATTATTATTATTATTATTATTATTATTATTATTTCTTAGCAGACGCCCTTATCCAGGGCGACTTACAATTGTTACAAAATATCACACTATAAATTATTTCACATTATACAGATATCACATTATTTTTACATACAATTACCCATTCTTAAAGTAGGGTTTTTACTGGAGCAATCTAGGTAAAGTACCTTGCTCAAGGGTACAGCTGTGTCCCCCACCTGGGATTGAACCCACGACCCTCCGGTCAAGAGTCCAGAGCCCTAACCACTACTCCACACTGCTGCCAGAGCCCTAACCACTACTCCACACTGCTGCCTGCTGCCAGCCCATACTGAAGCAGCACATGTTTTCCAGCTTTAAAATTAAGTGAAATAATGCCTGCAAAAGAAACTGGTAATATAGAACAGGATGAGCTGTTTGAAAGGCTGATTGCACATTGTGGGGAATCTGAATAGAGGTATAGGATAGTAATCTTTGAATTTAAGACCCGACACTTCGATAACGCACTTGTTATTGGTCTCCATTCTATCGCAGAAAAAATGACCGGTCTGTTCAAATCCTACTTGGGGTACGACAGTACTTTGCATGCGAAAATATCCAGCGTTTTGTAAAAACTTCAATCCATGTATACAGTTGAATTCTAATTAGACTTTCTATCATTAATCATGTAAACACAGAAAAGTGACGTTTTAAGAAAATCAGTTTTCTGATTCAGTTTTCCAAAAACATTAGTTTTCGGAAAACACTTTGTCATGTAAACGTACTGATTGACAGACAACATTCAGAGTCTTGAACAAAGAAGACTACATGGTGATCTGATTCAAGCATTCAAAATTCTAAAAGGTATAGACAATGTCGACCCAGGGGACCTTTTTTACCTGAAAAAAGAAACAAAGACCAGGGGTCACAAATGGAGATTAGATAAAGGGGCATTCAGAACAGAAAATAGGAGGTACTTTTTTACACAGAGAATTGTGAGGGTCTGGAACCAACTCCCCAGTAATGTTGTTGAAGCTGACACCCTGGGATCCTTCAAGAAGCTGCTTGATGAGATTCTGGGATCAATAATCAATAACCAAACGAGCAAGATGGGCTGAATGGCCTCCTCTCATTTGTAAACTTTATGTTCTTATGTTCTTAAATGTAGTACTTCATTCTATCTGCAAAATAGGATTTTTTTTTAAATTCATATATTTATTATTAATTTACAAATAATATTGTTAGTGTCTTACGTTTCGTCGTTTTTTCGTCATAGGTTATTTTTTTTTACTTTTCTTTCTTTGATTTCCTCTTTCTATGTCAGTCCAAGCACATGCAGTTGCTACTTAGGACTAATTTGCTTTTTATGGTGTGTTCAATTCTTAAGGTTCCTGATTGCACCACTATATAAACCTGGTTTCAGCGGGTCTTAACGCAGTGCTCAATTGTCTATTTGGGACCCATTGCGCTGTCATCAGAATCGCTTCGGCAAATATGTTAATCATAGCACACACCCAAATTTATGCCGACATGTGGCGATGGGGCCGGCGCTACATAATGGCGCAGAACATGTCTTCAGAATACCATTTCAGCGCAGTGGGGTTTTTTATGTCTCTGCTCTATTTTTGCACCACAAAATCAGGGGCAAGCGTTGTTTGCATTTGCACTCGCATTTGCGCTGTGATCAGAATACAGCCCCTATATGTTCTATTTGTATTGTATTCTGGGAGTTTCTTTGAATTTGCTTATTTCCTAGAAAAAGACAGATACACTTCTTGTTAAATAAAAAACAAAAATACAATACTCCCTTATGACACAATTCCTGGGCTGACAACAAGTTTAATAACTCCTGGAATTCATTCACTCATATCTTTTATTATGTTCATTCATTTAATGCACATTCAGAAAACAAATATCCTGTTTGAACAGTGCAGAATTTTAAATCAAAACTAGCCAAGAAAATAATACTACGAAATAAGTACTACTGAAAATGCACAAGCCAAATAGGCCCAGATTGTACATGCAGGAGCACAGGACATTTTTGTGTCAAGCTAAATGGAGTGGCATTATTCTCCAATCCATGTACACCTTTGAAACGTGCTATCAAGGTCAGCTGTCAAAATTAAGGTAGCATTTCTAGACAATTAGGCACTTAATGTACTGAACAGGCAGAGATCTGTAATTGTTCAAAATAATTAACATTAGGAGACCTTTCTTTTGTTTAATGTCTTTACAGAAGCTGCTTTTGAAGAACAGTATTCATGGCCAGATCAGAGAATACAAAAAGATGAAAGTAAATTTGATTTGGCATTTTCATTTACACAAACACAAGCAGCAAAACATATTTTGTTACACTATTTGACAAATGTTTCAAATATTATCTTCTTCATTTCAGATCAATACAGATGAGCTCCAATATACAGTAACTTTTCTCTGAATGATCACAAACCATTACACCTTATGGCCTCAAAGTGTTGTAAGTGTCCAAATATTTATCTTGTATATTTTTGGTCACTATCCCTTGTTCACTTCACATTCAGTGTTTGAATAACGTACTGTGCATTCAGACACCACAAACCTCTGCAACCGGTCAGTGGGTCTTCTGAGAATTCCTCAGAACACTTTTATATCAGTTGGCATCCTGGGTATGTGTCAGCTACATCATTGGTCACCAACCATCATGCGAAGTGATCACCTGGTACATCACAGCTCCTTGCATAACAGTCTGGTCACCAGTCACCAAAACCTTGAGGAATGTTGTGCTGAAGTTAATACTGCTCTACTGTACTGCATTATCTTGCTAACTTAAAATGGTGTGGGCACAAATAAATCTGCTGTACACCCTTATGTATTTTATTTTAAATGTTTTTGTTTCCTTCCCCCATTCACATCACTAATGCTGAACTTGAATGCACTTAATATTACAACTGGGACTCACATATATCAGATTTAGAAATTAAGCCATAATGTGGATTAGTACCCTCCATCTGAAGTCGAAAGAGAAAATAATTAAGCCTCTACTCGTGTACTAACAGATATCCCAGGGAAGTCATGGTTCCGACAGGTTTTTGTTTTTTTTGGTAATAGGCTAACAGACGCAAGATGACAAAAAAAAAAAATTATAGAAATGTTTTAAATGATAGTACTCTACATGCATTTCCATTACTGCATCGAAAGGCAAAAATGAAAAACATCTTTTGACTTCTACAGAAGCTTGGTGTTTTAAAAAAATTGTGAATAAATGATCAAATAAAGCCACCTAGTGTTTAAACAAGAAAAAAACACTGAGTTACAATTAACCACTGGAAAGATGTGACCCATAATACAATTTAAAATGTTAAACTTATTAGAAAGCAATATAACCAATTTGTTCTTTAATATCATATTTAAATATATATATATATATATATATATATATATATATATATATATATATATATACATTTTGTAGCGATCCCCATGCTTTTTTCTATACACCGTCTAAAGTAGTGCCATCCTGAGAAACTATTTTAATAACAAAAATATAAAGTAGACCATTGTTTGTTACCATTATATTAGCAAAATAACAAACAACTTTAAAAAAACAGGAAGTGCTAGATGCCCGTTGTTTAATGTTACAGCTACAGCTCGCTTAGAATACAACGTCATTATCCCAGTTTACTAATGTATTGTAATATGTGGGGATACAGTCACTTTCACTGCGTTTCAAAAATACGTGCAATCTACTGTATAATTTGGTAGTCACTTCACGTCGTTAAGAAAGCCTAGATCGGTAAATAAACTAAAGAAGTATAAATTCACAGCGCTTTGCATGGCTTTTCATAGTAAAACAATAATAACCCTACCCATAACGACGCGAAGAAGGCATTGTTTCACACAAATGTTTCACTCACTGAATCAACGTCCCAGCACCAGAAGAGAGCAGTTATACTTTCAACACCGATTTCAACTTGACTTCAATTTATAAAAAGTGAAATGAACCGCATTCTCACCTGTGAATCCAGCCAATGAGGACCCCATGGTACCACAAGCAATTTCTAATGATGATGATTATCCTTGTGTGCTCGTTCCATATCCAGCTTATCTCTGTACTTTCTCGTTTGGCTCCCTAACAATAACACGCACCCACCTCCCTGTTCGCAAACCAACAGCCAACTGAGTATTTCTGCCTCCCTGTACAGACAGCACCGCCCGAAGCTCCACCCACATCTACTGATTTGATATGCAAAATGTCAATAATTCCCCAACCCAACCCACCGAGTCCATATCCTTGGCATTGGATTGTAGGGACTGACGTTTCGACGGACTTATTTCAGACACAAACGCCTAAGGTATGTATTCTGTTAGTTTCATCCCTTTAACACAAAATATTTAATATCTTGAACATGAGTCTTTAACTGTAGGAGAGATGCGTGCACACTTCAGCCTGTATTAAGGAATACTGCATGCTGTGTTTCGCATTGAAAGTTAAAAAAGGCATAGTGAATTGGTGTGCTACTGGCACCAACTGGAGGGTTATTGTAATAAAATTACATTGCTATCTTTTTTACTTAACATGGAATCAAATATATATAGACTTGCCTTGTCAATTTATAACAAATGCTTTGGCTGGGAATTCAGACAATCAATGTCAAGCAATTACAGCATAATGCAGGATCCTGGCTGCTGGCGTGAATGTTGATGTCTATAGAGTTGCCATTAAGATGTGTGTCTGTATTAGATGTTCCCAGGATTAACATGATATGCGCCTAAACAGTCTATTGGGACAAATGCAGTTTTTTGTGCTGCCAACAAGAATTGTTTCCAGGTTTTGGTTAGGTGCTGTATGCAATTGGCCACTGGTCCTCCCTATCACTTCCTGTTGGCATGCTCTACCAAAGTGAAGCTGGAAACATAAGGGTGAGGCGAGACCACAGAGCTTACAGTGTAATATTTGGAATACTACTAATGTCACTAACATTTAAAAAAAAGAAGATTGCTGAAAATTGTAGCCATACAATATGGTCGCAACTATATGGGCCAACATTGAGCTGAATAATAATAATAATAATAATAATAATAATAATAATAATAATAATACTATTACTATTACTATTACTATCACTATTACTACTACGACTACTACTACTACTAATAATAATAATAATAATAATAATAATAATAATAATATTAATAATAATAATAAAAACATTTATTTATATTGCACATTTCAAAGAAAAACGCAATACAGCTTAAAACAAATATACAGGTTAAAGTACAACCAAATAATCATGAATGTATTAATGCACTGTACAATAGAAGCATAACATATTACCCATATTACATTTCATGGTGTTGCATATGGGCTTCTCATCTGCTCAAGACTTCTTCCATTTCCAACAGGGATGCTTCCAAAAATCATGACTTCAGTCTGTCATTTATACCTGTCATTTTAACAAAAGGAGAAACAATTAACTGCTTGAGTGACCTTGAATAATATAGTTTTATGGGTTAAGTTTTGTAAAATTAATCCAGGAACCATAGTAAGCTTTCAATATCTTTAAATATCGAGTCCTATGTTTTAAAATCAAAACTCCATGTTTCAATGACGTGTGTTTCCTTTCAACCCCAGAAAGGGAGACCTATACAGAGAATGGCAGGGCACTAAAGGTATTTTATTAGCTTTGTCAAAACCTTTCCCATATATACATGTTTTTGATTTTCTACAGCCCATTCATTTTTCCCAAATGTGAGGCTGATTTGAAGCACAGACATGTGACATGTTGGTTCTTGACTTTACAGAAATGACTCTCTGTGCCTATGGTGAGGCTTAAGCTGTTTGGAAACCGCAACACCACCTGGGTATGTCTGAATCCAGATGAAAATAAAATTCAATGAAATGATTCTGTTAGGTGTGACTCTTGGAAAACTAGGCATGCAGATTGTACTGAAATATATTTGGCATTTCTGGAATCGCCTTGGACTGGTTTAGATCATATCTTTTAAACAGATGTCACTCAGTTTCACTTGGTACTTTTGTTTCTGATCCTGAGGTCATTCTTTCAGGTGTTCCACAGGGTTCTGTTTTGGGCCCCTTACTTTTTAACATTTATATGCTTCCTTTAGGCCAGGTCATTCAACACCATGGTGTCAAATATCATTTTTATGCAGATGACACAAAAAATGTATATTTCTTTTAAAACAAACTCTGATACAGCAGTTTCTGTCTTTTCACATTGCATTGCTGATATAAAATGTTGGATGCATGACAACTTCTTACAGTTAAATTCTGATAAAACAGAAACTTTGTTGTTAGGATCTGGGAAAAAATTGAGTATGACATCTGTTCTCTCTAAACTCCATTGGCTGCCTATAAAGTTTAGAATAGATTTTAAAATTGCTCTTTTAACTTATAAAGCCTTACATGGCATGGCACCTGCATACACTGCTGACTTGATTGTCTCCTACGCACTCTCCTGAAATTTACGTTCTTCAGAGGCTGGTTTGTTGGTTGTTCTGAAATCTAGGCCGCGCACTCAAGGGGATCGGGCTTTCACTGTCTATGCTCCTGAACTTTGGAATTCCAAAATATTGTAAGAAATTCAGACACTTTAGTGATTTTTAAAACTCGTCTTAAGACCATCTTGCATCTAAAACTATCTCTGGAAAACGTAAGCAAATTGGACTGGTAGTATACAGATGTCGGGATTATAAAATATGTGATAAAAAATGTTACCATGACATACTGCAATAAACTTTTAATGTATAAAGGAAATGACTTTTGTTTCACGAAAATTCATGAATTGCTGAGTTGTCACATATCCCCCCAGAACAATTTCAGTACTACTCACACTAAATCAACGGCCTACTGATAGTGTTCTGAAAGATGTTGCTATTTTTTCTCCAATTTCTTTGTGGCCCAGTTCTAAGGTGACCAGATTTTTAAGTCCTTTAAATAAAATCAATATTTAAAAAAAAAAAAAAAACAGTTAAAAGGACTGTAAATTCCACAACTGCATAACAAAGCAACGGACTTCCTGAAACAGGAACCAAGTTTGTATGCCATGAGTCCCGCCCCTGTTTCCAGCAGTATTAGTGGAATGACTGGTCATTCCCTGGTGGGGGGGGTTGATTGGATAATTGATTGGAATTAAGAAGGGATTAAAAAGCAGCTTCAGGTGTTGATTCAGGAGACCGGTGCCTGTGTGCTGAGTCTTGCGGCACAATTGAGAGAGAAGCGCAGATCACGGTGATAGAACGGAACTCTGAAAGAAAGCAGCCGAGGGCTGATTTTCATTCGCGACGGAGAGCGTCCCAGCCGCAGACCGGCAACTTTGTAAAGTATTACCCTCTTCCCCTCCCTTTTTCTGACTGTATTTTCTTGTCTCGCCTTTATATTGATATACAATTTGAGGGTTTCAGGATAACTATTAAAAGTTATGTTTTATAAGTTTTAGGTGCAGTCTAATTTATGTTAAAAACAGGCAAATATCTACAAGTGGTAGGGATTGTGATAGGCAGGGATTTACCTGTGTTCTTATTTTCTTTGTGTGATTAAGAGTGATATTATTTGACACTGTGTATTTCTTTATTGGTTTTTGATGTGTGTGATGTGTTGTGGGATTAGGTTTGAGTAATGATTTTTATTGCTTGATATGTTTTTGAATTTTCACATATGATTTGTATCGTACAAAATTTAGTAGATAGTTCACTTATTTGGTTATTTATGTGCATGAATTGTACTAGGTGGAACCCCTGCATCTCATGAACTTGCTCAATGTTAGGCTGCTGTGATTGTATCCATGAATTTGTACTTTGCGCTCATTGTGATGTACTAATTAAAGATTATTTTTATATGAAAACCGGCTTCTGCGTGTTTGACTGCCATTCTATTTGTTTCTGCATTAGCCAGACCTTCCTGGTAAAAAGGTGGTGGCAGCGATTTATGCTGCCCTGCTTGAGGATAAGCAGTAAAATTATAGAACCCAGTACTATCCTCCTTGAATTAGGAGTGGTTGTTACACTGGTGGCAAGCGGTGGAATAATTTTGGTTGTAAATTTACTGGTGCAGAGATAGATGGGGCTATCGGTTCAAATAACGCAGCTCGAAATGATGAGGGATCCGCTGACCTGGGGGAAGCGATAGCGCGACCTTTAACTGTTGATGGAACTGACCGTAGTTGGTCAGATTGGGCTAAACAATTTGAATTGGCAGCGGATATTAATAATTGGAATGAACAGCTTAAATTGAAATTTATGGGGCTGCTAATTACTGGTCATGCTCAAGAGATCTATGAAGGTTTACCCGAAGAGGCACACACTAATTATGAGTCCCTAAAAACTACTATGCAAAAGTATCTCAACACCCAGGCCAGTGAAGTAGGTTATCGTATTGAGCTACAGAATCGTAAACGACAGGAGAAGGAGTGTTAGAGACTTTGGAAGTGCCATTAGGAGTTTGATTGGTAAAGCTTATCCAAAAGCAGATTTGCAGACCCGAGAGATAATTGCCTGCAATCATTTAATCACTTATGTCGGCAGTGGGGAACTTGGAGTACAATTACATATTAATTTAGCTTTGAAGTTGGAATTTATTCGAGAGTTAGAAAAGTGTACTGTAACCCTGTGGCAAAGTGGTTAAGTGGATACAGGTGCAGGGGTGATGCAGTTTGTGATTAAACGGACAAGAGTTATAATCCAGTTCAAAAAGGGTTTTTATTTTTATCCAGGTCTGGTGACCAAATAATAGGACCCCGGCAATACACAACAATGTGTATTGCATGGAGTAAATAACAACGGGTTACAGTTGAGGAATGGGTTAAGAATTGTGAAAAATGTGTTTTTAAAACCACAGGTGTTACCCCTCGAGCCCCTATGTGTCCAATTCAAACATCTTGCCCGTTTGAATAGGTGATTATTGATCTTGTAGGCCTCCTTCCCATAACCCCTAATGGAAATCGCCATATTGTGGTTATTATAGATTATTTTTCTAAATGGTCAGAAGTTACTGCAGCAAGTGTTATAGTGGAACAGTTTGTGCTGCGTTTTGGTACCCCACGGTCCATTCATACAGATTGGGGCAAAAACTTTGATTGTGTTTTGTTTAAGGAAGTCTGTGAATTGTTGCAGATAAATAAGATGCGGACTTCCCCTATCATCCCCAATGAGATGGCCTGGTTGAGCAATTTAATAGGACGTTGGGAACTATGTTGTCCATATTTGCTAATGAAAACCAAAATAATTGGGATGTACTACTTCCCTACTTCTTATTTGCTTATCATAGCAGTATTCAGGCAAGCACCAAATTTACCCCTTACCAGGTCTTATTTGGCCGTGAAATGGTCATGCCCGTAGATTTAGTTATGAACAGAACCCCCTGATAAGTATGATTCTGTCCCCCAGTTCGTACAAGAGCTAGCAGGAAGATTAAGTTCCATACATCAGGCTGTGCAAAGGCATCAAGAAACTGCTTCAGGGAAGCAAAAAGATTTTTACGACCTACGAGTTAGTAGTCAATCCTATAGGGAAGGTGAGAAGGTTTGGGTAAAAAATACTGCTAGAAAAAGGGGCAGATGTGCAAAATTCCAGGAGCACTTAATATATATTTTATAATATATATTTTACTTTGGCATGATATTTTCACTAGTATTTCTCATTGAGCGTCAATCACACTGGAAGGGTGGGACAATCTGGTAAGTGAATTGATGATCTAGTAACTTTGCCTCGTTTGTATATCATACAATGTCGTACTATATAATGTTTCTATATAACGCTGCTCACACAGATTGCAGGTGATAACTGATCGAAAGACCGATCATATTTGAACTTACGATCTCGCAATATAGAAAAACGCTCCCGGTTGTTGTCTGAGCAAAACAAATTCTCATTGAGCTCAAATGAGTTATGAGTGACAGACTAGTGCTGCTGGAAACAGGGGCGGGACTCGTGGCATACAAACTTGGTTCATGTTCCAGGAAGTCCTTTGCTTTGCTATGCAGTTGTGGAATTTAGTCCTATTAACTGTTTTTTAATTTTTTTTTATTTTACTTAAAATTAGTTAAATGTTCACCTATTTAGCAACCTCTTTTTAAGGATGTTAATTTGAATGGTTTCTTAAGCCATCAATTCTCGATTCTACGCTGACTCTAACCAGCAGACCAGTTAGTGGATAATCGAACTCACCAGCGGAGGTGTCCCGCCCTTCCAGTATGATTGACGCTCGACAAGAAATACTAGAGTGAAAATATTGTGCTAAAATTAAAAAACGAAATAAATAAATGTAATGTGTTTCGATATTTATTTATTTATTTATTTATTTATTTATTTATTTATTATTTTATTGAATTTTTTAAAATTTTGCCACGAATTAGCCACCATATCTTAGAGGGTACCTGTAGTGAACTGAAAGTGAATATAGACTTATTTCAATAGAAAATATGTTTCCAAATACTTTTGTCACTGGTCGTTCAACCTTCCCTTTAGTCACATCAAGTGTCATTGTACTGTAAAAAGTTAGCAGTAACTCAGGCCTGGTCACACAGGCGACTTTTGTCAAAGGCAACGAGGGGGTGACAGATGTTGCCGGCTTGTCGTCGCGTGTGACCACCCTGGACAACACCCGGGCAACACACCGGCATCACACCAGCGACATGCCTCCTTCTTAGGACGATGTTCTATTTTTCAGGCAACACGAGGGCAACCATTTTCAATAGCAGCCAATCAAATTTGATATTAGTGTCACATGATGATAAGGCTAGACCATAACGTCAGACAGACATTCTGATTCTTGCATTTCATCCAATTAATTATATGTAGTCTGATATGCAATAGTGTGTATGTGGATAAGCGAATGTTAATGTCCACGATGAGGGCCGGCCTTAAGGCAAGGCGAGCGAGGCGGCCGCTTTGGGCCCTCGCCCTTTAATGTGCCAAGAGATTTAATGTGTTTGTTACGTGTGCGCAAAACGCTCAGGGGTGCAAATTTGGTGCTATGGTGCTAGATTCTAGATTCCTTATATAGCACCAGCAACATTAAATTCTGGCGCCAGTAGACATGTTTACATTTTTTTAATTGTTTTTTTTATTGCTTAGCAACCATAGATGATAATATTTTCTCATTAGGTGTGGACTAGTCACATTCATCCACATACACCGGAGAGAAAGTTTGTGTCGTGTGGGAAAGTGATAGCAAACAGTCATAGCGCATTTTTACACAGTTATCAATTATATCTTTGTTCAGCAAGTCAAAAAGGTACGTGGGCAATCTGTAGACTTAGCAGGTAACAATACATTGTAAAATAATGTTTTGTGTTCGCAAGCCTAATTTTATCGCGAAAGTTAAGCTTTGCTACTTTATAAACACATTTTGTTGATTAAAAAATCGTGATGCTTTGGTTAGACGCATATCACGAATTTATGTTAAAACCAAATCAGTTGCAGCTAATGTAAATCTAATCCATTTATACAAAGCTGAATTCACAAGCTATTGTTTTGTTAATATATGAAACGTTTGGGCTACTCAGGTTTTAATATAGCAATTTTGGTGTTAATTTCTATTACCGTTCATCATTTTGTTAGTCTGAATCATTTTGTTAATTACTCTGAATGGAATAATAATAATAATAATAATAATAATAATAATAATAATAATAAAATAATAATAATAATAATAATAATGACATCTACCCATATCTAAATACCTTATTGTTAAGAACATGTTTGTTAAAGAATTATTTTTCTTCTTCAAAAAATTTAAATAACATTACAGGCTATGAGTCTTGCCATGGATGAGAAAGATGTGGCAGAATTTCCTTTTTACAAAATATTACAAATATGGGTGTGATTAGATATGGGGTACATTTTGTTAAAAATATTTTCTGTAACACAAAACTAAAAACTAGTTGAGGGGGGTGCAAAGTGTGATTGCACATGTATCAAGTGTCAAAGAGGGATTTTTTTGTTATTATTATTTATTTATGTATTTATTTCTGCCTGGTTATTCTCGCCTTCGATCTGTCAGAACCCACTTATTGTCGGGCATTACAGCATTTTTCAATAGGACTACTGGGGCATGGTCATTTTAGAAAAAGTTCATATGTGATATGTTTGAAGTAGACTGGAATTCTGAGTGTGAATTATATAAAATGATAAAGTCTAACAAATTAACTGAAACAAGTATTCATTAACATTAATATCATGAATATTATTTACCATATCTTAACATTGGTATAAAACAATCAAACAACACAACCCAGTTCTGACAGTTCAAATAACAAGCATTGGTTTAAGGAAACTGACTGGTTTTCTGGCAGTATTCTGAAAACATTTAATTGGTTCGAAATCAAAATAAGGAGAATACTATACGGAACAAAATAATATTTATTCATTATATATTTTTATACCTATGTATTTCCTAGATACACAATGTTTTTTTTTTTTTTTTCATGGTTTAATGTACCTATGGCTACTTCCAGCACAGGCGATACCTGTGGTAAGTAATGGGTTTGTTCTATCAACCAATCAATCTTTATTTTTGATATAGTGCCTTTCATGATGAATCATCTCAAAATGCTGTACAAGTTAAAAAATTATATATATATATATATACAGTATATATATATATACACACATATATACATACATATATACAGTATATATATATATATATATATATATATATAATCAAAGGTAATATACATACATTCCATATAGGAAGGAAGCCAGTGCAAGGAGGCTAGTACAGGGTCATGTTAAGCTCTTCCTTGTTCTAGTTAGAATTCTAGCTGCAGCATTCTGAACCAGTTGCAGACGAGACACAACACATTTGGGAATGCCAGAGAAAAGAACATTGCAGTAGTCGATCCTTGATGAAATAAGAGCAGGAATAGGCCTAAGTTTAGCGATGTTTCTTTAGTGAAAAAAATAAGTATTTGTAATTTTCCTAATATGGAGCTCAAAAGAAAGGGAAGGACCGAAAATAAATCCCAGATTTAACATTTCATCTTTCAGATCTAATGAAAAGTCCCCAAGATCAAAATCAGAGATTCATAACATTGCACTGATGTGGAGAGCCCAATAGCATTACTTCTGTTTTATCAGGCTGTGTGGTCCAGTGGTTAAAGAAAAGGGCTTGTAACCAGGAGGTTCCCTGTTCAAAACCCACCTCAGCCACTGACTCATTGTGTGACCCTGAGCAAGTCACTTAACCTCCTTGTGATCCGTCTTTTGGGAGAGACGTAGTTGTAAGTGACTCTGCAGCTGATGCAGACGCCTTTGGATAAAGGCGTCTGCTAAATAAACAAATAATAATTTAACATAAGATGATTTGTAGACATCCAGCATTTAATAGTATCTAAACAGGTAGTTAGGTTTGCCACCATTGATGAATTTCCTGGTTTTAAAGATAAATAAAGCTGAATATCATCAGCATAACAGTGAAAATGTACCTCATGTTAATGCATAATATGACATAAAGGCAGCATATACAGTGAGAAATGGATTGGGCCTAGGATTGAGTCCTGTGACACCCCATAAACAACCTCAGACTGTACAGATTTTCTGTTCCCAGTTTGAACCAGGGCCGGCCTTAAGGCAAGGTGAGGGAGGCGTACGCCTAGGGCCCCCACCCTTTAGGGGGTCCCGTGCGCTCAAATGGACTACCATGGGATTTACACACACGCAAAATGCTCGAGGTACAAATTTGTGGCTATAGCGCTTGGGTACCTCATACAGCGCCAGTAACATTAAATTCTGGCACCAGTAGACATGTTTATTTTTGTATTTTTTATTTTAATTTTATATTTTAATAATATAATAATGATGATAATTAAATCACATCTACCCACAATTAACATACCCTCTTTTTAAGTACATGTTTGTTTACAAATTATTTTTCTAATATTACAGGCTACTATGAGTCTTGCCATGGATGAGAGAGATGTGGCAGGATTTCCTGTTTACAAAATGTTACAAATATGGGTGTGATTAGATATGGGGTACATTTTGTTAAAAAAATATTTACTGTAACACAAAACACTAAAAACTAATTGAAGGGGGATAATTTAGCACCAGTAGACTCTCTGGGGCTAAACTTTCAAAATAGTTTAGCACCAATTTTCTAAATGATTTGAACTCCTGACACTGTCATGTCAGCACCTCGCAAGTATGAGTCCTATGAAAATGCTGCAGTGCATGCATGAAAACAACGATGACTCAAAAAATAATTGCCAAATTTGGCCATACTGTCAAATAAGAGCAAAGTTGCCAAGAATTTAGAATACTCAGATCTGATAGGACTTTGCTGCCGCTAAAGCTAGGAAAATGTCTTGCGTAATTTAAAATGTAAAATGAAAAAAAAACATAGATTTGATAATGCCCAGGGGTTAATTTGTAAAAAGTGGCATTGCACACAGTGTCAAGTGTCAAAGAGGGATTTTTGTTATTATTACTTATTTATTTATTTATTTCTGCTTGGTTATTCTCGCCACTGACCTGTCAGAACTCACTTACTGTCGGGCATTACAGCATTTTCAATAGGACTACTGGGGCATGGTCATTTTAGAAAAAGTTAATAAGTGATGTTTGAACTAGACTGGGAGTGCTTTGAAGTTGTGAATTATATAAAATGATAAAGTCTAACAAACTAGCTGAAACAAGTATTCATTAACATTAATATCATTAATATTATTTACTGTATCTTAACGTTGGTATATGTTGGTGCATATGATTACATGCTGCACCTATATACTCACTTTAAGATACGGCTGCTACTGTAGCATTAATTCTGGACCCCACATTTAATGATCACCGCCTAGGACCCCACGGAGTCTCAGGCCGGCCCTGACCGGAACGATGATAAAACTGTCCCTGACAATCCCACTATGCTTTCAAGAGTGTATATAGGTTAATGTTTACTACACAGATAGGAACCCATATATGCTCTATTCAAAAATTACCTTGATCGTGACCTTTGACTTCTCCTTAAGGTTAAATGTAAAATTAGCTTATAACTCTTTACAGTGTGTAGATAGGGTAATGGTTACTATGGTGTATAACGTTATAATGAACTAATTTTGAATTGAAACTGCTCCATAAAACTGATCTGTTGCTTACACTTGTGCTGCAATGCTACAGCTTGCCAAAATGTCCAACTGGTTCTGAGTTTGGAAGCTGCAAAACTGCCTGGCAGTTCCAGTTGTTGTTGTTGATTATTATTATTATTATTATTATTATTATTATTATTATTATTATTATTATTATTATTAATCAGTCATTTGGCAGACGCTTTTATCCAAAGCAACTTATATAGCCTATGGGGTGAACTATGCATCACAGCTGCAGCTGTAGAGTCACTTATAACAGGACCTCGGTTTTAGGTCTCATCCATGAGGACAAAATGGATGTGGTATTGACCTTCCAGAGGACACAAGCTTTTAGGGAACATGAGGCTTTTATGGAACACTGGGAGACTTTGGGCAGGAGAACTCAGTGCTGGCCTGACGTCATTGTCCTGTTGTTGACCTGTTGCCTCATCCTCTCATTGTTCATCTCTTCCAGGGCTGTTGATGTGACAGAGGTGTTGGTCTTCCTCCTCCCCCTCTGTTGAATGGGCTACAGATGAAACAGCAAACAAAACAAAGAACAGACATTTTGGCTGTGTATTTTTTTGTTTGTTTTTGTTTGTTTACTATATAACTTAATTGCAGCCTCAATAAAACATGTACATTGGGCTGTATTCATTATTAATTGTCATTGTTTTTGTGGTTTTGCGATACCCCATCGCACATGCTTTTACTATGCAGTTATTAAACGAAACAGACAATGCCTTTGAGAATGTTTTTTAATGAATTGCGTAAGTTTACAATCAATACAAAAATACATTTAAAAAAACACATGCCGAATACATATACAATTATTTTAAATGGTGAAGGATTGAAATCTATAAGCCTGTTACACTGTGTAGCCAGCACGTTTTATTTATTTATTTATTTATTTAAATTTAGTTGTTCACAATTAGTTTTTTGTTATTTTCTCCTCAATTTAGTAGTATCCAGCTCACCGCTACCACCCCTGCGCTGACTTGGGAGGGGCGACGACGAACACACGCTGTCCTCCGAAGTGTGTGCCGTTAGCCACCTGCTTCTTTACACTGCAGACTCACTGTGCAGCCACCCAGAGCTACAGCGTCAGAGGGCAACACAACCCTGGGCAGCTTACAGGCAACCTCGCAGGTGCCCGGTCAGACCCCAGGGGTCGCTGGTGCACGGTGAGCCGAGGACACCTAACCCTCCCTCCCCCCGGATGGCGCTTGCCAGTGTGTGCTGCCCCTGGGAGTTTTAAGTAGCCTAACAATTCTTTTTTTTTTTTTTTTTTACTGGTTGGAAAAAAACGTTTAAATAACATATATATGTAGAGAGATATTGCAGTTACGTACTGAACCTGTGCTGGTTTGTGTCACTCCAGGCCTGGTGCTTTTTACCTCTCTCTCAGACTGCGTATCCTAGTATCACTGAATAGATACTGTAATTGTCAGCTCTTAAAATATTTACAAATGATTTTAATGAGCAAGCTGTCTAACAAGAATAGAAACCCTAAAAATCACACAATAGTTGTCAATTTAGAACTAATACATTTTACCTGCTTACTATACATGTCTTTCAGTTTTTGATTAATGTTTAATTTTTTTCTTGGATTTGAAATTGTTTCTTATAATATATTGCTAAGTAATACTTTGTTATTATTATTATTATTATTATATTGTGACGTGCACGGGGGCACTATGCAAATTAGTTGCATAGCGCACAGGATCATGGGTAACTGTTAACTGGAATAAAAGGGGTAATTAAACATTGAGAGGGGGGCTGTTATAAATGTGGGGAGGGACTGGGGGGTGTATGCTTGTGCAAACATAGGGGACACGGTGGTGGTAGTTTGGGGGAGGTGAGGGCCTGTGGTCACCGTGAGAGGGGGGACGCTTCTCTGTAGTGACCCCCTCTGCTTTCACTGTGTTTAGCAGATACCCTTTGGGCTCTGTGTTAATAAAGTGTTTGAGCTTGCAATGAGTGTGTCTGTTTGTTCTTCTCACTATCGGCAAATTATTGTAGTGTGATTGCTTCCAGGGAGTCCTTATAAGGGCTGTCCGTTAACCCTGTTTTGTTACACTGGTGTCAGAAGTGGTTCTGATGGAGCACAGGATTAAACTGGAACCTGGCTGTGAGAAGGAGAATAGGTTTGCGGCTGCAAACCGACAGCTCTCGGCAGACGTGGTGGTCGAGATGTCTGACTGGAACCCCTGGAAGGCGCCTGAAGAGCAAATGAGAGGTGAGCTGAAACCCGAGAGAGCAGCGGAGAGTTCCAGGGACGAGCCTGCAATGGAAAGGGGATGCAGGGAGAAATCCATGGTGGAGCGAAGGCTGCCTACCAAACTGCCTAGCTTCGATGGCACCTCAAGCTGGGAAGCGTTCAACGCCCAAATGGGAGTGATGGAGAAGCTGTGCGGGTGGACCCCTGAAGAAAAAGCGCAGCAGCAGATGGTGCTGCTGAACCTGGCGCAGGAAGAGTGGGGCGACTTGAACGCTCTGACCGCCGCTCTCCAGCGCAGGTTCGGCAGCATGGGGGACCGAGCTGCTACTGGCCTTGATTCAGGCGGAGAGTGCCCTTAGGAAAGTCTGGCGAAACTGGCTTCTAATCTGGGCGGAGGCGGCGCCTCTGCAGATTCACTAAGCGCGAGAACAAGAAGAACAAGCGCTTCCAGTTTGTGGAGGCAGTCGGCCCGGGGGCTGCGCAAACACCTGCGACTGTCAAGCCGCGCTCCTGCAAGAGGCCTTCCAACTAGCACAGGAATGGGAAGACATCTCCAAAGAGGAAGATGAGCATCGGAGCCGACCTGCTGTTAGAGCAACCGAGGTAGAGGTGGGGCCGGAGCAAAGCGGACTGGGGCTGGCCGAGGTGATGGAGGAGATAGTGGCCATTAGAAAAGCAATGGCAGCACGGCCTCCCTCGTCCTCTCAATCCGGACCCGTCTCTGCTGGGAGTGCGGGCAGCCGGGCATATTGAGTCGACTGCTGGAGAAGATGGAGACGTGCAGACCATCCCGCAGTTTTGGTACCAAACCCCGCAGCCCGGCGGGGAAATGGCACAGGGTCAGCGTAGAAGGGGCGCTGCCCACATTACCAACCTCGGTTGACACTGGTTCCAGCGTCACTGTTGTCCGCACTGACATTGTGCAGCAGTCAAGCGTAGCCAGCCGGGCTAAACTCAAACCAACAACTGTGCAGCTGCGGACTGTGACTGGGCAGCTAGCGCCGATGCACGGCCGTGGCTGGCTTGAAATCCACCTGGGTCCCCTGCTCATCCAGCACGAAATGTGGGTGTCTGACATCCAGGACCCCTGCATCCTGGGGCTAGATTTCTTACAGAGGTAGAGAGGGCGACTAGACCTAGCCATGGGGACGGTGCAGTTTGGCGATGGCCTGGCACTGCAACTAGAGATTCCAGAGGGGTTAGTGGGTGCACAAGCCTCTCCCGGGGGACCGGACTTGGAGGGGTGGAAGGAGGAGACCGGTCGGAGCCCTTATCAGGGCTCTCCCAGTATATCTGGGGCAGGCGGCAACAATGCTGCAAGTGCCAACACACACGCCTACCCCAACAGATCGGGAGGAGGGGGATGGATTGAACCTGACCACAGCCCTTCTCAGGGCTGCGACGAAAGGCCACGACGGCGAAAATAAAAACCTGGAGCAAAGCATCAGCGGCTGCGGGGTGCAGTGACAGTTGTTTCCCACCAGGTGGCAGCCGAGACTGCAATATGGGCAAACTCAGAGCAGAGTCAAACCCGAACTGTAGCAGGAGGGGCCGAGTCACTGCCGGCGCCGAACGAAGCGGTGTGGCAAAGAAGCAGCGGAGGTCTCAGCCTGGAAGAAAAGGGCGAACTGCGGCAGCTGCTTCATGAATTCCAAGGAACTTTCGCAGCACGACCAGAAGATGGGGGTCGGACCAACTTGGTACAACACCAAATCGATACAGAGCGGCCCCGAGCAGGGAACCACCTCGCCGACTTCCCCTTTTCGACGCGAAGTGGCTGGAAGCATGATACAGGAGATGCTGGATGCGGACGTTATCGAGCCATCTGACAGTTCGTGGGCAGCGCCGGTAGTCTTGGTTAAAAAGAAGGATGGTAGCCTGCGCTTTTGTGTGGACTACCGGCGCCTGAATGCAGCAACTAGGAAAGATTCCTACCCGCTGCCCCGGATTGACGAGTCACTCGATCTGGTGTCTGTATCATCCTGGTTCAGCTCCCTCGATCTCCGCAGCAGCTACTGGCAGGTGGAGCTCGCCCCGGATGTCCGACCAAAAACAGCCTTCTCCACTGGTCAAGGGCTCTGGCAGTTCCGGGTGATGCCGTTTGGTCTGTGCAACACCCCTGCCACCTTCGAACGACTGATGGAGAAGGTGCTTAGTGGGATCCCGATGAGTTTGGTCGAGCGTTTTAAGCGGACGCTGAGCACGCAGCTGGCCATCGTCACCAGCGAGCACCAGCGAGACTGGGACCTGCACCTGCCACAGATCTTGCTTGCCTGCCGCACAGCTGTGCAGGAATCCACCCGTTGCACCCCTGCACTGCTAATGATGGGCCGGGAGCTCAATACACCTGCAGATATATTCTTTGGACAGCTACCAGACACAGGGAAGCCTCCTGGGCCAGAGTACGTCCAGCTCCTGCAGGACCGGCTGGACAGTGCCCATGCTTTCGCCCGGGGGCAGCTGCAAGCCACAAGAATCGCCAGCGCCGCCACTCGACCTCTACGGGGAAAGGGAGGGACTTTGAGCAAGTGTGGGTATACAGCCCAGCGGAGGAGAAAGGTTGCTGCCCCAAGCTCGAGTCCTCCTGGGTCGGCCCCTGCTGCAGTCACGGAGCGACTGGGTGAAGTGGTGTACGGGTGCAGTTAATTGCAAGGAGCAGGCGGGTCGTGCTGCACCTGATCGGCTCGCCCCATACCAAGGCGGGTGCTGGACACCTCTTCATCTCCGCCAGCATCATCGCAGCTGACGGCAGCAAACCCACCTTTCCCTGCCTGAGTGAGTGAATGAGTTCTTCTCTTTATCGCCAAATCATTGTAGTGTGATTGCTTCCAGGGAGTCCTTATAAGGGCTGTCCATTAACCCTGTTTCGTTACAATACTATCAGAAACTATTTTTAAATCTCTCACACCCTGACAAAAATATACCTATCTATGTAAAACTGCTAATAGACATTTGTGAATGAAGACTGCTTTAAAATATTTCAGCCAAAAAGATCTATCTCCAACCAACAGTGTGACTACTTGGCAAGTGTACAGCTATGCCCAAAAGATTGGCATTACCTAGAATTTTAGGATTGCCTAATTAAAACAAACAAACAAAAAAATTTAATTAACATAATTTAGATATTTTACTTAACGTCATGTAATCAAATAAACTACAAGACGATACCGCGAAAGTCTACCAGAAGCCAATAGTAGTACAGTATTTAAATGTATTAAATGTAAATGTTAGATTTTGAAATGTCAGATTTTTTTCCATTTTGGAAAACTACCAAGCGATATGTAATTCAATATGTTAACGCAACACTATTAACGTTTCATTCAACTTTATGAAGCAAAATTAGTTTATTCTATACAGAGTGATGCAAAACATTTGTGTATTTTGGGGGCTGCGGACCCTGCTGGACATACAAAAACTACAATTCCCACAGTGCTTTGCAATTCGCTTCCGTGTAAACATGCGAAGAGGTTTGTTTCCTTGGTGCTTGGCGTGAAGCTTTGTTAACGGATTATTTAAAATTCACTTTACTGGTTGTGGACCAGTTCGTCAGGGAATATATACATTTTAGTTATCCTAAATAATGTTTTGCATGTACTACTTTTGGATGTCTGCCTGGTGATTTTACTTAACTGTTGCAGAAACTAAGCCGCTGAGTTGAACTTTGAATGAATCAAATGGCAGACTCAGATTTAATCAAAGAAACGCTGTTTTCTTTGGAAGTACTAGTGGATTTTATAAAGACTGATATATCTACAACAGAAAGAAGAGTATTGGTGCCTGCAGTGGCTGTTCGTTTGCTAGATTTCCCAACTTTATTGATCTATCGAGGAGACAAAGAAAGCCAGGAAGATATTTTTCAGGAGGATTTGGAAAGGGAAAAAGAAAACGTAACGTCGGACCTTTTTAATCATGTTGGGGGAGGAAATGGCCAGTATTTCTTTCAGAAGGGCAAGTCATGTTTGTTTAAAATTAGCTTGGACTCTCTCCACAGACATTTGTCTAACACTCCTCTTTACGCAATGGTGCTGGACTTAAAAAACGAGACGCCAAAGTTAGTTGGGAGTTGCCTTATTTCTCTGGCGAAACTAACTGAAAAAATAAGTAATGATGTTAAAGAACATGGCATTTCAATGCCTTCTTTCCACGGAGAAAAGGGCGTTTATATAATAAACAATTTGATGGGTGAAAAGGTAGGTTACATTTCGCTGGGATATAAACTTTTAAGTTTAGGAGCAAGTTTGATTCCACATATGTCAGAGAATACAGTTCTGAAAGCTGAGTCATGGCAAAGCATGGTTCAGAGTAAAGAAAACACAGAAAACGATATTACTGAAGAAAATAAAGACAGCAAAGGTAAACCTAAAAATGATAATGAGGTTGGGAGATGTTGTATACCTCAGACAAATGAGGGTAGTGTGCTTCTTCAGCAAATTGATTTGGATGGGCAAGTGACACAACTTATTGTTTCTGAACCAAATCAAAGTGAGATAACTTCTGTTGGCACACAGACTGAACCATCAAGAAGAAAGCAATACAGGAATATAGAAGCTAAAGACAAAATAGAGTTTGATAATGAAACAGGTGTCTTTTGTCCACCAGCCCTGTTTTACAGATGCCCAGACAATGAGCCAAATGAATATGATCCTGAACAGTACAGATCAAATAATGCAGGGGGAGAGGCTCTTATGGTGGAGGACCTTTGCTCAGAGGAGGAAGAGGATCTGGAAGACAGAGATTCACCTGCAGAGAGGCAGGCCTTCAAATGTTCTCAGGATAGATCAAAAGGTAGCGCTGCAGCAGCAACGGCCTTTGAACAAACACAACCTGCCTCTGCAGCCCTTGGGGATGCCATAAGACAACTGCCTTTGCTAAATGCCCTTCTTGTTGAACTTTCTTTGTTGAACAGTCAGCCTCAGCAGTTGCCTTTATCTGTTCATCCTCATCTTGCCTGGTTGTACAGATCTGTGGATGAGCATTCCCGTAGAGCTACAAAAGACACCAGATCAAGATCACAAGCTGATGCTGCACATACATCGCAAACACCAACAGACCAAAGGTCGGCCAGTCCAAGACTTAAACAGCACCAGTCCCCAGTGAAATCAACTTCTTCATCCGATTTACAAAAGGAAACCAGAAAAGTACAAAGAAAAAACATGAAACAAGAAAAGAATCAAAAGAAGACAGCGTCTAGTTCTCCCAAAAGAAAACTGTTGTATGGGATAACAAATACATTGCGGTTAAGACTGAAGCAAACCAATCCAGATATGTTAATGTACCACGAGCGCAGAGAAGTGTACAGGAGAAAACAGATTGAGCTACAGAAAGCGAAGAACTGTAAAGGCTTTCTGTCGAAAAATAAAAAAGTCACAGAGTCAAACAAAGTATATGATGGAGGTGAGATGTATAACAGGAGCAATCATTTTGATGAAAATGTTCAAACACTGATGAACAGTTTTGAATTGGACTCCCCTCGGATAATAAAGACAAATCCCTCTCTGTTTAACAGTTCAGAAGCAGGTAACAGAAATAAACATGAAAAAGGCTCCCAGGAAGAGGAGGCAGGGTGTTATGTGAATGTTCAGCAGCCACATGAAAGTGTACCAGCACTAAATTTAAAAGACAGAACAAAACCAGGACCCAGGTGTAATGGAAGAGATGTCAGAGTTCATATTCCCAGAGTATTTAACCAGGATTCTGACCAAAGCTGCAATGAAGTGGAAAACTGTGAAACACACTTCCCACATGCCAGTCTAAATAACCCAGGATTTCAAAGCACAAGTCTGGATGGTGAAAATCTGAGCCCTGCTAACAGTGGATTCAGTAGCCCTGCCCTGAAATATTCAGATGATTTCATAGATCGTGCTGGCTGTTCTGAAGATTTCACCAGCCCAGAACCTACAAGCAGATACTCTGTAAATTTTGATAGCAGCCCTGAACCAGTTCTGAGAAGTCCAAGACGTATGTATTCAGATGACGACTCCAGCACTGGTAGCAATTCTGTCAGAAATCAAAGAGCTACAGCACCTCTTCCAGTTCAATCAGATACCTCTCCAGAGCAGTCTCTCAAAAGAACCTATCCTGTCATGCATCACAGAAAGCCATCGGCATCCAGTGTATCTTCAGAAGCCAGTGAAATTCAGTACTCCTCAAGAGATACCAAACATAAACAAGGTGAAAGGAGGAAATTGGGTTACATAAAGACTGGAGTCAAGGGAGCGCAGAGGAGTTTGGATTGTAAAAATAAGCCAAATTCAGGAAAGGGACATAAAGCTGTTGAAGAAAGCCATTCACTTCAAACGTCTCAAGTGAGCTCATATTTACCAACTAATGACTCTGATCTTGATTTCAGCGGACACAAGGTCAGTACACCCGACCTACATGAGGAAGTTGAAGAGAGAGATGGACTGGGTACGCTTGAGATGGTTAATAAATACCATCACATCTCAGAGCTAGTCGGAAATAAGCTTCCTGGATATACATTATGAAAAGGTTCTGTTGTAAAGCTTGGACATATATCAACCCATTCCTTTAACCCAATACAAAAAAGAAAGAACGAACTGTGTTGGTTGTTTTCATAGTTTCATAGCACCTGGAGTACTTTTTCTGTTGTTATTGCAAGATAAGCTACAATACAGTAAATTAAAACATGATGAAAAGCATCATTTTGAGTCAGTGTGTGTAATAATGCCCTTTTCCAGAGCTATTTAAAAAGTATATTCCATCACCTGGACAAATATATTTATATTCAGTGTTTTAATGTGATATAAAGAACAAAACAACAAAGATTGTTGTATGAGGCAGTTGGTGTTTATGTGAATGTCATTTGATTTAAAAAAAATAATAAATGCAAGAATAATGTTCATGAATAACAATGTTGAATAACATTCTATGTGTGATACAATGCTGTGGCAGTTACTGGATGTATGTACAAAGTAGTAACACAAATGTTGTACACATTTAGTGGGCTGTTGGTCACGTGGCGGATTCATTTTTATGTAATGCATTCATTTACAACATATAGTTATATAAAAGCAGCATCTTCTTGTTACAAGTCAGTTTTCGTTAAAATGGGCAAAACAGCAGGCCTGGTAAAAGGCAGATATGTGCTTGGTTGGCAGGTATTTTTATATGCAAGACTGCACAAATGATTGAACTTTTATTGGAAATCAATTATAATACCTGTCAAGCTTATCAGATTGAATCAGTGCCACCCTGGTAGCCCACTGATTTTGTACACGCGAAACACAGAAAATCAGTGGGCTTCCAGAGATCTACCTAAACAACAATGTTTTCAATAAGGGCTCAATACTGCCCCGGAATATTGCTTTTCCATTTTAGGTGGAATTGTGAGGTTTGATACAACATTGCCACCTTGAAGTACCAAATTAAACTTCTTGTTAATGCATAACACAATAATCATGCCTGGGGGCAGTTTGGGTTTAATCGAAGGTGGGGATCAATGTCATCATAGGCAACATCGTATAATATTCCTATTAGGATGTTCTCTGCTTTATATATATATATATGTGTGTGTGTGTGTGTGTGTATATATATATATATATATATATATATATATATATATATATATATATATATATATATGTATTACATGGATGAAGGCTATATTTGCATCCTGAGCCATTTGGAAAAAAAGCCATAATAGCACAGTATTGATGTCAAAATATTATAATTCCTCTAGCGGGAAATATACTTGAACTTTGACCCATTCAACTCCTCATGACCACTTTCAATTCAAACACAAAATGTCTCGTTTTCAATCACTCGACACCCACAGTAGAGAAATATTCATTAATGAGAATACGTTAAAAAAATACAAAATTTGATGTAAAGCTGGTACATTTGTATCTCTCAGAAACTGGAGAGGAACGGGAAATTAAAGACATTCCTGTCAATGACTTTCACAATTTCAGTCACCTGACAACACACACAATTAGTGTTTTTAGGCACTTTTAACAAATCTGTCTCTGTGAAAATTTACAATCATTAACGGGAGCACCAACCAGGCGAGCAACACAAATGTTCGACTGACAGCGAAAAAAAAAAAAAAGCATATCCCATTGAAACACATTTTCCTTAAAATAAATACGTTATTTTTGGCAGTTCATTATCAACTCAGTTTAATTCACCGTTCTTGAACTATCAAAAAGAAAATTATATTTAAGATTCTTTAATATTGACTTAATGTACATTATTATTATTATTCATTAAATTCACTTGCAATTTGAACCTTACACCTATTTATTGACTTTTTTATTACAGATACTAATATCCATGTATTGTAAAAAATGATAGATGGGCTTCAGTGAGTTAAAGGAAATTAATTCCATCTCGGGTTTCTGTGACAGTTTATAAACTACACGGCCCAACGGCCTCCTAGTTTATGAAATCACAAACCCTGGATGGAATTATTTTCCTTTAACTCACTGAAGCCCCTCTATATTCTATATTTAACCTCAAAAGATTTATTTCTTATAAATCCTTACTTATATTGAAAAAATGAAAGTGTATTTTGTTACCCAGAATAAATCTTATTGAGCAAGCTGGAAACCACTTTTTTTGCATGCAAAATTGATTATATGTGATAATATATTCTTGACAGTCCATGCTATCTGATATTACATGTACGGTAAGGATACAATTCTTTAAGATTGATTTGTGGATGATTGCATTATGTGTTTTGTAATAACCTTGTAAAATGAATACCAGACAATACAATTAAACAATAAAACTGGTTATGTTTCCCTGAGATATAAGATGTTTTCATTTTTATGCTTTGAAAAAAAAATTTGAGACAAATTTGACTGGTGAAAAAAACTTTGTTTAGAGATTTACAAAAATAAATGAAGAAAATCATGACATGTATGTCACACATTTCCAGCAGGGAAAGCAGTGTGGAGTAGTGGTTAGGGTTCTGGACTCTTGACCGGAGGGTTGTGGGTTCAATCCCAGGTGGGGGACACTGCTGTACCCTTGAGCAAGGTACTTTACCTAGATTGCTCCAGTAAAAACCCAACTGTATAAATGGGTAATTGTATGTAAAAAATAATGTGATATCTTGTAACAATTGTAAGTTGTCCTGGATAAGGGCGTCTGCTAAGAAATAAATAATATATAATATAATTTCCAGACCATTTAGTGAAGTTGGTAAGAACATTTTTTAGAAGAAATAATGATAATCTGGGGATATACAGAGATGCCTATCCATACTTAGGATCACACTTTTGCATGTACATACTGTAGAGTTAGGTCATAGAGTAGTGATATATATGTAATTACATTTCTGGCAGGAGACCTATACTGACATACTTCAAAACTTTAATAAAACCTTAGAGAAATAACTTAGCTGTGTAGACACATAATTGTAGACACTTGATAAAAAAATACAACTAGGCAGTGAGTCATTTGGACAGTGATTCAGACAGTCTGTTCAACAAACAAGAACTAAGGACTATTCCCAGTCATGCCTGACACTGTTGATAGATATGTTTTGTTCTTCAGTGTGCAAGGTATTACTCAGGCCAGACCACAGATAAATGTCTGCATCTGTCACGTATAAATTGCCTACACTGAATGCATTTACCTTCCAGCCGTGTAGAAGCAAACTTAAGCCTGTTCATTTTGGGATATATTTTGACATTCCTTTCATAAAGCATGAGGTAGTATTCATGTTTCTATCTGTTTTTGTATACTGTATGCTGTAACTAAAATGAATCATAGCTTCCCTTGAAGATGGATATTTAAAGATAAGATTTTTAAATATGAACTTCTTTATAATGTTAATTCGGAATATCTAAAACAATCTGTGTTTTCAAACTATAGTGGTTATCAAACTGAAGTCTAGGGACCTTGGGAGGTTCCCCTGGGTGCCCAAGACATTCTGGAAACATGTATTTTGTAAACCACAGTATTTAATGTACAGACAAATGTTCTTTCATTGTTGTGGTAAGAGACAGGCCTTGTGACACTTGCAGACAATATACTATACATAAAACATCTACTTTAACTGCATTACAGTTTTGTTTTGTTTTTTCTTGTTTGTGATTTGCCTTTTCCTCACTCTCCAGCTGCAGGTCCAAATTCATTTATATTTTTCCAAAAAACGGGTCCCGCAAGCAAATGTTTGCCCCCCCATAGAACAAAGGGCAGTCAAAAAGATACTTCAAATAAACAGATTTCACAGTTTTGAAAACATATTATTAGTTTATTTAGCAGACACCTTTATCCAAAGCGACTTACAAAGACTAGGGTGTGTGAACTATGCATCAGCTGCAGAGTCACTTACAATTACGTCTCACCCGAAAGACGGAGCACAAGGAGGTTAAGTGACTTGCTCAGGGTCACACAATGAGTCAGTGGCTGAGGTGGGATTTGAACCGGGGACCTCCTGGTTACAAGCCCGTTTCTTTAACCACTGGACCACACAGCCTCCTTACTGGACCACACAGCCTCCATATGTTAAAGTATTGTATTTCACTAAGCAATGTAAAAATACTGTACAACTTACCTTGTACTTTTTAATTGAGGTAAAAGTAGTCAACAACAAGACACAGATGTTTTTGCTAATGTCTATCATTATGATGAAAACATTGGTTTTAACCTTTTTCTTCATTCATTTACCCAAAAGGTTTACTCATTTACTTTATAGCCTTAGTTTTTGTAATTTAATTACCTATTGCCTGTGTTTTCCCATTTGTTCACTTTTCTTTACTACACTTTGCTCTAATTTTGCCTTGGTTATCCTCTGTAAACTTGCATAAATATAGCTTTTACTCAAAGCACTGCCTTTTTTTAATGCAAATGTACTACTTCTGCTTACTCTGCTAATTTGCCGTAATAATTCGAAGAACAGTTTTGCTGTAATTAGCTTAATGACATTCCAAGGCAAAAAGAAAAAACACACAATTACCTGCTTGATTTCTCATTAAATGATCACTGCTAATTTTTGAGTTTTGCTAAGTTAACATCCCACAAATGATAGAATTTTTTATAGTCTTCTTTTTCAGTAGCGCTATCAGCAGATTGAGGACATTATTAATAATTTTTTTCAGTGGGTTAATTTAGATAAAAGATAAATGATAAACAGAGAATCATAAATTTAAATGATCTGTTAAGAAAATGTGGATTATTTGAACATGGAGACATATTTGTAATTCAGCTGATCGTCATTCTTAATGCTTGCCAACTTTCATTGATATTCCAGCTCTTCTTAGCAATTGAAGCATACTAGTATTCCTAATTGACTTTCAAATATGAAAACAAGCAATTGACTACAATGTGGTTTTTTTGACGAATCCAGTTTTCTGTGAAATTTAAAATGAATCAAATTAAAGATGAAAGAATAACTGCATAGAAATATTCAATGGAGTGTTAACAAGGGCTTTCAAAATAATGTATCTACTCACTCAAAACATCTCCGGCATCCCTTTTCTGGCCCTATAGATCTTTTCATTGTTTGCTTGTTTTTAATGTTAATGCAGATAGCCAGCACTAAAGAACTAAACTGCTTTTTCCTGGTATCTTATAACTTCCTGTGCAGCACTCTTTAACCTCTAGTGGTACTTGAGATATGATCATATCCCAACTTAAACATTTTGAGTTACTGTAAGTATAATAAGCACACATCAACAGAAAATATCAATCTTCATTACATGGGGGAACAGGAATGGATTTTAGTGGTCACATAAAACATTAAAACCATTCATAGGAGGTTTTTTAAATTTGAAGGTGGAAAAATCACAATTTTAAAAAATCACTAATTTGTGTCACAAGTAGGCCATCTTGTAAATACTTGTAAAAAAACAAAACAGTTTGTGTACCAGTCAACATTAATTCCTTGTGTGAACTCATAAACACCCCCTTTTTTCATAAATAAACATCCTTAGCTAGGGATAACAAAGAATAGGTTTCTGCCACTGCCAGAGACGTCCATCTCATTCTGTTACTAAATTTGTGTTTCAGGATAGCTTTCATATAAAAAAGAACCTATTTTTAAATGAGTACAATATGAAAAAATGTAAAGTTCTGGTTAAAAAAATTAAATAAAAAAATCCCCTGAATCAGGGGCCCACTTGAACTGCTTGGGGCCCTAAGCAATTAGTCTAAGTCTGCCTAGCGCCACCACTGCCCCTCACTTCATGTTCAATACTGTGATTGTGATTGCTAATAATAACATCTGCCCACTGTATCAATTCTAATACTCTACTTTCTCTGCACCAGCGAATTCACACTGGAGAGAAACCATAGATCTGTGTTGACTGTGGAAAAAGTTTCAGACAGTCAGGCAACTTGAAAATGCACCAGAAAATTCACACAGGAGAGAAACCTCATGTCTGTCAGTAAATATTTTGAATACTCTCATAAATAGCCTTTATGTTCATGATTATATCTAGCCCATTCCCAGAGTAAATACTATATAGGCTATTTAGTGCTTGGGTGCTATACATTGCACATATATTTGTAAATTTATGCTGTTTGACCGTCTTACTCTGGAGATTTAATCCTGCCACCCTTCCCTATGTATGTCAACCAAACCTCATGTCTGTCAGTAAATATTTTGAATACTCTCATAAATAGCCTTTATGTTCATGATTATATCTAGCCCATTCCCAGAGTAAATACTATATAGGCTATTTAGTGCTTGGGTGCTATACATTGCACATATATTTGTAAATTTATGCTGTTTGACCGTCTTACTCTGGAGATTTAATCCTGCCACCCTTCCCTATGTATGTCAACTATATACCGGTATATATTTTTTCGGACATACTAATCAGCAGAATCTACTTTCAGCTGCTTTTTTAGGTTTCTCTATTACTGTATAAGTAAAGATCTTCTGGCAATATGACTCCCCCAAAAGACTTCTGCTAGCAGTTTAACATCAGAGCTGAAAAAACGAAATATTTATATTGTATATTCCTTAAGTTTAGAGAATTACGAATTTGATGTGTACTGCTGCTTATAGCAGCCAAAAGCAGACGATGCCTCTGTGCCATTAAATATGGTAGTAGTGGAACTATACGCCTTCATATTTCAGACACAAATCGAGCCTCGCTCCCAAATCCGGCAGGAAATGAACATCATAGAAGCGCGATCTGTATTTCGATTCGTGTGCGCGCCCGTACTGTGGTACGCTTGCGGAGTGTGCGCTGGAAGTAATCTTGGAAATAAGAACCTGTTTAGGATCCCAAGATGTATAAACACGTCTTTCTGACAGGACCACCTGGTAACTATCATTGAAATGAATGTGATTTGCTTTGTGTGCAGTGGATTTTGCTTATGAGGGATTGTTTATACTTCAAATAGCGGTGAAAAATATAAGACTATAGTTTTTTTTTAGTTTTTTTTTTTTAATCACGTCATAGACCATTCAAACGCAGTATTGATATTATTAGAGCACTCGTGTCAATGTATATGCATAACAAACAATTATATGCAGATTTTATTACAGTACATAGGGCCTAGCAGTGTACCCAGTATCACTTCACTGCATTGATAAGGTTTGGCCGAGTGAAGTTACACACCAGTAAATCCATATTACACGTCATTACAAAACTTTTTTTTTCAGGCTAAATAACACCATCACTATGCGATATCTCCTAAATTGTGTATGTAACAAAATGAAGCTGTATTGCCTCAGCCAAGTTAGTTTACGCAAAGAAATGCCCTTCTTTATATTATTGACTGTGTGGGGAGGGAGGGACGCCTGCGTGGTTCATTCAACAATAAACGACACTCTTCCCATATACAGTATTTAGGAACATTCCATTGACAGTAACTCAGGTGACCCGTTTTAAAGGACAGAGATTATGCATTTTGCAGTTGTAATAGGAAGCAATCTAATTTAACGTGTGTCAATTGAAACATAGTGTGAAGGCATTTCTTGCTAAATTAATTCTTCTGTGCTTCTGCTGTTCTAAGTTTCTCAAAAGATAAAAAAAAAAAAAGCTGCACAGTTGTAATATTTTTGCTTCAATATAAACACTGTAAGGCAAACAATACTGTACTGTGCAGAAGGAGACATTAGGGTTAGGATTTATGACACACCCCTGTGCAGGGCTCTACACCCAAGTTAAAAAATATAGGAGCACACTGAAAAATGTAAGCCCACATAAAAAAAAAAAAAAAAAAGCATAAACCCAATTTTGCAAAAATAAGTATGGTACTACAGTGCCAACATTTAGGTTGACCATCTATATATGCATCAACAAAATAAATATTGTAGAATTTTTTTTTCTAACTTAAATTTTCTTTCTTTTCATCTGATTTTTACCAACATAAAATCTTTTAAAGTAGAGATTTTTGTTTTTTAATCTTCAACAGAAACTATTTATTTTGGCTATTCTTTGTATTATGGTCTCTTAGAACGCTTTGATTGCACAACTGGTAGGGTCAAATTCTGCTTCAGACCTTATAACTGTCTTCCGTCATTCCATGCATATGTAGTTTTTACAGCCTTGCTAGCAATAGAAATACTGTAATAATACAGTAAACTTCAATCCCAGAGACACACAGTGATAAAAAAACAAAACAAAATCAGTTCAGTTTATATTTGTAGCTGACAAAATCTTAAATTCTGATCAGTTTTTGAGGTTGTGAACGCATTGCGACCAATCGAGCCCTGCTATGGGAACTTCTGTGTAATTGTCAATCCACTGCCCATTAGCTTTTTCAACTGCTAAGATCTCATACACTATCTGTCAGCATAACATATTCTGTACTTTGGAAACTCCTTGGTCAAAATCAAACTGTACCCTTCACTTTGATCTCTTGCCTAATATAGCTTCCATATTGTGGTCATGCGATAAAGACTCAATGCAAGTCCATTAAAGGTTTTACTATGAGTTTTAATAAGACACATCTGAGCTTGCTTCCTATATACACTGGTTTATCAAGCTCATAGTAAAACCTGGAATGGGCGAAACTGCTATGTAATAGGATTCCTAGTATTGTATGATTCTGTAGGTAAAATTTGGGCACGTAAAATTGTATGTTTTGTGACAGTAATTTAACAAAGCAATGCTAACGATTTGCCCTGGGGGTGCTTTGTTTTTGTTCACCCAGAAAAAAAAATATTATGGGCATTTTCAGATTTAGTACTGGATTGCAGGCGAGCCAAATTCTGGCAGCAATTTCTCAAGGCCTTATCATCACCAGTGCCCAGCATTTCATCAGGCTTGTAGCAATACTAAAAGAAACATGGCTTATAAAATTCAATAACAAATGGTTCTTTGTTTGAAGTCAATATTGAAGACACTGAAAAAAGTTATAAAGTTGAAAAATGTGTTTTTTTAATCGTATGTAAAAATGAAAGGTTTAAACAAAAACACTTTAAACAAACACACCTTGTTTCAGGCTGAGCGGCCGCCTTCATTGAAACACATGTAACCATTCTCCCTAACTCCTCTCCCAAACAAAGGATTTCCTTGCTTTTATAGCATGTGACTGGGCTTAATTGACCCTCAATTAACCAATTAAAGTGTATCTTGCAGGTCAAACACACCAATACATTTCTGTATAGATTTCATCAATAGAAATAAAATAGTTTTTATGTGGTTAAAAAATATTAATTAACAAGAAAGATATGATGGATTTTGTGTGGTGTATGGCTACTCCCACTCAAAAATCATGCTGGCTGGAATAAAACCGGAAGTTACGTACGGAACAGTAAACACACATGGCGAATGCCACTGAAAACATCGAAGATGAAGTCGAAGACCCAATTCATTTTAGGGAACAGGCCACAACCCTACATATTTGAACCGCCGGCGAGGCAGCGGGATCCCACTGATCAACAGAGGCAGCGACTAAATGGGGATTAACAAGAAATTGAGTTGTAGACCCTCCAAAACCTGTGGAGGAACGACAACGGTGCTTGGTGAGTGTAATTTCCAAAACTGTAATGTGTTTGACTACCAATAATATACGCTTCAATACGTATACTCAGTAATTAGTTTATATTAGTTTAGCGATTGTCTGTTATGGCCTATAATACACATTTTTGTCATATTTTGTCTGTGATCACAGGCCACAGACTGTCACAGAACAGCAGACCACTGACAGGGACACTGAAATCTTTTCATTTCATATGAAACAGTTTTGTTACAGTCCAGCAATGTCATGTGAGAGTAATCCTATGTATAGGACTCCACAAATTAAGTTTAGCGTTTTACTAGCATTATAATAACCAGGATAAAATATGAAACACTGATAAAGGTGTGTTGACTGACTCGTTGCTCTAAAACAGGTTCACTGCTATGTATTACATGATTTTTAATTTAAATAGCGCCCCTTTTAATGTAAACGCATAATTAATCCTCTCAATTGTTTCTTTGCTAATTCTGCAGTGTTATTTGCAAGATTTAAAAAGAGGTGTGTCTCCAGACAGAATGTCTTTATGAAACCAACAGTGTGTAGTGTAGTGACTACATCCTTTACACAGTAAAGTGATCCATTTCCTGTAAGGATTGTATAGCTAGAAAAATTGTTTTTAACTCATTTCTTCGTCGTCAGAAAATATAATTCAATTAAGAAACGGCCACGGTTTAAAATTGCTAATTATAGCTTCATTAAAGGCAGGTAGCGTGGAAAGAAATAAACTAAACTATAAACTATATAAACTAAACTATAAACTATAAACTATATATATATATATATATATATATATATATATATATATATATATATATATATATATATATATATATATATATATATATATATATAATGCTAATATTCTTAATAAACACTGCTGCATCCATTTCAGTGATTAAAAAAAAAAAAAAAAAACCTGCAAGATACACTTTAAGCTCTAGCAACATTCTGTACAAACAAATAAAAACACACCACACCCACTATTTACACAAGCAGGGCTTCTGCCCTGCCACAGGGACTTTTTTTTTTTTTAAATATTCAGATTTAGATTTTCAATCTGAAAATAGTTATGCAACAGTATCATTCTACAAGTGAATAATAGTATTCTGGCTAAACTAATAAAGCATGAATCAGGCTTGGGACATTTGTACTGAGTTCCTAATGTTTAGAGCAGTCAGTAGCTCGGTTAAACTAACCTGTTACTTGAAAGTCCTTTGTGCATTTCAGGAAAGAAAATGTATTTATTTTGTAGGTGTTGGGAAGACAACATTGATTAAAAAAGCCACTGACGCTTTCAGATCTCCTGGAGTTCCCATAGATGGATTTTACACAGAGGAGGTCAGACAAGCTGGAAGAAGAGTAGGATTTGATGTGGTCACTTTGTCTGGGAAACGAGGAATCTTGTCCAGAATTGGGTACTAATATGTATTTTTTACAATTTAATTGATTAGCTTAAAGAGTAAGTAGCGGTGTTCCGAAAAATATAGCATATGTCCCCATGTGTTGCTACAACTGTTTCAATAATGAACCTGTCATTTTCATTTTCATCCTGACAGCATTTTACACTTTTTTAAGCATACATTTTGTTGCACACACATATTAAAACGTTAGACCTTAACTTTGTATTTTAACAGGTGGGTTTTTTCGCGATTTCATGTAACTCACATATTTTGTCCTTAACCACAAAAGTCCAGATTTAGCTAAATACATAAGTGTATCACAAATTCAATAAGTATAAATCTTGATGCGACGCGGACAGCGCGTAGCGCAAATACAAATACAACAAATGTATTTCTATATTTGCTCGCTTCATTCGTGCTGCACGCTTTGCTTGCGGTGTGCGTAGCCCTTTAACATGCAAGCCCATGCCCATTGACGCGTTTGATTTACCATTGTATGCTGCAGAGCTGCGCTTACACTCCAACTTTTAAGAATGTGTTTAATATTTATGTATTTAGCTAAATATGGACTTTTTTGTTAAATCTAGGAAAGAATATGTGATTTACATTAAATCTGGGTAAAAAAAAAAAAAACACCTGTTAAACCATTAGTGCTTTTTTAACACTTGTCACCTCATACATGGAAGCTGCCATTTCGTTCACTGCAATTTCACTGACAAACTCACCACTTCAAACATAATTTATCTGGTTCTACAAGTCCTGGAGTGATCGTCAATGACTCATTTGGACTAATTAGCTGTAATTTTTTTTTTACAGAACTGCCCCTTTAGTCATAGTCACGCCCCCTTACTGACTCTCCGCGCCCCCACTTTGCACACTACTGATCTAAATCACTGCAGGAAGAGCGATTAAAAATAAATAAATAAATAAATAAACACAACAATGCTCTTGCTTTTCTGTTCCGTACCACATCATGGATTGTTATTGCTGTGTTACCTGTTTGTCAATGTGGGCAATAATCCTTACACTGTCAGTGCACTAGAGCGGACATTATGAAAAGAGCTTTGAAACAGACTTTAAAGTTTTATGTGTAAAAAGTTGTCGGGATGTTAACAATGAAGAAAACAAATACAGTTACGTTATTTAAACAGTTGTAGCAACATGTGGGGACATGTAACGCTATATTTTTCGGAACCCCACTCTAAGGTTAGTATCCTGCATTCAGTATTTCGTATCCTTATTCCATCTTTCCAGTACTTTGACAAAGCAAAATTGCAACACAACCTGAGTGAATCCAGACCCCCCAAAACTTAATTTATTTATAATAATGTGTTTAACAAAATAGCTGTCAAATATTAACGTTTAGTAGGCCTATACTTAAAAAATAAATAAATAAATAAAAAGTTATTTTAGAGTTTTGTCTTTGTCTGATTGTGATAACACTTGCTAAGGACCCACAAGTTACTGAGTGTATCATAATATGGTGGTAAAAGCATTTATTTAGATAACCCCATGTCACATTCTGCTGAAACATGCTAAAGACATTTTTTAGCACATGTTACTGTATTAACAGTAAAGTACGAGAACCTGGGGGAATATGGATATTCATAAGTGGCAAGTTTTTACATACTGTAAATCTAGAGCGCGTATTCAGTTGCAGTGAAACTTGTTCTGGGCATACTTTAGCACAAGCATTAAGGCGTATCAGAATCTGGGGTATCTGGCCTTCTCTGTCTGTATAGGTCACAAGGCTCTACATTTTTACTACTGATGGTACTGATAGTCTAATTTTGAATTTGCTGCCATAACAAGGGATGAATGGTCAACAATGTGCTTCATTTGTATTAGTCTAATCTGTATATATATATATATATATATATATATATATATATATATATATATATATATTTTTTTTTTTTTTTTTTTTTCAGGAATGCCTCAGGACCTTCTGGACAACGTGAATGCAGAGTTGGTCAATATGTAGTAGATCTGCCATCATTTGAAAACATAGCTCTTCCACTTCTTCAAAACGTATGGGAAATCTCATATACTCTTTGTTTCTATATGTAATCTTTATTGATTTGTGTCAGTATATCAAAGTGCAGCATTATTACTTTATATTAAAAGAGCAGCATAAATACTGCAATTTATTAAATAACACCCTCAGAGCCAGACTGCCACAGAATGGTCGTGGAAACTGAACTGCTTTATCACATACTAAAAGAGAAGTAAAATCACAGGAATTACTTTATTTATTTAGCAAGTTAACCCATTTCATATACATTTAATATAGCTGCATTTGTGAACATTTAAAATAATATTTTTGTACATGTTACACTTAAGTGGGAGTGTTCAATGCAATGGACTAATATGAACAAAGTGTTAAATTAACTGGAGTGTTGACAGCTGATTGTAAACATTTGAGTGGCTGATTTACAGCTAAATATTATCTACAAGAAAAAAATGAAACTCAGTGGTGTACTGAAGCATTATTATTTATTTATTTATGTATGTATGTATTTATTAGCAGATGCCCTTATCCAGGCGACTTACAGTTGTTACAAAATATCACATTACAGATAAGAGCGGTTATAAGATACAATGAAATAAGAAGTAAATAGGAGTGAATTCAAATAAGAGAAAGTAAAAAAATACAGTAAATTACATTTGCGAGCGATTTTGATTGAAAGCAATTAAACTTATAGTACAAATATTTGCTTATAAGAGTAAATTAAAGTATTAAGTACAATAAATGGATACGAAAAATTTCAAATACAAATTACAATTACAAAAAATGTGACTGGTTACCTTTGAGTAAAATCAAGTACAAGATACAAAAAAGTTAAAATTGAGAGCAGTAGTATAATACAGCAAAATGTGGTGCAGTTTAGTGCAAGTAGAAGGTGATGCAAGTACTGATACAATTGGGTGCCATATACTGCAGAATAGTCAAGGGTTGTGAGGTTTACAGATGCTGTCTGAACAGGTGTGTCTTGAGGAGATGCCGGAATGTGGTCAGGGACTGAGCAGTCCCAATATCGGTGGGTAGGTCGTTCCTCCATTGAGGGGCAAGGGTGGAGAATGAGCGGGCTCTGGAGGCGGGGAGTGGAGGGGGGTAGAGAGAAATAATAATCTGGAGATAGGAGCAGAAAGGTCAAGACAGCGATAATCGAGCAAAAGCAGCGATAGGGAGCCAGTGGAGGGAGAGGAGCAGCAGAGTAGCGTGGGAGAAACGAGGAAGGGAAAAGACAAGACGAGCAGCAGAGTTTTGGATGAGCTGGTCCTGGGCATACAGTAAATTTGCCATCGTTCACACTTCACTGCTTCATAATAAGTGGTCTGTCATAAGTATTTGATAATAAAAGTCAAATAATGTTATTACACCTCCCCCATAGCTGCCATAGTCTCTATTATCTCTGGCACTAATTTTAAGAATTGTATAGTATCTTAACAATCTGGTAGTCTGATCAGATCTGCCCAGTTCTTGCTTCTGATCCACTGTTGCTTAAGAAAAAGCGGATGCTAGTCATGCCCAGATGAGCTTGTGTACCTCCTGCAACATCTTTGTAACAGGTGCTCTGGGATGTGGCCCTCATACCCAAGACCTTACTAAAGACAGGCATGTTCCAAAGACCTTTGATCAAAACCTAGGTGCAGCTAAAACATGGAAGTGTAATTTGCCATTTTGTAAAATGTTTTGTCTTAAGCATTTCCAAGACTCATCCACTTTCATTTAACTATTTTGAGCTTGAACGAGTTAAAACAGAATGCTGCAATCAAATGAATCGACAATTTTAAATAATATAAAGAACCTGGATTGTTTTGTCTTTCAGGTAAATGCTGGAGGGAGTACTGGAAAGCAGGTGTACATCATAGATGAGATTGGAAGAATGGAACTGTTTAGCCAGTCCTTTATTCTGGCTGTGCGGCAGACCCTTGAAAATGCACAGTCTTCAATTCTTGGAACAATTCCGATTCCAAAAGGAAAGCCGCTGGGCATTGTGGAAGAAATAAGGAACAGGAGAGACGTTAAGGTTTTTACTGTAAGTATGTTGCATTCTTTAAATGCTTATATATATATATATTGATTTAGATTTTTCTTCTGTTCACTCACTTTGCATTTAGTTAATTGATAAATATAATCTATTAACATGTCTATTTTTGAAAGCGTTCTTACTTTACAGCATTTTTTCACACCTGCCTAAAACTTTTGCACAGTACTGTGTATATATATATATATATATATATATATATATATATATATATATATATATATATATATATATATATATATCTATAATGTTATAGTATGGTAAAAGTTTAAAGATTGTCAAATCTCAAGCTCAAGAATTACTGGTAAATATCGACATTTACCAAGTAAAGCAGTAAATGTCCGAAATAAACACAATAAAACTCTACTTCAGACATCTCAAGAATAACCAAGTGCCTTTATCAATAAGCTCAGGTAAATCATAAGATTAACCGGCAAATGTACGAAAACAAATATATTTCTTCATAATTCCGGAGATTTGCCCTCACCGCAGCAATTCCCCACGTGGCTCAGGAGACCCGAAAGTTAAATGGGCGACCTCCGACCCCACGACCAAGCCAGCTTCCTTTTTCACCCAGGAACTTGAGAGTGGATGTCAGCGAGCTACTAGTCTCTGGACACAGGCCAGCCCTGCAGGTGACCGCTCTGAGCTCACTGGGCTCCTGGCCAGCAGGGTTTACTGTAGCACAATGATGAGAAACAGTCCCCGACAGTTTTGCCTTCCTAACTCACAGAAGCGCCAGAGCCAGTGCAACGCTGCGTTCGTAGTCACCAGTGAAGACCGGGCAACTTCGCACAGCCAGGACGAGAACGTGCTCTGTATGACTCACCCTGTGCACCATGTGGCTGCACTTCTACCACGTGAGCCACTCTGGAACCCCACATTAAATATGTTTTGAAACCAACAAACAGTCCACATCACATTTTTTTTTTTATAAAACAGAAAGACTTAGTAGACAAAACATGTTTTCTTTTTCAATCACAAAAAAGTAAAGCCAAGAATTCATCAAGACCAAACTGCTCCTCTAACTTAGAATATGGTGAGAATTGCACAGTTTAATATAATGGGAATTTATTGTTTTATTTTCTTTTTAGTATAGAACATAATCCATTTAATGTAGTTCTGTTTTTATGCATTTCACATGTGTGTTTTTTTTTTAAATTTGTTTTTATATCAGCATTTGGTCTGCCAAGCAGTGGTGTTCAATGAACTGGAACAATATGAACCAAGTGCAGCATGTGCAGTAAATACAACTTTGTATAGTTTGTAAATATGGAGTGACAGACATTTAATTTAGGATCTTATCCAAAATTTAGAATAACAGCAGCACATTCACAATATTTGTTTCAGATCTTGTATGATGTGCTGATAAACATTTGAGCAAAATGCTGCACATGCCTTCCCTGTATTTAGGTTTGAAATGGCATTTTCAGGGTTAATTTAAAAGACTTGGCAGCCACCTTTCACATTACATTAAAGATAAAATTGAAGCTAATGTACTCGCCACTCAGGTTGCATGCTCTTTGCTCTTGGCAATTTCCACTCCACAATACATGTGGGATTTTCAAGCCTTAAGGGGACTGAGTAAATGCAGTTCTTCATCCCACTGACTATTAAAGGTATAGTATCTCAAGTTTTAAAATCCATGTTTGTCTTTTTAGCTTTAGTACCATTTTTACCGCTCCTAAATTTGGAGAGGTCAATGACACTGAAGTAAATATCTTCTATGAATGTCAGCAGGGAGCCTTATTACCCGTACACTAATGTAGAGTGCAGGCCATCTCAGTAGTTTACTATCAGAGATGTTTAAGATAAAATGCATTAGAAATACGGGCTTAGTTCACTACATTGTGCCTCACTGACCCCTACTGGTCAGTCGCCCTAGTCAAGGTGGAGATTTCTCAGGAAGGGCCCTGGACTCCAGGGTTCAGTTTAATCTCAACGGGTTAAAAGAGGTGATTGACTTGACTTGTTGATCTTCAGTCCTATGCAACGATGAGGCAACATACAAATTGGGCAAAGTAAGGTATAAAAAACTGTGGCAAAATACTTAATACCACTAATTAAGCTCTCTATTGACAAGGAATGTAAATACAAAAAAATAATTCAATTTAATGGTCAAAGGTTATTTCTCTAATCTTTCCTTCTGGTTGACCATGTTTGTTTTTGTCAGCAAGAAGCATTGAGTGCCATTTTCAGTTATTTTTGTAATGTATTGCTTTTCTTCTAGGTTACCAAGGAGAACAGAGACCGCATTTTACCAGAGATTGTGACAGCTCTGCAGGATTGTATAAAATAAAATAAACCAAAGATAGATCAAATCACACCTGTTTAACTGTGTCTTTTATTTAATTGCATGTTATTTGTTTTAGCACCATTTTGTATTCATTGTTTAAAACAATTGATGTATTTATTAGGTGTGTGCTGATACTTTTATTTTCCAAGTAATTGCCTTTAAGATGTATTTGTCGGCAGGTATTAAAAAAAAAACACCTATTTTTTAATGAGAAAAGCTGTCCTTCCCTCACCTTTACAATTGAGTACCAGTCAGTAGCAATTAACTTCTTCATTGAGTGTTTTAAAAGCCGATTGGAAGTGGATTGTCTTCTCATCCTGTTCACTAGACAATGAAAATATATTGCAAAACTACCAAGTGCAACTGATTTGTCACGTAAACTTGACCTTTCTTTAAACTTGAGCTACTGCTGTGGAAACTGGGATATGTATTTCGTCGTCAAGTTTAATCAGAGATAATACCTTGCCCATTACTACAATCCCACAATTCACTGCAGAGATTATGTATTTCTAAGGAAACTAAGGAAAGTGAAAAAAAAATTCATATCAATAAAAGAAAGGTAAGACAAATAATAAACACACAAGTTTTAGTTGGTTTGATTATGACAGGTTCTATATTAAATAACACTGCCAGATTGTCATTGATTAATACTCAATAAAGACAATCACTAGGAAAATACATGTGTTGGCACACCCCTAGTATTTATTTTGGGTAAAATATAAATATAAAATGTATATTTATAGATTACAGCATTTTCCCCCATTCACATTAGAGATTCTATTTTTTTGTTGTTGTTATAAAGCTGTTTAGCGATGAATCATTCAAGATCTGTGAAGAGGTAAAAAAAAAAAGAAGAAAAGAAAAAGGTGAGTTGAAGAACATCTAAATAAATGAGACTAATCTAAATGAGAAATGTGTTCTTTAACCCAGCATCCATCAATGGTATCACAGGAGCTCATCAGAAATTTCACCTTGCTTAATCTTGGTTAACTCAAGTGTACCACAGTTCTCAGTTTTTGAGAAACTGAGAAAGTCTTCTTGAACATTGATTTTTTTTTTTTTTTTTTTTTTTTTTTTTTAATAAGTCAGTGACCTTCTAATAATCACATAGTCAACTAAGCATCCAAAAGATGCTTACATATAAGTGTACCCATGCACAGTATTAAAAAAATTGCAAGTTAAAAAGTCAGCTGCACAGGTTGTCTGTTTGTCTTCAGCTAGTGAATTAGGCTGCTCCACCACCTAGCCCTGAAGTGATATTACTCTATAATTGCATATAACTTCTTGTATATAAATGTGGTTTTCCATGCAGATGACATTGATATTCCTTGTGTTCTATCAGTGGCATAATATTAGATATGAATACAAATGGTTGCTTAAACCTGGAAATGTGAAGTTTCAGACACTAATACCCATCTCCACTGGCACATCTGACCTGTGAGGGCTCGGTACGGTACGGGTATGGGTGGTTCTCCACTGGCTATTTGTCGAGCCTAGCGAGAATTTTAGATTATGGATGTAACCCCGGTTCCCTGGGATATGCCTGCCACAGGTCAGGTATTTACTGAGCATTTTATGTCAGAGCTGCCTATAGTCACTCCGCGGAGATCACGTTCTCTTTTGCATTGAACCTGCAAATGTGAGTGATACGACCTCGCAAGGTTTGTTGGTCGTCTTTCAGGGAACCAGGGTTACATCCGTAACCTAACATTCCCTTTCAATGCAAAGACGATCAACAACCATACTTTTGGGAAAGTATATCAAAGCCGTCGCGAGGGATCATGAGCGGACAGTAGATGAGGGATGCCTCGCTACCACCAAACTAATGTTTTTGGTGTGAGCGTGCAACCTCAAGAATACTTGTGCCTAATGAAGGCATAGGGGGATCAACCACATTAAGTCAGTAGAACCTGGTGAATGAATGCGGAATTGGCCAGCTAGCCACAGTACAAATATCTGTCAATGAAGCACCTCTAAAGAGGGCCTATGACATAGCCACTCCTCTGGTAGAGTGGGCGGCCACCCTCCCAGGTGGGGTTAGGCCAGCATTGGTATGCAGTTGAAACTGTCCACAATCCAGTGGGACAGTCGCTGCTTCAAGAGGGCTTAACCCAGGGTCCATTCACCATGACAGACGAAGAGCTGGTCAGACTGATGCAGCACTCTCGTCCTATCCACATAACATGAAATGTATTTTTTTTTTTACGACTGTAAGTCGCCCTGGATAAGGGCGTCTGCTAAAAAATAAATAATAATAATAATAATAATAATATCTCAATGCCCAAACAGGGCAGAGGGAATTCAATCTCCGATCCTCCGAAGAAGAAAAAGGAGGGGGAGAGAAAGCCTCTAGTTCCACTGATTGATTCCAGTGGAAAGCTGTAACCACCTTAGGGAGGAAAGCGGGGTTCGTGCACAACAACACTCATCCCAAACACGCATACAGGAGCGGTGCACTGACAGAGCCTGTAGCTCACTAACCCACTTTGCAGAGGTGATGTCTAATAAAAAGGCTGTTTTCACAGAGATATTTCAACTCTGGAAAATACAGGCTCAAACAGGGCCTTAGTGAGAGCCTCCAATAGCACATCTGGACTCCACTCGGGGAGGACACCCTTTCTAGGAGGCCTTTTAGAAAACAGGTCGCTAGTATATTTCTCTAGGAAGGCTGGGAGCAACGGTATCAACAGGAATGCGGGAATGGGCTAGGACGTTGATGCCGAGTGGACCACCGCAGTGATAGTAGGAGAACCATAGGGGGCAGTGAGTCATCTCTGCCATGGCAAAGAGATCGACTCGGGCCCTCCTGAAACGTTCCCAAATGCGCTGTACCACCTGAGGGTGGATTTGCCATGTGACCTTGTTGCAATGTGCCCCGCCCCTGTGTGCGTTTGTGTGTTATGTTTTGCGTGTGGTGTGTTAATGTTGGTGTATTGTAGTTGGTACACGGGATATAATGTGGGTAATGAGCACGAGTGTATAAAATGTATAACTGTATTTAGGCACGGGGATTACTTAATAGTATGTGAGCATGGGGTTGCACAAATTGGTTCACATGCTGGGATTCAAGTGAATAATTAATTAGTAATTGAATCCCGGCACAACAGTATATCTAGATGCATGTTTTACTCTCAGGATTGGTGTTCGAGAGTGGAGAACGGGTGGGAGAGAAAGGAGAGTGTATTTAAAAAATAACAATTGCTACTACGTGCTGGAGAACCAGCACGGTACTTGTTTGTGTCGGTTCGTCCACTCGTTTGTCTGTCTGTTTATTGTCTGTTCGTTTTATTTTACAAACTGTTTTTTTGTGTTTGTTCAAACCTTTTATTTTTCCATGCAGCGCTTTCATTCACTATTTCACTCGCAGTGCTGTGTGTTCATTTCTGGTCTGACGTCACCACTAAAGCCAGCCTGTCACAGACCTGAAGGTGAGGACCTTCCACTACTCCAGGGCATGGGCATCCACAGAATTAATTCTGGGGTGCGGACAAAGTGTTTAAAACTAGTCGGGGTAACATGTATCACATAATAATTATTACACTTCTAAGCCTTTTTTACATTTACAACTCAGACTTAAGCTGGCATTTTTAGGTTATGCTTTACACATGTATATCTTTATGTAATTCAAGAGCTCAGACTGTGCTGCACAGTAAGGGGCATTTAAGAATACAAGTTAGCTACTAAATTATTTTAACCACTCAGGAAGGTGTAGGATTAAAAGATGAAAAAGTAGTCATAAAGTGTGCTTTATTAACAATACTTGAAACAATTATAAATATACTTTGCAAAGAAAAACAACCACAACCGAGCAAGAAGTGTAAACTATAATACAAAAAATGCCACCTACTGACATATTGCAGTAACGAAGTGCATGTTAAACACACTACTCCAACCTAACTGAACAAACAAACAACACAAACTTAAACAGCATGATACTATGATAGTCGTCACACATAGCTTTTTGTGGCTCCACAGCTGGAGCACTGACACACCTAACTAGAGATACAGTATTATAATCTTTAATTTATTGTTTGAACAAGAACTGGAGTCTGCAAGATGCTTGCACAAAACAGTTGACTACCCGCTTTACAAATGTATCCTTGGGGTTGATCTTCTCTCGATGGACACTTATTAGACACAAGCCAGACAAGCGATCGTCACTCATTGTTGAGCGTAACCATGTCTTCACCCTGCACAGGGTGCTGAAGGACCGCTCGATTGCACATGTCGTAACTGGGAGTGAGAATGGTGTAAGGATGGCCTTTCTTTTTTTCTTTGGAATCAGCAATTATTTTTTCTCATTTTCTTCCCAATTTGGAAAGCCCAATTATATTTATTTCAACCCGGCTCACTGCTGCCAACCCTGCGCTGACTCGGGAGAGACGAAGATGGACACGTGTCTTCCGAAATGTGTGCCGTCAGCCGTCCGATTCTTTTCACTTTGCAGGCCCACCATGCAGCCACCTCAGAGCTACAGCATCGGAGTACCACGCAGCTCTGGGCAACTTACAGACAGGCCCGCAGGTACCTGGCCAGTCTACAGGGGTCGCTAATGCGCAGTGAGCTGAGGACACCTTGGCCGACCTAAGCCCTCAGCAGTGGAATCGCCTGGAAAGATGGCCTTTCTAATTGCAGGAAACAGTTTGGTGTGGTCCAGTTGCTCATTTAGGCTCATGTCGCATGTGTGCGTTCTCTTGCTATGCCTGTTCACCCACAACTCATACCGTCCATGATTCCCCTAAAAAGTTGTCAAATTTGTAGCATTCCTGGATGGATTTGGCAAGGGTTCAGAAGTTGTTTTCTTCAGTCTGGAGCTTTCGAGAGGGGTGTAGCTTCAGCAAGCTGTAAACAGGATTGTTTTTGTCACAGAACTGGATTCTCAGTGAGCTAAGCAGGGAATCCAGATAGGGGATATAGATGGAGCGGGGGTAGAACTCATCTGGGGATTGGCTCGGTTGGTCTGTCGTATTGTTTGTCTAGGTATCACCCACTTCAGCTGCCAGTTTCGCAGAGTCCTCCATTACGCTGCTAAAATTCACCTCTCTTGTACATGTGCTTTCTTTTCCATTAGATCTAACTGCACAGATTGTAGAGCTTGGGCGACTGGCTCTAGCATAGACGAATACTTGCTTATAATCACAAGACAAACAATAAAGGATGATCTCTGTGAAGCACACAGCAGCTGGTGTAAAAGCTGTCTTGTCTTGATGTTGCTTGTTTCGGCTGGTGCTTCAGTTGTGTGACAATATTCATGTAATTTTCTACAAAAATACGAATGCTCTTGTACTTTTGAGTCCACAGAGTTTCACATAGGTATGTTTTGTCACAGACGGTTCTGGAAGCAGGTTGATCTTTGGGAAACAGCAACAAATATTGTAATGACTGTAATGTGTTTTAATGAATATAAAACCAGTAGAAAATATTATTAACAGATTTGTGTAAGGCCTGTGTGGAGAAGCTCATTGCATTGAAGGTCAGACTGACCTGCTGAAAGTTCCAGACTTCTCTTATCAGGCAAAAGCATCTTTTTTAATTAGTCTCAGAGAGCAGAATGGCAGAATCTATGGAGCACAGTTAATATGCTAGAAGCAGTCGAACTAGGTTTGATTATAGTAAGAAAAAACAAAAGTATTTAAATAAATAAGAAACGTAATACAATAACATTAAATAAATGTATGTGCAGTCCTAAGTTTTAATATTCAAGGTTGCATTTGCTGCTAATTAAAAATGAACCTCTTGCCTTCTGTGTATATCAATGAAGTAAAATAGAATTGCAGTTTATAAGAGATTGCTATATTGACATATCTGAATTAGAACTACATGTTATAAAATCATTTAAAGTATAAACTGTAACTTTACATATACAGTGAACTAATGTTGCAACCTCGTTCTCACTTGCTTGTAGTAAAAGCAGTGTTTGAAATGAGTCAGTGGTTTTGGCCGATGAAGCGAGGATTTTTGATGGTCAGCGATTTAAAAGCCAAGATCCTCTCTATAATGAGCGATCTCGTTAATATTAACGAACGGAAATACCTTTCGGATAACAGAAGATAGGAGTTTATCTTACAATAATCATTTTCTATATATAACAGACATGAATTAGAACCTGGCAGGAAGAGATGGGAATGGAAAGTGTAGGACATGTTAATACGTTAAGTTAGATGTTGGTTTGAAATAATTCATATTGGAAAAAGCTTACGATAGTGTTTCATATTAACCAACCTTAATATTGGCAAAAAGCAAAGGTTGTCTTAAAACCTGCTTTGACTGGATTTTGTATGAACAGTGAAGAAGGTCAGACTTAGTTCAGTCACTGTAGCACTATGGCATTCTGGTATATTAATGCTAGCCTGTATTTAGATATAAATAACTGGACCTTCCATTACAATTTCTAGGGATAACTGTTATACTGAAGTAATTTAATTATAAATACATTGTATAATGCTATTTAAAGTTAAACTGTTGAAAGAACATAGCAAAAGTTATTATAACAAGCATGGCGTTGACAATATTGTAAATATACTGATGACACATTTGAAATAATGTTCATTTAATTAAATCAATTTAAGAATTAGTTCAGTTTCTCCAACTAGGCGGAGGGTAGTTTGGATATTACAATATCAATTAAACCAACATTTGAAATGTTGTAATGTCTAGAAGACTTTTTGTTTGGCTGAACATTATCAATTAAACCTAAGAACACACCTGTTTAGTTTATATAAAGATTTTACTGCAATAATACACAGAGGTACTTATTTACAGAGAAAGCTATAGAGTTTGAAGTGAAATAAATAATTTTAAGGTCTGCGGTTTTTCTGTAAATGTTTGTCTCAGACACACAGTATAATTCTGGAAGGGCATTAGACCTTCAAATTATAAGGCTTGGTCTTTGGCACCTCAAAGCAGGATTCGGTGTTGGCTCTTAAAAGCGGGATTTGTCAACCTTGAATGGTAACCAAAGGAAGGTGCTTTAAGAAAGACAGGAGTATGTACCTCATTATATTATAAGAAAATAATGAGAGCTGAGTTTTATAAAAATTAGGATGTAAACTTTTTCTTATCTGAAAAGATAAGATATATATAAAACACTGCACAACTGACTGGAACGAATTCGGCCATGTCAAAAGACATCTACCCTATAAGACCATCAATGCAAAATTCCGTGCTAGTCCATTTAACAGGTTTGAAATTATTAAAGTGCAAAAATTGGGGTTTAACAATAAAAGTGCCTACTCAACCCTAACTGTAGTGGTACCACACCACTATTACAGTTCAATTTATACTGTAACACCCGACACACTCAGTTGTATTTAGAGTGGCATTTAATCTGTGAGTAGAAGCGCAGCAAATCAGAGTTTATAAAAATCATTTTTATAAATGCAGCAGAAAGGTAAAGCACATATATGTGCACATAAATCAGCTAAAACAACAAAATCTGATGAACCAATACTGTAAATGTGCCTCCATATTGACTCGGATTTTCAAATTCAGACAAATGAAAGTCAACAAATACAGAGTAAAATTATTTTATCTAATAAGGTACCTTACTGGTCCGGATTTCTTCGCGCTCCTGGTTGTTTGAATGTGTCAGTTCTTTAACTACTGAACACACAAGTTATTTCCCGCCAGCGGAAAAAAAAAAGGTCCTGCACAAGAATCCCTGGACAGTCCGCCCACCTTTGAGCACAACAGCCAGCTTGTTATTCTTTGATCAGCTGGGTGTGGTTTCCAATAGCTTTCAAAAACATGATATCATCACCCGAATAGATGACTCCTCTGTACTACTGTTTACCACTAACTGAGAGAGTTAATTTTTTTTTTTAGGAAATTCAGATTCCAGGGGGGGCCCCCCTTGCACCCCACCCTGTGGATGCCCATGCTCCAGGGAGATGAACAGCCCGGAGGGATAACAGATTTCTCTTTTCCCAGGTCAATAGCTGGAAGGCTATACAGTGCAACCCTGGGGAACAACACTAATTGTACTGTCAATCTCTGTTGAAACAGGGGTTATACAGTTGTGAATGGTGGCCACTCTGTCGTCCGACAGGTAGGCTCGCATTGTAAGGGAATCCATCCGGAGACCCAAGTAAACTGTACTTTGCACTGGTATTAATTGGCTTTTGGCCTTGTTGAGGGTGAGATCCAGTCGCACCAGATGCTCCGTCATGAATGCTCCTTCTGCGACTGGGAACAAATCAACCAGTCGTTCAGGTACTTCAACACCCTGATTCCTTGCAGCTGCAAGGGAACTAGGATGGCATCCATGCACTTTGAGAACATGCGGGGGGCTAAGGAGAGGCCGAATGGCAGCACGGAGAACTCAAAGACGCTTCCTTGAAAGGCGAAGCGGCGATATTTCCTGTGTGCGGGACGAATAGGGATCTAAAAATGCTTGTCTTTAAGTCCACAGTGCTAAACCAGTCGCCCAGCCGGTCGGACTGGAGGATGTGGCGATGTGTGACCATCTGGAACCTCCTCTCTCTCAAGAACCCATTGAGGTGTCTCAGGTCTAGGATGGGGTGAAGGCCATCGTCCTTTTTGGCACCAGAAAGTACATTGAGTAGAACCCCTCCTCATGAGAGGTGTGTTCTATGAGGCAGATAGCTTGTTTGAGAAGTAATGTTTTTACTTCTTGTCTGAGGGCCAACACCTGGAGAGGGTCTCTCACAGATGTAACCATGATCCCTCGAAAGGGAGGAGGGCCCGCGTGGAACTGCAGCGCGTAACCGGTGTGTACGGTGGTGAGCACCCAAGAGTCTGAGGTGCAATTGCCCCAGTATTGCAGCTGATGTTGTGAGAAGGGGTGGGTCTGAGGCTGCAAGCCTTCACGGCACCTGCTGGGGCTGGGGTGGAGCCTGCCTTGGAGGCTGCCTAGGGCGGCGTTGGAACTGCCTCCCGGAGCGCTGTTGCGCTGGGGCCCCACGTCCGGCGTTCCCTAATCCTTGCGGGCGGCCCTGGATATTAGCTGCCGCGGAAGCCTGAAGGCGATGCCTCAGGTGGCCACGCAGCACAGTGGGGATCGGAACCGTCTGGGTCACTGTCTGTCTTGGGCGGATGCCAGCATCTCATCCTCTCCCGTACTGGAGCACAGGAAGGAAGCATTGCTGCCACCTGTCAAGACGCCTCCCGCTCTCGGTGGAAGCATTGCAGGATCTCTCTCCAGGGGAGATAGGCGCGTCCAGCAAGGCCGACTTGTCCGCATTCGGGACCCTGGCCTGTGACAGCCAAAACTGTCTGCGTGCCACTACCAGGCCTGCCAGGCTTCTGCCCAAGGCTTGCCCTTGGAGGCCTGAAATTTGCAGCGGCATACCTGAGACTAAGCACAGCTCTGAAGCTACTGGTTCAGGGGGGCGCCAATTGCAAGATGCCATCCAGGTAGGCCGTGAGGAGACCTGCCGTATTGGCCAGGCGCGTTACTTGGCGCTCGGCTGCATGCGCTTTTTAAGGTGGGCCTCTGTTAACCTGCATTGGCTGCTAGGGCATGCGGGGTCCTTAGACAAATCTACCGAAGGGGCTCGCACCAGGGCCGCAATGGTAGAATGTGGAGGAAGCTGGAGGCTCACTCCATAAGCGCCCTAACTGAGCTTGAGGGAGGGGTAGTACCAGTCTCTGTGGTAACCTCAGAGCTGTCTCTTGCTGTGCGAATGAGTCCCCATCCCAGGAAGCCACAGAATTGCATCCTGTTCCTTCTTGCTCATCGCCACGTCTCGCTCTGAGATGTCCGGGGTGACCACCAGTGAGGGTGGGGGCAGTTCCAGGGCAGGTGCCGGAGGTGGAGCTGCAGCAGGAGCAGGGGGAAGAGCCATCTGGCTCTTCAGTTCGGATATGTCCTGCTTTGAGTGTCTCGCCCGCTTACTGCTCCTTGAAGGAGATCTTGAGTGGCTGTGAGCTCGATGGGCTGGAGCCTGCGCGAGGGGTATACTCTGCGACAGGCTCGAAGGCAGGTGGAGGATGGGTGTGGACAGGGCTCCCAATGCTGCAGACGGCTCAGCTGAGCTGGCTAAGAAAACTGCACCCGTAAAGTCTGAGAGCCTCCTGGAAGCATCCCTCCACAGGACGTGCAAGGGTGGAATTTCGACATCTTGATGCGCCAGGGCTAAGCACAGAGCGTCTGAGCATTAAGCGTGCCTAAGCACAGATGCACTAAGGCCCTGAGGTACTGAGGGCACCGAAGTACAGAGCGTCCAAGCACCGAGGCTCTGGAGCACCGAGGGCTCCGAAGCACTGAGGCTCTGGAGCACTGAGGGCTCCGAAGCACCGAGGCTCTGGAGCACCAAGGGCTCCGAAGCACCGAGGCTCTGGAGCACCGAGGGCTCCGAAGCACCAAGGCTCCGAAGCACCGAGGCTCCGAGGCACAGAGGCACTAAAGGCACTGAGGGCACCGAGCACCAGGGGCATAAGCACCAAGGTTACTGGTCCTGGTGTCTAGTCTGAACCGCGTGCAGTCACACAACCGGGGCAGAGCGTAGCTTACAGCGGAGTGGAGCACAGCCTGCAGACAGTATATATAGAAAAAGAAAGAGAGATTTTTTTTTAAGACCCAATGCACCGAGGTGGGTGGGTCAATGTATTCGTGGAGTCTACTCTACAGTGGGCTGGAATCAGACCCAATGGAGGAAGCACACATTCTTTTGTGTGCAAGGCAGTGAAAAAACAAACACTCACACACAGCAGAAGCTGCGCACACCTATCGGCAGCTCTGACATAAAATACTTGGCAAATACCTGACCTGTGGCAGAAATATCTCAAAAGTATGGTTGTGGCTCCCGAGTGGCACATCCAGTAAAGGCGCTCCACGTGGAGTGCAGGATGTGCTCTATAGTCTGGACGTCGCGAGTTCGAGTCCAGGCTATTCCACAGCCGACCGTGGACGGGAGCTCCCAGGGGGGCGCTGGTCGGCGGCGCCGCCGGGGAGGGAGGGTTAGGTCAGCCAGGGTGTCCTCGGCTCACCGCACACCAGCGACCCCTGTAGTCTGGCCGGGTACCTGCTGGCTTGCCTGTAAGCTGCTCAAAATAATTGGCAACGACTAAATGTATAAAAAAAAAGTATGGTTGTTGGTTGTCTTCGAATTGAAAGGGAACCAAACCATGAAACTCACAAGAAATCCGGCTGTGAGCCAAGCAGAGCCAGGGGCGGGGTTAAGCATTTTCGTCATTACGTTGCATCAGTCAGTACATTCCACAAAGACAAACACAAAATGCCGGACAGCTAGTGTGATAAGAGAAAAGTACAGCCTTGGGACACTGAGGAAGTGCAGGCTCTAGTTTCTCTGTGGGCAGATAGAAGTGTTCAGGAAGATCCGGAGTCATGTGTCAGAAATGAGTTTGTGCCCGAATTTCTGATGATTTGAAGCAAATGGACACAAACCGTGGGTATGGTACACTTAACTCACACACTCAAAAACACAACATTCTACCAAATTTCTCATCCTTGACCTTTATTATATTAATGTAAAGAAAACAAAATGTGGAAAAAAAAACAATTCTAAACTTATTTACAAAAATATAGTAAAGCAAAATACTACTGTACCGTACGTACAACTACGGCTCGTGCTCGCAAGCAGCTTCTTTTTTTTTTAAGCCCCAAAAAATAAAAAATAAAACAACTCTAGAAACAACAGCTATCCTTAAACAGGATTTCTTTGGCAATTCGTATTTTTAAAACTTTTTTTCCCATTCAACAGAACTAATTAAACTTTATTAAGTCGATATAATCAGTAAAATATGTGGATTATAAAGAAATTCCTAAATATATTTACAAAATACAGCAATACAAGATACAGCTGTACCGTTGGTCTATTAATTTTTGAACACTATTTGTTTGCGCTTCTTTTGGCACACTGAATTAATTAATAACAATAATTAATAACAACTGGCTTTCGTTGCGTGTGACGTCAGTAGACGGCTCGGCTCTGCAGTGGAAAAACAACCCAGGTTCTCCTTAACCACACCGTGAGGGCTCGGCACGGACCCGGCGCGGCTCAGTTGTACAGTGGAAAAGGGGCAAAGCATGCAAATTGCAAATAAAGCCTACTTATACAGATCTTTTTAAAACACTTTTATCATTTAATTTGAAAGCTGCCCCTGGGATAATATTTACACATAATCACTGTAAATATGTGTGGGGGAATGTAAGGTTGGCAGGGATGGGGTTAAATCTGTCCCTGCCTGAAATCACAGATGTGGCCATTCCCCAATTAGGTTATTGTTAATGGGGGAGTGGCCACATATATAAAAAGAGCCAGAAATGTTTTGTTGGTTGGAGGGAGTTTGGTGAGTTTCTGGCTGGGTTAGATTGCGAATGCCCAGCCTGATTATTTATTTATTTATTTATTTATTTATTTATTTATTTTGGGGGTATACATATTTGTGTATTTTGTTTGCAACTTTCTGTTTTGGCCTTTGTGCCTGTTTATTTGTTCTTGTGTTTTGTTTGATTATTTTGTTTAATAAATGTGAGCGACAGCACTAAACTGCAGTTTCTGTCTTTGAGTTGTTGGTAACATCTTTGGCCGTGAAGCTATCCTGTCACATCAGGTATAAAAAATCACTGGTTTATAACGATACTGTATGCAAGCCATACATAATCCTAGTTATAGACAGGAAAATATTTTTTATATAGCTCATAATGAGCTTCCACATCAATTTATCAGACAGTCATTCAGTGTGTTAAAAACATGCTTTTTGCATAGCTTAGCTTAGCTTCTGCTTAAAGACACGAAAGGAAAAAAAAAATGGACTAAACATAATTCTTTCAGATCTTCAGAACATATCCATGCTAAGCTTCTTATCCATGTCAAATTGCATCACAATTGGACGAACTGTTCTTAAGAAATAGCTAAACGTGTGTCATGGACACTTGTATGGGCTCTTCCAATAAATATTCCACACGGGATAATAAATCCGTGCTCTAACATCTGCCCTTTATTCACAGACTCATGCTAAATTTATTGCCTTTAAAGGGACCTCAGAGCAGGTTATAACTGAATGGGAAGGAAACAGATGTAGCCCTTGTCGTAAATGGCTAAACCTATATCCATCCAGCAGTGCACCGACTGAATTTCAGCTTGAGGGCCCAGCAGGTAAGTAATGCTGGTTTACAAAACCACAGCTGGGCTTGGGAGCATGGTTACCAGGAATATAAATCTGTACAACATGGCAAAGCACTTCCAAGCGAAACTTGAGTATTTGGTTTTTTTGCTATTAAAACACTATTTTGCTTCAAGTAAACAACTGTGCAATATATTTCAAAGCAGGGCAGTTTTGTATAACTCAGTAAGTGGAATCTACAATTTTAAAAATAGCTAAAAGTTTTTTTAACCATAACCATGTTAGTACTTAACAAAAACAAAGCAAAGTGGGGTAAAATAAGCAAGAAATACCCCATCCCTCCAGCACTACAAACCAGAACAGGTTTGCTAGGCTAGTATATGTATCCCCCCATTAAAGATGCTTCTTACAAACCGTTTCAGGTTTCTAAATACTTTCAACTAGAGCAAAATCAATATTACACTGGGTAGAGTCAATCCTTACTAAAAAAAAAAAAAAAAAAAGCTTTATCTGTCTTTTAGATCTGAAACACTGTGAAAACTAGTACTTATAAACTGCTGATTTAAATTTCACGTTGAGTTACACCAGCAATTTTTTTGATAAGCGGCAAATGGCCTAAATAATATCTAGCAGCAGCAGCAGCAGCGGGTGCCCATCCATGCTTTAAATTTCTCCCAAACCTGCAATTGCAGAACTGAGAAGCTGTGAACAAAACAGGTTTTATAATACATGAGAGCTACACAGCAATCAACAAAGCTGAATAAAAAGTCTATTATGTATAAGAATAACTTGGCATGATATTGGAGATTTTCATCCAGCAGAGAACAGATTATCTTCTCCTGATTTCCAGGTAAATATACTATTTATTTTTTTCTTCTTGTCCATTTCAGATCTTGTTTTGTCGTTATTATTTGATTTAGTATTTGCCTGTTAGAAAGACAGAACCCACTAGTTGCCTGCTTTGTGTCACTAAAATCATGTTTTACTCATTAATAATGAATTAATAGTTAGGCACTTGAATTGCAAAAAATAATTTACAGTTATTAGAATGTATCTTATTAGAATTAATCTTTATTTTTTTGTTATTTTAATTGATATGCATGGACTCTCTTGGTGAGAGACTGGTGTCTAAAAACAGTCTGTTAAAGCAATATAACATCACCAGGCCCTTAAAAGAAAAAAAAGTTGTAAGTATTTTATATGCACTGACAATGAACCTTGATGTTCTTGTCATGTTTCTTATGATATCTTCAGGCAAAAGTCCAGAATGACAGTATTGTGAGAAACTTGGAGAATAGAACCTTGCCAATGAGTTCACGTTCATTCCAGTCCTGGACCTTGTTCCAACTATGTAGCGAATTATTTAAATGAAAAGCTTTGTTCTAACCAGGTCTTCAATTGTTAAATTGAACCCAGTTATTAAGTAGTTGAAACAAAGCACTGGATGTAGTGAAATAGAGACAAAAATATTTTTCCTGGATGTAATTCTGATAAGCACATATAAAATAAAGGTGGAATCTGTCATTTCTGTTGCTGCATTTAGTGGTGTTAATACAAACCCATTAACACTCACTAAAAAAACACTACCACATAAGACTGTTCCAGCAACAAAGGGATTCTTATCATATAACAACAGTATTTAATTTCAAAGCCTCCTGTATCTCAGCAATTGTGTTAGTCCACACTCCACAAAATCAGGGTCAGCGTGTGATATTTGATCACAACATGAAACAGAAATAGTCACAAAGGTTTACTGCACAAGAAGAACATCCTGACCTGATCGTTTGCCTATCATGTGCCCCCACATTGCCATCTTTTTTCCATTGATGCTTGGCCCTGATTGACCTTGGCATGTTTAAACATCAGTTTATAGTATGCCTGTAAATTTCTTGGACAGCAAAGATCACAAACAAGTAGTAAACCACAGGGGAACTGTGTTTTAACAAATCTGTACACATATTCCTTATGCAGCCTGAAAAAAAAACAAACACTACCAAAACAAATCGACATGAAAATCTACCAATTTTTGTAGAAAGGGACCCCTCACCCCGTCACAGAACCTAAACTGTTTGTACGTAACTATCTGTGTAACATTGACAGTTCTGTCCTCCTTTCAGAAAAATCAGCTGCATTTTAGAGTAAGAATCTTCCTTGCTTTTCGTTATTAAATTATATATTGACGTCTAGTCAAGAGCAAGTAGCTTCATTTTATTTTTTGTGATGTTTCTGTGGTCCTTATTGCAATTACTCAAATACTGCTTTTTTTTGGATAAGCCTGTGTTAAGGTGCTTTCACCTGAGTTCAGGATCAGCGCTTCAGCATTAGCTACCTGACAGTCGATGAGCATAAGTAACGTAAGCCCAAGTATGCTGTCTCCTTTTGATCTGCTTTCATTTCTCTGCTGTGCATTAGATGGTGCTGGTGCTTTACTTCTATAAACACACTTGATCTAGCCAACAATACATTTGTCTATGGCAGGCAGCTAGAACAGTAGAGCAGCTCCAGAACACTAAAGAATATAAAAATAGAAAAACACACAGTATTTGATATTTAAGTAACTGCAACAATAATCACTTTGGATGTTCCCCGTTTACCATAAAAAGGTAAAGGAACAGTACAATTTTTTTTCATTTCTTAAATGTACTTGATCCTGCTATATTTATTATGTACTAACACTGAAATCTTACTGAATGTGTAATAGACTTGGAGTATGAAGTCATTGTCATACAAATCAATACTGAGTGAAATGTTCAAAACTCAAAAAGCTTCTGATCCTGTGGACCACCATTTATTGAGAATCCAACCCTTTTTCTGTGTCTTACCATTGTGCAGATCAACAGCTCAGGTCTTATGTTACAAAGCATTCTGATTCTAGATATCGAATATCAAACTATACATAATTCCTGTTAGTTCCAGCGAGCCCCAGGGATCAATTTTTGATCTTTTTTTGCCTTTTAATGTTTATAAATGACCTTCAACATTATTTGTTGCGGGTCAGAGAATCTGATTGTGCTGAGACTGCTTTAATCATATCTTGGGGAGCTGTTCATGTGGTTTCATGTCAGTTCACTATGCTACTCCATGAGAGTATCCACAATTTTGTTCCGAATCCATTGTATTCCCATTGTTGTTAATGTGGTCTATCAATGGTTCTACAAAGGTTTCTTCAGGATAATATACTGGGTGTAATTTTGAACTTTTCTTTAAGGCAGGGTAATACACTAGTTAAATGACCACTGCAATACAATGTATGAGGCTGTTTTTTAAGCATTTTAAGAAAAAAACTATTTTGAAAAGCTGAAAATAAACATTAGGGAACAGCAAGGAGGTTCGCACAGACAGGTCATTGAGAAATTATCTATATACATTTCAATATTAGTTGTACAGTGCCTTGCATAAGTATTCACCCCCCTTGGACTTTTTCACATTTTGTAGTGTTACAACCTGGAATTAAAATGGATTTAATTGGGATTTTTACCATTTGATTTACACAACATACTTAACACTTTGAAGGTGCAAAATATTTTTTATTGTGACACAAAAGTTAATTAAACAAAAAAGAAAGACACTTGATTGTTGCATAAGTATTCACCTCCCTGAGTGAATACTTGGTAGAAGCACCTTTGGCAGCAATTACAGCTGTGAGTCTTTTTGGGTAAGTCTCTAAAAGCTTTGCACATCTGGATCCTGAAATTTTTGCCCATTCTTCTTGGCAAAATTCCTCAAGCTCTGTCAAGTTGGATGGGGACTGTTGGTGAACAGCAATTTTCAAGTCTTGCCACAGATTCTCAATTGGATTGAGGTCTGGGCTTTGACTGGGCCATTCTAAGACATTCAGGTTCTTGTTTTTAAACCACTCCAGTGTAGCTTTGGCTGTGTGTTTAGGATCATTGTCCTGCTGGAAGGTGAACCTCCGCCCCAGTCCCAGGTCTCTTGCAGACTGAAACAGGTTTTCCTCTAGAATTTCCCTGTATTTGGCTCCATCCATCTTGCCCTCAATCCTGACCAGTTTGCCGATGAAAAGCATCCACATATTATGATGCTGTCACCACCATGCTTCACCGTGGGGATGGTGTTCTCAGGGTGATGAGCAGTGTTGGCTTTGCGCCACACATAGTGTTTTACGCTAAGGCCAAAAAGTTCAATTTTGGTCTCATCAGACCAGAGAACCTTTTTCCACATGTTTGCTGTGTCTCCCACATGCCTTTTGGCAAAATTCAAATGGGATTTGATATGGGTTTTTTTCAGCAATGGCTTTCTTCTCGCCACTCTTCCATAAAGCCCAGCTTTGTGGAGCGTCCGGCTTATAGTTGTCCCATGGACGGTTTCTCCCATCTCAGCTGTGGATCTCTCCAGCTCCTTCAGGGTTACCATTGGCCTCTTGGTTGCTTCTCTGACTAATGCCTTCCTTACCTGGTCACTGAGTTTTGGTGGACGGCCTTCTCTAGACAGAGTCGCGGTTGTGCCATATTCTTTCCATTTTTTTATAATGGATTTAACGGTGCTCCGGGGGATGTTCAAAGTTTGGGATATTTTTTTATAACCCAACCCTGATTGGTGCTTCTCCAGAACTTTATCCCGGACTTCTTTTGATAGCTCCTTGGTCTTCATGATGCTGTTTGTTTAGATATGCTCTCTAACAAACTCTGGGGCCTTCCAGAAACAGGTGTATTTAATCTGAGATCATGTGACACTTTAAGTGCACACAGGTGGACTCCATTCAACTAATTATGTGACTTCTGAAGGCAATTGGTTGCACCAGAGCTTATTTAGGGGTGTGACAGCAAAGGGGGTGAATACTTATGCAACCAAGACTTTTCAGTTTTTTATTTGTAAATAATTTTGAAAAATATGTAGATTTTTTTCTTCAACATTATGGACTATTTTGTGTAGATCAGTGACAAAAAAATCCTAATTAAATCCATTTTAATTCCAGGCTGTAACACTACAAAATGTGGAAAAATCCAGGGGGGGTGAATACTTATGCAAGGCACTGTACATACACAAGCAATATAGATAGTGGAGTTGTATATACTAGTTAGCTGTATTGCTGTCATCATGGACGGTGGGACCTCGGCACACGAGACCTGTCAATTCAAATCCCGTTCAGGTTTGTTTTTCTCTCTTGATATGAACTGCTAACCTGAAAAAACAGGGGGAGTCAACACACAACCACTCTTAAGGAAATGGCAAAAATGAGTTAACATTACCAGTTCTTACAAAACCCAGCGCAGCTGTTATCATGATCATTCCACTGTGGAATGTTCTGTGCCGTGAAATACTCCTTTTCTGGTTCTCATGAATTATGCACTTTGGGCTGAGCAGTTGCCATAGAGAGTGATACTGATATGCACAGACTGGAGGTCCCACATGGATCATTATAGACACAATGATGTTACTGCAAAGCACACTGCACATTATTCTGGAGCTATATATATATTTGGGCTGTAAATATAAAGCACTTTAATGTAAACTATAGACTGATATACTGTAACAAGAAAATAAGGTAGCTAGAAAAGTGATTAAAACAATGTGACAGTGAAAGTACCGGAGGAATCCTAGAAAACATCTGTGTGACAACTATAGGTGCTGTCTGTATTCTTGATATGGCTAGAGGTCAAAACAATGAGTGAAACGGATTAAAACAAAGTACTGCTGCAAAAGGGAAGAATGACCTTAGCACACACATTAACAAGACCCATGTCTATACACTGCTCACACCTTGTCAGTCTGCTGTAGCACAAAGGGCTTCTAGGAGAGATGGAACCCATGAACTGAAGCGCATTCTTTCTTGATATCAGTCCCCAAAATAAACTGCTGAAATAGTGTCTATACGTATAATAAGAGTTAATAACAGTTAATCGTCGGTGTTACTCAACTACATTATGAATCCCAAACACCTTTTGTTAGTGATCAGAATCACACTTTTACAGTTGGGGTTGCTGCTGAGGGAACAGTCTATGTTGTCAATGCTACCCTCACTGCTGCACGTCTTGTTGACCGCTACAAATAAAACAACATACTGTTGTTTCAGACACCTTGTGACCGAGCTGTTGTTGAGTGGCGTGTGTGGTGACGCCACGGACTAGGAAGTAACAGAAACAATGAATGGATGGTGGTGAAGCTGAACACATCGGCGCTCAGCGTTTTATTAAATAATAAACCAAAAGATTTAAACAGAACAAAATACAAAACAAAAAGGCGCGTTGGCCAAACAAATAGAAATAAACAAATAAGTGTGCTGGTTTTACCACCAGCACGATAGTTAGCAGTTGTTTTTTTTTAATTTGTTTTCTCTCTCCTCGCTCTATCCGCTGCCCGCTCTGTACACTCTCCCCCAAGCACGGACAGCTGCAGGTTTTTATATTCTGGCCGAGGGGTTAACTAGCTGTTAATTATCTTATTACCCCTCTGCCACAGTCTGCACAAGTTTAGTAAGGATACGTGACTGTCAGCTAGTTAAATAATCAGTAGCTGATCAGCCACGCATCCTCATAAAGTTTTTAAAATATAAAAACAATAACAAATCCGCTGCGCTTTTATCCGCGCCGCAAACAATAATGCAAATAATAATAAAACAGTGCACATATAAATATAGGGGCGGGACACTCCGCCACACATGCCCCCCCTTTGTGCGCAGCACCCATGGTCTTTTCGGCCACCTCCCCCCTTAGTTCCCAAAGTCCTGGCTAGCAGTCCCAGCCCAGGAACAGGGGCAGCAACGGGCCAAAGGTGGCCGCCACGGTGGGATGTCCTCCTCCCACCCAAACAGCTGTAGCGTCCCGGTGGACCGCACACAGGCCGGCTCCTCCGGCCAAGGAAATTTTGGCCGGAGGAGCCACCCTTCTTCATGGCCGGCAGCTCCCCTCCGTGGGGCTCCGGCCACAGTATTTCCTGCCGCGAAAGTGCGGCTGGGGGAGCTGGTCTCCTGACCTCCTCCCCTTCTTCGTGGCCGGCAGCTCCCCTTCATGGGGCTCCAGCCACAGTATTTCCTGCCACATGGCAGGACTGGTAGCGACCCCAGGCGAAGCAGGACCCTCGGGAGGCGACGGCAGCAGCTGCGGACCCTCGGGAGGCGACTGCAGCAGCAGCGGACCCTCGGGAGGCGACGGCAGCAGCAGCAGCGGAGGCAGCCCAGCAGGCATTCACCCTCTGCTGGTGGAGCTTGGAGCAGCAAGCTGTTCTCCCATGGCGGTGGAGACAGAACCAGCAGGTATTCACCCTCTGCTGGTGGAGGTGGGAGGGGCAAGCAGTCCTCCCATGGCGGTTGAGATGGAACCAGCAAGTATTCACCCTCTGCTGGTGGAGGCAGAGGCAACTCCTGCTGCTCTGCTCCTGGCGGTGGAGGTGGAGGAGGCAGAGGCAGCTCCCGCTGCTCTGCTCCTGGCGGTGGAGGTGGCAGAGACAGAGGCAGCTCCTGCTGGTGGAAGCGGTGGAGGTGGGGACAGTGTGTAGTCACCTCCTGTTGCAGGGAACCGGTGCTTCTCCTTCTCCTCCTCTTCCTGGAGAATGGGGCAGTTGACCACAAAGTGGCCCCACTCCCCACAGGCAGTGCACCAGTTCATGGCCTCAAGTGCGCCGAGGTATGCTTCCCAGCTGCCCTTCGGTCGTCCCTCCTCCTCCTCTCCAGGGCGGGGGCAGTTGACGACAGAGTGGCCCCCCTTCCCGCAGGAAGGGCACAAAAATGAGGCCTCAACCAGGCGAAGGTAGCCATCCCAGCTTCCACTCTTGAGCTTCCCTCTCTTGGGCTCTTGACGCTCGGGCTCCGCCTTCATGGGCGCTGGATGCACGGGCTCCCCCCTTCCTGGCGCTGGATGCACGGGCTCCCCCCTTCCGGGCGCTGGATGCACGGGCTCCCCCTTCCGGGCTGGAGCCTGCTTCTTCGCCTTCTTGGCACCGCCCCTCCTTCCCTTCTTCTGGACCAGCAGTTCCTCCTCCTGCCATGGAGGGGGTTGGTCGGGTGCTTTGTGCCCGACCTTGCCGATGGCAAAGCACCACTCCTCCCCTTTGAGGCAGGTGAGGCAGGTTTCCTGATCCACCTGCGGCGATGATATGGCCTTCAGGTGGATCCACTCCTCCGCGGTCTCCACCTCACCTCGATCAAAGGCCTGCACAAAGAGGGGGTCTTCATATGGGCACACATCTGGGAGGTGCCCATACTCCAGGCAGGCGAGGCACCATATAGCCCCTCCTTCCTTCAACTCCCTCTGATGATCATGCCACCTCTCCATGTACTCCTCCACTTTATCCATTTTTTTTTCCAAACACAAAACACTATTCGAAAAAAACAACCTTTTCTTTTTTTCCTTTATTTATTTTTTTATTTTTATTTTAGCAGACGCCTTTATCCAAGGCGACTTACAGAGACTAGGGTGTGTGAACTATGCATCAGCTGCAGAGTCACTTACAATTACGTCTCACCCGAAAGACGGAGCACAAGGAGGTTAAGTGACTTGCTCAGGGTCACACAATGAGTCAGTGGCTGAGGTGGGATTTGAACCGGGGACCTCCTGGTTACAAGCCCGTTTCTTTAACCACTGGACCATACAGCCTCCATTAAACAATTATACCAAACAGGTGCTAATGATCATCAATTCAATATGTAGGTTGAAACACAGGGGGTGTTTCCTTTTCCTCTCACAGTATTTCCCTCACAGTATTTCCCTCACAGTATTTCCTGCCGCATGGCAGGACTGGTAGCGACCCCAGGCGAAGCAGGACCCTCGGGAGGCGACGGCAGCAGCTGCAGACCCTCGGGAGGCAACGGCAGCAGCAGCGGACCCTCGGGAGGCGACGGCAACAGCAGCGGACCCTCAGGAGGCGACAGCAACAGCAGCAGCAGACCCTCAGGAGGCGAAGGCAGCAGCAGCGGACCCTCGGGAGGCGAACTCGGGAGGGGAGCCCCTGGCCATGGAGACGGCAGCGGGAGCTCCACTTCTCCCTCGTACCCTGTGACTGGTGGCTCTCCAGGCGATGCGGAGCAACAGGCAGCCCCAGGTGATGCGGAACAACAGGCAGCCCCAGGCAATGCGGAGCCACAGGCAGCACCAGGCGATGCGGAGCCACAGGCAGCCCCAGGTGATGCATGGCAGGCATCCTTGGGCGGTGCGAGGCAGGCATCCTTGTGCGGTGCACGGCAGGCATCCTTGGGCGGTGCGAGGCAGGCATCCTTGGGCGGTGCGCGGCAGGCATCCTTGGGCGGTGCGAGGCAGGCATCCTTGGGCGGTGCGAGGCAGACATCCTTGGGCAGAGCTAGGCAGGGCAGGAGCAGTCCTTCCCATGACGGTGGATATGGAACCAGCAGGTATTCACCCTCTGCTGGTGGAGGTGGGAGTGGCAAGCAGTCCTCCCACGGCGGCTGAGGTGGAACCAGCAGGCATTCACCCTCTGCTGGTGGAGCTGGGAGGGGCAAGCAGTCCTCCCACGGCGGCTGAGGCAGAACCAGCAGGCATTCACCCTCTGCTGGTGGACGTGGAGATGGAACCAGCAGGTATTCACCCTCTGCTGGTGGAGGTGGCGGAGGCAGAGGCAGCTCCTGCTGTTCTACTCCTGCTGGTGGAGGTGGCGGAGGCAGAGGCAGCTCCCGCTGCTCTGCTCCTGCTGGTGGATGTGGTGGAGGTGGCGGAGACAGAGGCAGCAGATATTCTTCCTCTGCTGCTGGAGGCCTAGGTTCTGGACCTGTGGGCTTCCCCTGGGCTGGATGCACGGGCTCCCCTTCTGGGCTGGATGCATGGGCTCCCTTCTGGCGCTGGATGCACGGGCTCCACCCTTCTGGGCGCTGGATGCACGGGCTCCACCCTTCTGGGCTGGGTGCTTGCGCCCCTCTTCGATTAGTGGGGCATATGGCCAACGTGTGCCCATATGCCCCACAGCCAGGGCACAACTCCGCCACGAGGTTCACAATATAAATCTCCCAGCCATCATCCCCGATCTCCTCCTCCTGCTGTTGCTGCGGTTGCTGTTGCTGTTGCAGCTTACCTCTCCCCCTTCTCTTCCTGCTCCTTCTCCCTGCCTTCCTCTCCTGGGCTGGTTCCTCCTCCTCATCCTGGAAGGGGCAGATCGCTACAGTGTGCCCGTAGACCCCGCAAGCAAGGCACCAGCCTTGGTCCTCCAGACCACTGAGGAGGTCCTCCAGTTCCCCGCAGCCGTTTCTCTAGCTCCAGCCTTCCATTTTTATTTATATTATTTCTTTTTTTTTTCCCAAAACACAAACACTTTTTGAAAAAAACAAAAAAATCCATCCGTTTTCCTGGTCCGGCTCCTGGAGGCGTTGTCTATCCCACTTTTACAGGTTCCACAGGCACAAATGGAATAGACAAACCAGTAAGTCAAATGCGTAATTTGTTCACAAAGGGTTCAATAGAAAGCGAGTATAACATTCCAGACGGGGCAGCCCTGACGGATACCCCTCTGCACTGGAAAAGGAGAGCTAAGCACACCATTGAGTTTTAATACACTAAAAACATTACTATAAAGCAACTGAATGTGTCCCTGAAAACTGGGACCAAAGCCAAATGCTTTAACTACTCTGAATAGATATTTATGGTCTACTCTATCAAATGCTTTTTCCTGATCTATGGAAATAAGCCCTGCATTAAAACCAAAGAGCCTGGAAGCTTCTAAAAGATTTCTAACTAAAAATATATTATCAAAAATTGACCTGTTTGACACACAGTACGTTTGCTCGGGCTGTACAATAGAATTCATTACCGAACACAACCGGATTGACAAGGCCTTAGATAGAATCTTATACTCTGAACAGAGGAGACTGATAGGCCGCCAGTTCTTAATGTTACACAAGTCTCCTTTTTTTGGCAGTAATGTCAACGCTGCTCGACGGCAACTCAGAGGCAGTTCATTTTCCTTTATGCTTTCCGTGAACACGTCAAACAAATCTCTGCCAATATGTGGCCAAAAAGTTTTATAAAATTCAATGGCCATTGATCCTTCGTGTCTTTCCAGTATTCAGCCCAGCCTGAGCCTGAGACAGTTCCTGAAATGTCAGCTGTCCCTCGAGCTTCTCTTTTTCTTCTTCTCGGAACCGAGGCAGCCCCTCGAGGAACTGCTGTGCCTCCTCCGACTCATCCACCGTCTCTGTCGTGAACAATTCAGAAAAGAAATCCACAGCACACCTCTGGATCTCCATGGGCTCATATAACAGTCGACCCGTCGCTGTCTGCAGACAGTGCATCAGTTCTCTTTTCAAGTGCAAAAAGAAATTTCGTTGGTGCATCCATCTGGGCAAGATTCTGAAATCTTGACCTTACCAGTGCCCCCTAAACCTGTGTGTCCAACAGATCAGCTAATCTTTTTTTCTTTGTTTTCAGGTCCTCAGACAGCCTATTGCTGTAGCTGTACTCCAGCACACTATGTAGACCAGTGATATCTGCTTCCAGTTCTTTCATTGCTACACTAGTGTTCTGTGTGATGTTTTTTGTGTACTGTTGACACAGCACTTTTATCTGAACTTTGGCCACATCCCATCACTTTCTCATTTTTTATCCTTTCCACCTTTTCCAAAAGAATCATTTTAAAACAAAGTAGACCCCCCACCGTCGCTGGTAAAACAAAGTGGGCATCCTGCAGCAACTTGTTATTAAAATGCCAGTAAGAAGAATGAACCTTTACGTGTGGAATAACCATTTCTAAAAGAACCATACTGTGGTCTGAGAATCCATTTGGAATAATCTCTGATTTAATAAATAGATTTAAACAGTGATTAAGAACTTAAATTAAGAATTTATCCAGCCTGGCTAAAGAAATACTCCCAGCGCTCCCTTTAACCCATGTGTATTGCCTGATATTACTATGTGTTGTACTGTGGGTGGGGCTCTGAGCCATTCCTATCAGACTGATAGTCAATAGTGCAATTAACATCACCTGCTTATAAAACAACCTCTTCTGGCGGACAATGCAACAAGACACCATTCAGAGTCTTAAAAAATCCACTCTCTCTTGTCCATCATTGGGAGCATACACATTAATAAATATAAAAGTTTTGTTTTTTACACAAGCTTTTACCTGTAACAATCTTCCCTGTGCCACTTCAGTAGTAGAAAAAGAATCAGGTTTAAAATCTGGTGCAAATAACATTGCAACCCTTGCTCTGAAATTAGTTCCATGACTTAAATGACCTCCCCGTTCCATTCATTAAACCAGTCTGCTCGATTATTTATATCAGTGTGTGTCTCTTGAAGATAAGCAACGCTCACTTTCTTCTGCAATAAATAATCAAAAATAGTTGCCCTCTTTATTTTATCTCTCCCACCATTGACATTTAAAGTACCCAGCTTAATGTTCTGCATGGCTAAGATAGAGAAGGACAGACAGGAAATTGCACAGAAAATAAAAAAAAATAATAATCAGCATAATTAAAATAAGTCTTTACTAGTTTAACCATTTTTTTTTAAATGAACCTCTAACTTTACTAATAAGAGTTTCTTTCTTTCTTTTCAAGCCCCAGTGTTATAGCATCCCGCATCACCTGCTGAGCAGAACTTAAAAACAGCGCCAAATCAGGAAAGTGTTCTACCACACTGTGGCAAAGTGGTGAGTGAATACAGGTGCGTGCAGTGCAGAGTGGATACAAAACAGACAGACAATGATTTCCAGGTGCAAGGGTGTTTATTGATTTATTTAACAATGCCCTGAGCCTTATGGCAAACACCTGTAAATAATAATGATGGAGTGATACAGAGGCATGTATCACTCGGTATGTAAATCCCCGGGTTTGACCCGCAACCAAAAAGTCCAGTTTTAAACACCAACACTAAACACAAAACACAAACACAGTTCTCAGTGATAGTGAATAAGTGCAAGTGGTGTATTACAGTTCTCCGTGAAATGCAGGGGTGAAAGTGATGTCCGGGTTTATGCTGCCTTTTGTTACAGCTCTGGATTGTGCTACTGGTAGTCTATTAAAAAACAGACAACAGTTAACAAACACTAGCAAACACAAAACAAAACTCACGGTTCACGATACTGCAGCACAGACTCCTTGCAGGTTTGAAAAACACTAACCATTTACCAAGGAACAGATTACTTACACTACTGCCCTATTTATACCCTCATGACCCCTAGGTTAACGAGCGCATCCGCTCCTACAGTCCTCGGATGCCACACCGTTTCCTGTCCGAGTCATTGAGTTTGGGTACTGTAGCTCCGCCCCCTTCCTAAATGACCGACTTCCACTAACCCTAAGGAAAAAATTGTCATGCCATTTAGTTAAGGGTATTCTGTTCCTTTTATACAATGCCCTCACAGGTTGGGAGGGAGATCTAAAACCAAGAATCATTCGATCTCTGTCACACACACTAATCTCTTTTTCTTTTTATAATTTCTAGAAATTCCCATATGCTCTGAGCGCTATACCCTCCTCTAACCTGCTGGCTAACACAGAACTCACAGCTGTACGAGGAGTGTGTGTCACTAGTGCCCGCCGCATCACTGTCGCTATTTTCACTTTCAGCTGTGCTCACCTCACTCTGAAGTGTTGCACATTTACTAGAACTGGAGTCTTCCACTTCTGACACAACTCCCTCTGCTCTCTCTGAACAATCGACGCTTTTATCTGAGAAGATATTGCGTTTCGCTGAATTATCAATGTGTGTTGTTTTTCTTAATCTCTTTCTCTTAGGTATTTTAAACTCTGCATTGTCTATCAATCCTACCACTACTTCAGTAACCTCCTCTCTCGAAACCACAGTCACTGTCTCCCCCTGCTCACTGACCCTCACCCCTCTCCCCAGCATTTCCTGTGTCTACCTGTTCAGAGCCAACACTCCCTCCCTCACCTTCTGCCTCATTAATCACCACCGTCATGTTAGCATTCGAAGATCCAGCTTTCTGGCTTCCCAGCTCAGCTGTACTTTCATCTGCTTCATGTTCAATCTCTTCTGCATTATCCTCTGCATGCTTTTCCCCAGTTTGTTTACAATTTTTTGCTAAATGCCCTACCCGATTACAAGAAAAATATCTCATTAACTCAGAGGTGGCAAAGACTACATAGTCACTGCCCTCTACCCAAAACCTAAAAGCGATATTTAATTCAATTTTGATGTAATTTAGTAACACATACAGCTGTCTCCTAAATAAGACTACATGTTTTAATTCTTTTGCTTTACAGCCCAGTGGAATCATAGTAATCTCCGACATTATTTGATCATGGCGGCTCAGCTCTCTGATTAGTACCTCATTCTTTATAAACGGTGGGACATTTGAAATAATAACTTTTTTCGCCAGAACAGCAAGAGGCAAAACAGAGACCAAAACATCATTAATTACTAAACCTCATTAGTTCATTTAAAAAAATAAATAAAAAGAAAACACACAAAAAAATAAAACAGTAAGGCAAATGTAATTTATAGCAACTTACTCTTTAATTTCAATTATATATCCCAATCTCACCTTTATAGACTATATCCATACAGATTGTTTTGTGCTTTCTTTTACTTATCTGTACCAAATTCTAGTTGTGATGCTTTTTGGGAGAAATAGCAAATACAAACACATGCAATGTGATACATTGTGTACATACCTGGTGGAGCTTGTTTATCCAAGACAGCTGGGACAACGACCTGCAGGAGATCCATGTCTGCAAACACCCACTCATCTCTTGCTGCTATCCGGAAATCTCCTTTAAACAGTGCGTTGAACCCGTATAAAAAATATTCCATGCTGCACGAAGCGTGGGGTTTAAAAGCGTTTTACATCAAAATATGCAGCATTTGCAATCTGTGATTTATCCTGCTTACCTGTGCTTTACCGTGATTTCACTGTGCTTTGCTTTTACCATGTCTATTGTTGAAATGGTTAGAATGCTTCAAAGCTTGTAGTAATTCTGAAAACGACTTAACATTTAGTTAAGGGGTGTATTCTGTTTGGTACTGTATGGAGATCTATTCTTGGTGGTTACATTCACTTCAGCTTTACACCGTTTCCTTTGTGATCATTGCCTTTGAACTTGGTAGGACTTGTTTAAATCTCAAATCATTAGCAGTCACCTGTACAATCTGAAAGGATGTATCTGAATATCAGAGACCTAGGCTGTTCAAAAGTGAATATGGTCAGGTTTGATAACTTTTACAACTAGAGGTTCCCAGGCCCTTCAGGAATGACATACCTGACATAGATGCATAACAAAGTAATATATCCCATGTTAAGTATTAATGTGCAACATTAATATTAATATATCATTTGTATAACATTAAACATTGCTATAGATCTAGTATCATTCTTAAGGTTTACTTGTTGGACATGTCCCTAGGGATTTTCTTCCAAGAACACAAAGGGAAAAACACAAAGTTACTAAAGGAGAGTCTTTGTCGCTGTCCACAGACTGCAGGCAGGTCCGCCGAATGTTTTTTTACAAGCTTGTTGACTGTGTAATCGTGGGGTTAACACGGCGGTTTGTATTATATTTTACTAAAAATAATTGGACATTCTAAATTGGGGAGAAAATAATAAAAAATAATTGGCAATGACTAAATAATAATAAAAAAAGTAATATGACCCTTACATCTTTTCTACACTTTAAAGTTACAAATACATTCAATTATTATTGTATGCTTTAAATATGTTTTAAGCCTGTCACAATGTCTTCCACCTGTTTTCTAGCTTTTGCCAGTCGCCATGCCCCTAAAGTCGCTGAAAGTAAGTGAAGTTGCCAGACTATTGCAAATACACTGTATTTGGTGAACAGCCGCTACATACCAGAAGCACTGGTGGGAGAATCTTTTCATTCTCTCCGTATCAGGGTAATTCAGATTTGTTTGCAGATATTCAATTCTTCCTTGTATAAACAGCTGCACCTGTTTAATTCATTGGCCAATGGGTTCCACGTAATTTTGTATCTGTGGGTGGAGGCTGTCTCCTTATCCTTAGTGGTCATGAAAAGGGAGGGACAACGACACCGGCTCCATCATGTGTGATGAGTTTCACCAGTCCTGACCTCAAAACTCCTTGCCATTCAGTCCCGGGATTCTAATTGTGTTGAATCAAGTGGTGGTTTTCTGATGTGGACTGCAGAAGAGGTGGCTAAGGGTCTGGAAGATAGTGAAGAAGCAGGAGACGGATACAAACTGCCTGAATCTGGATTGAATGGCAGGGATGTTCATTAGTCTGAAGAACAGGAGGAAGAGGATTCATTTTGCAGCAGCATACTGTATAAGCAAGCCGGGGTCTTTCCGAGATAAGATCCTGTGGAGTGATAAAAGTGCTGGTGCTCCCCGTCTGGGCTGGACGCCGTGCACCCCGTCTGGGCACTGGACGCTCGTGCACCCCTCGTCTGGGCACTGGACGCCGTGCTCCCCGCCTGGGCACTGGACGCCGTGCACCCCGCCTGGGCACTGGACGCCGTGCTCCCCTGTCTGGGCGCTGGACGCCGTGCTCCCCGCCTGGGAGCTGGACGCTCGTGTTTTCGCCGTCTGGGCGCTCGTTCCTCCTCTTGGTACTGGGAGGGGCAGATAAGTCAGGATGTGACCATACTCACTCAAAAATGCCTCCCAGCCATCATCTCAGTCCTTTTCCTGCTTTTGCTTCAGTCGCTGCTGCTGCCTTCTTCTGCCCATTTTTTTTTCTTTTTCAAAAAAAACACTTTTCGAAAAATAAATAAATAAAAAGTGCACTTCACTCCTTCCTGGTCCAGCTCCTGGAGGCATTTATCCCATGTGATCAGGTGGGCTTGAGTGGTGCGTGTGAGTGGTGATGTCACGGACCAGGAAGAAGTGCAAAACAAAAGGCACGGGCAAAACTGAGGTGCATTAGCACTCAGTGTTTTATTAAATAAACAAAAGTAAGCAGCAGTGTGGAGTAGAGGTTAGGGCTCTGGACTCTTGATCAGAGGGTCGTGGGTTCAATCCCAGGTGGGGGACACTGCTGCTGTACCCTTGAGCAAGGTACTTTGCCTACTTTGCTCCAGTAAAAACACAACTGTATAAATGGGTAATTGTATGTACAAAATAATGTAATTGTATGTAAAAATAATGTGATATCTTGTAGCAATTGTAAGTCACCCTGGATAAGGGTGTCTGCTAAGAAATAAATAATAATAATAAATATTTAAACCAAACAAAAGACTTTACATGAAACGCAAAAGAAAAAGACACGTTGGCCAACCAAACAAAACGGAACAAAGTATACTCAAATATGTTACTATAGCAATTGATATATTTCACGGACTCAGCGTCTTGTCTCTCCTCCGACTTTGTTTGTCTGAGCCCAGAGTGGGTCTTTTATACTGTGGCTGGAGCCTGTACCTTATTAACCCTTTGAGTAGTACAAATGTTTTTTTTTTTAGTATTGGTATTTGTAGTCTAACAGGCATTAAATGTTAGATTCAAATATCACAGCTTGTAGTACTGTGGAAGTAGTTTTAAAAATAAATGGGCCATTCGAGAGAAACATCTAATTTGCAAGTATATTCTGTTGGGACACAGCAGAAAAAAACATGTAGAAAATAATGGGGGGTTGCATTGAAAAAGAAGCATGCTTTGAAACACAATTGTTAATCTTAAACAAGAACAAATACGATATCAGTTCTACATCTTAGTAATTTCTAAATAACACAAACTAGCTGTTGCCAAAAGTTATAAAAAAAAATACATTTTTTGTTTATGTGAGGCAGAGATATTTATTGTGGAAAGTGTAAGTCATGGTAGTATTGCTCAAACTGCACTGTTTTTTATAATGCAGCACATTACTAATCAAAACTACAGTCAGAATATCTATTTTATTTCATGCAGAAATTTCTTAAAGGATACATTACAGAAATACTGAACACCCAGAAGTGCTTACAACAAGCCACTACCTATGGTTGGTATCCTACTGTACCATGTATGTTTCACGTCAATATCTTATTCAACATGACGCTGTCCCTGTAATTTAAGCTAATTTTAAGTTTGATTCTTATATGTAAATTATTTTGCTGCCAAAAGAACCACTTGGTTATTCCATGCTAAAGTCTTAATAGAACCCGACTGCTAGTAATTTTCTGGGGCTCTGGTATTTGGAGGTTTGTTTGAGAGAACAGGCAAATGTGCCAGGACGTACTCCTCCCCAGTGATCAAAAATAACAAGTGTAAGACAGGCTCTTCATCCCTATCTCCTGTTTTCCATGGGGTTCATATTCGTTCCAGATACTGCTTACAAAGCAGCAGCTGTGCAGAAATCAGCAGTTATTGGTGTTTTTTTTTTTTTTTTACTCAGCTGGTGGAGCTCATAGGGATCACATTAAACGCTAACAAAGCAAAAAGGAAGTCACAAGAACCTACCCATAAAACCACGGCTCTCTGCACCTCCTGGAACCATACCATTTGTTCTGTATAACATCAAGAGAAATAGCATGCCAAGAACAAAAGTGTGTGATATATGGCAGGTGCAGTTTAGTGCAAAGCAGTATATAGCTTACAGTACTATATTTATTTATAAAGCAGCACAACATGGTTTGTTTGCATGCCATAAATTAAATAAATTGCATTACTAGTTATAATTGGGAAGGGGATAGATCCTTGAAAACCTAATGTAGGCTTTAACTTAAATCCAAGGTCAAGATACACCAAATTAACCATATTTTAGATGAATCACACATCACTACCAAAAACCAATTACAGTTGGTTGGTTTTACCTCTTTCTGGGGTTAAAAAAGGAAACAGGAAGCTGTTAATGCTGTGTTACCAGGACCATTGAACAACTGAAGTGTTTCAGTAACCAACAACTGAAGCTATTACATCCCTGTATTGGCAACGCTTCTGTGTGGAAGCATATCTTGCTTTACTAGCAGATGCTGGCTTATGGGTTCTAAAATGTGATTCTATCATTACCTACTAGACATTACCTGCAGAGTCTGAAAAATAAACCAATTAAATCTGAAACAATTGAATATATCCCAAAAGCTACTGGCACAATTAACAGCCATGGCTGTGCTATTTACAGGCATCTAAACAGCTTAGAAACAGCAGAATTTTTATCTGGTTTACTGAAGGGCATCAGATAGGCATGCTGAAATTACAGCTGCTCTGTGCTGGCATAATCCAAAAATAATTTACAAAACTAATAACGCACTGCTGAAGAGGAGACTTGTATTCCCTCTGATTTTAGCAGATTAATAAGATAATACTAGTTGAGTACACTACCTCAAGATAGTACAGTTGTCCCGCGTTATACCGCCACCCCACTGTCTGCCATCTGCCAACTTCCCAAGCCAAGCAAATGTAAATATAAGCATTGTAGTTTCCCTCATTCATGGGGTTTCCATGCGGGTCAATTTACACATGAAATGGCGATGCACGTGCACGTTTGGGAGAATTACCCGGATAAATCAGGTTTGTAGCAGAAAAAAACGGCCAAAGAGAGGGATAGGGTAAATCTCATTTACTCATGTAAATGACGAAACACACAGGAAAATCCACCAGTTTCAAGATGGAAACCCACATTTCACGTGTAAATGTGAATGAGCGTGTTTATCCTTAACTATAAATATTGCAAGGGATCATGTCAGTTGTTACTGTGGATTCCAAGATGGCAGAAAGTAGCGGCTGATGGGCGATTTTATGGTTAGCAGTGGAGTAGTTCACCTTAATGTTAATGCAGGGTGCGTTTTTATTATTGTTTTTTGCTGTGTCTGGTCTGTCATGTTGTATATATCTTGTGGGTTTACAGTTCTGTATAAAACCACTTACCACGAATTGCGTTATGCATTTGTTATAGTATTAAAACAGCTGTTTGAGAATACCCTTGCTGTAAAAACTATGCTAAAGTTAAACACGAAGAGCAAGTGAGCTGCGTAGCTGAATTAATTCCGCTTCTTTTTGATCCCATCTATGTCCAAAGACAACGCATGTCTGCCTTCCATGTTAATAAATATAGTTGGTGAACTGGATGTCATAAGCCAGCTCGATCGTCCAAAACAGCGCAAGTTGTTGATGCCCTCTCAGAATTGACCAAATAAAATTGCAAATGAACGTATTGATTGTGATTTATTTGTTTGCATCATTAATATTTGACACAACAGTAAATCCAACACAACTTAAAAGAAAGGAGAGAATATCAGACAGCACGAGCCTCCTCAGATCACTGCTGTCCAATTGAAACTGGCGGATGAGGTAACCTTCATAGTTGCCAAGTCTGCTTATAATAAGCGGAGTTGGGCTTTTTTTTTAGTCGCGGGTTGTAATTTGCATAAACACCCATACTCTAACATGGGTTGTGCTTGTTTTGGGGTTGTTGCCTTATAGCCTGGGATTAAAATGCATTAAAATAGCTTTTTTTCATTGATCTACACATCCTACCCCACAACTTCCAAATGAAAAAAATATTCTAGAAATTTGTAGAAAATTAATTAAAAATAAAAACTGAAATAGCTTGGTTGGATAAGTGTCCACCCCCCTTGTAATAGCAATCCTAAATTAGCTCAGGTGTAACCAATCGCCTTCAAAATCACACACCAAGTTAAGTGGCCTCCACCTGTGTTAAATTGTAGTGATTCACATGATTTCAGGATAAATTCAGCAGTTCCTGTAGGTTCCCTCTGCTGGGTAGTGCATTTCAAAGCAAAGACTCAACCATGAGCACCAAGGAGCTTTCAAAAGAACTCCGGGACAAAGTTGTTGAAAGGCACAGATCAGGGGATGGGTATAAAAAAATATCAAAGGCCTTGAATATCCCTTTGAGCACTGTCAAGACGATTATTAAGAAGTGGAAGGTGTATGGCACCACCAAGACCCTGCCTAGATCAGGCCGTCCCTCCAAACTGGATGAGCGAGCAAGAAGGAGAGTGATCAGAGAGGCTACCAAGAGGTCAGTGGCAACTTTACAAGAGCCACAGACTTTTATGGCCAAGACTGGTCAAAGTGTGCATGTGACAACAATATCCCAAGCACTCCACAAATCTGGCCTGTATTTTACTCAAGAAAGCCCACCTTGAATCCCGTTTGAAGTATGCAAAAAAACAATCATGTGCCACTCATGTAGCAAAAAGTTTTGTGGTCTGACGAAACTAAAATGGAACTTTTTGGCCTAAATTCAAAGCGTTATGTTTGGCACAAACCCAACACAGCGCATCACCCAAACAACACCATCCCTACTGTGAAGCATGGTGGTGGCAGCATCATGTTATGGGGGTGTTTCTCATCGGCAGGGACTGGGGCACTTGTCAGGATAGAAGGGAAAAATGAATGGAGCAAAGTACAGTGAAGTCCTTGAGGAAAACCAGCTGACCTCTGCAAGAAAGCTGAAACTGGGACGGAAGTTCACCTTTCAGCATGACAAAGAGCCAAAGCACACAGCCAGTAATTGCTGCCAAAGGTGCTTCCACCAAGTATTAACTCAGGGGGGTGGAGACTTATCCAATTATTATCTTTCAGTTTTGTATTTTTAATATATAATCTTTTTCTCAATAAAAACTTTTTTATTTTATTATTTATTTCTTAGCTGACGTCCTTATCCAGGGCGACTTACAATTGTTACAAGATGTCACATTATTTTTAACATACAATTACCCATTTATACAGTTGGGTTTTTACTGGAGCAATCTAGGTAAAGTACCTTGCTCAAGGATACAGCAGTGTCCCCCACCTAGGATTGAACCCATGACCCTCCGGTCAAGAATCCAGAGTGTGGAGTATGGTGTGTAGATAAGTGGAAAAAATCCTCACTTAAATGCATGAAACTGAGGCACACAACAAAATGTGAAAAAAGTTCAAGGGGGTGTAGACTTTCTATAGGCACTGTATATATATATATATATATATATATATATATATATATATATATATATATATATATATATATATATATAGTTTTGCACAAATGAAGGGTGACTTAAACTAAAGCATCAGTTTTGTAAACAGCAGAATTTTTTTTTTTTTACTTTTCATTTAAAAAAAGTGTTTGCCGGTATATACAGTATTCAACTTTTTTTTTTAACTGCTTAAAAAAAGAATGCTGTTGAGCTTAAATTGCTTGTAAAATAAATAGATGGCATCGTTCAATGGGGGATAGTATTCAGCAGGCTTACAGTCGTGCCACAAACATTCAAATGACCAGTACAGTAAAATAATAAAATAAAATAAAAAAAATAAATAAATTGTACACTTTGTTTTTATGGAATTGTTGTTTGGGTGATTTCACACTAAATGATTTTTTTTTTTTTTAAGTATAAACTGCTCACCAAAAGTAACCGTGTATGTTTCATACAGATGGGAGAAGATGATAAAACGTCACTAGTACTAGTATCACTAGTATTAATGTTTTATTAAAATGGTCTGGAGATACTGTAATTGTATAACTACAAAATAAAACGTTTGAATTTATTGCAAACATAGAAGGTTGGGGGTTGTTTTTGACCCTAACGCTACCCTCGCTCATCGCCCGTTTTTGCCCATGGCCCTCACCAGGTGGTATAAAGAGGGTTGACTGTAGGTGATGAGTAGCACACAGTGTTTACAGTAGGCTCCATCAAATTCTGCAAAGACAAAATATATATATATATTTTGTTTATTTCTATTATATACAGTGCTGTGAAAAAGTATTTGCCCCTGTCTGATTTTCTGCATTTTTGCACATTTTTCACATTGTATTTGGTCAGATTTTTTTGTGGGTTGTAGTAGTATATAGAGGGAGTCTGAGAGAAAAAATGACACCAAAGTTTGGTGCTTCTTTCATTTGTTTGGTGTGCAAGGTAATCAAACATGCAATCTTCAGGTGTGAAAAAGTTATTATACCCCCTAGTTACTCAACCCAATTAAAAGGATAATTAGTAAGAACCTCATACCAACGGTCAAGCATGGTGGTGGTAATGTTGTGGTTTGGGGATGCTTTGCTGCATCAGGACCTGGACGCCTTGCCATCATTGAAGGAACCATGAATTCTGCTCTGTATCAAAGAATTCTACAGGAGAATGTCCGGCCATCCATCCGTGCGCTGAAGCTGAAGCGCAGCTGGGTCATGCAGCAAGACAATGATCCGAAACACACAAGCAAGTCTACATCAGAATGGTTGAAGAACAAGAAATTTAAAGTTTTGGAATGGCCTAGTCAAAGTCCAGACCTAAACCCCATTGAGATGTTGCGGCAGGACCTGAAACGAGCAGTTCATGTTCAAAAAACCACAAATATCACCGAGTTGAAGCAGTTCTGCATGGAGGAGTGGGCCAAAATTCCTCCACGGCGCTGTGAGAGACTAATCAATAACTGCAGGAAGCGTTTGGTTGCAGTTATTGCTGCTAAAGGTGGCGTAACCAGTTATTGAGTCTAAGGGGGCGATTACTTTTTCACTCGGGGGCATTGGGTGTTGCATAACTTTCTTTAATAAATAAATGAAATTTGTAACACATTTTTGTGTTATTTGTTCACTCAGGGTCCCTTTTATCTAATATTAGATTTTGGTTGAAGATCTGATAACATTCAGTGTCAAAAATATGCAAAAATGCTGAAAATCAGACAGGGGGCAAACACTTTTTCACAGCACTGTACTTTTTTAAAAACAGTCCAACATTTTACAGCTATTTTTCCTCATCTAACATCTAGTCCCACGATGGCTAACTGGAACACTGCTGCAGCAGGGTGATCCTGTTTCCCTTTAAAGACGACCACCAACATTAAGTATGGGATATTCCCTGCCCTAGAGGTAGGTAATACTGAGCTCTCTATATCAGAGGTGCCGAAGGCCCCTTCCTGTGATAATGCACTCAGTCCCGCCTACCGAGGGTACAAAACCGTCACTCACTGAAAGATCTCCCTCTTTTTCCTTCTCAAGACGGTAAGGTAGGACCTCTGTGTCTAGAACTGAGCGTGTTGATAGGAAGAGCCCTCGAGTCGATTTGGGTCGGTTTTAGTTCCTAGCATTCGTGCTGAAAGCTGGCTTGCCGCTTTCCTGGAATCAACGACTCTTGAAAAAGACCGAGTCTTTCGTCTTTCTGTCTTTCAGCGGCCCTCCTTGGTGGGCCGCTCTCTCTTTACTGTCTGTTGTATGTGAGCGGCTGTCTGTGCAGCCATCTGCGAGTGAGTTGTCTTTTCCTAAAGAGACACAAGTATCCTCCTCAGGGCCAGGCCTGGCCGTATCCCCGCTGTCGAGTGACCGAGCCGCGCTCCCTTCCGCGGGGATAGGTCCTGCCGTATCCCCGCTGTCGAGTGACCCAGCCGCGCTCCCTTCCTCGGGGCTCGGTCCTGCCGTATCCCCGCTGTCGAGTGACCCAGCCGCGCTCCCTTCCTCGGGCTCGGTCCTGCCATATCCCGCTGTCGAGTGACCGAGCGCGCTCCCTTCCTCGGGGCTAGGCCTGCCGTATCCCCGCTGTCGAGTGACCCAGCCGCGCTCCCTTCCTCGGGGATAGGTCCTGCGGTATCCCCACTGTCGAGTGACCGAGCCGCGCTCCCTTCCTCGGGGCTAGGTACTGCGTATCCCCGCTGTCGAGTGACTGAGCCGCGCTCCCTTCCTCGGGGCTCGGTCCTGCGGTATCCCCGTCCGAGCGGAGCCACCGGCCGAACCTGACCGCTGCGGTGAGTCGGTTCATGTGCGTTCGGTGTACTCTCTCTCTCTTTCCTTCCTTCTTATAAACTGTAATTTTTGCTTGACAAAAACTTCACCCACCGTGGCTTCGGCCTCTGTCCCCCTGGTACACGCCGCTGACCAGGTGTGTGTGTTGAACACGCGGTCTGGCATGCGCACTTTGCGTAGCATCCTCTCCGGTGCTGTGGTACCGCGGCGCACGCTTAGCCTGATTCTGTTGGCACAGGCTGCGTATTATCCGACGCCAGCGTAGGAGCATAAGGCACACGGTACTTGGTCCCAGTACGCAGTGTACCCAGAACGATATTCACAGCGCATATAACGCGCAGGTGTTCGTTGCTCCTTCCCAAAAGTTACGCACAGAGCGCAGAGTACGCAGTTTACGCTCCCGCTGCGCATGGTCTGGAACATTCGAGGCAAGCAGTGCTGTGCACGTTGCTTTCATTGCGTAGGCACTGCGCTGCTAGCGCATACCTCTTGGTGCCGCACGGTACAGTGCAGGCGTAGTCTGTTGCGCATTAGTTCCTAAAAATAAAAAAGGAACTATGCTAAACAAGAACAGACCCATGCTGGGGTTCCATGCCTGTACGGCTTGTAACGCCAGTATCCCACAAGAAGATAACCATACCCTCTGTGTGCGGTGCTTGGGTGTCCCGCATGCCACCATGGCCCTCGAGAGGGATGTGGCTTGCAGCGTCTGCAAGGTTTTTCAGCCAGAGGCTCGTCTGGAGAGAGCCAGAAAGGAGGCCTTTGGTTCCCCCGACGACGCGCACCTGGACTGCCTGCCTGACATCCCGAGTGCGCAGCGTAACGCTCCCGTCTCCAGCCGCCAAAGCGGGTAAAAGCTCAAAGCAGGCGAGGGACAATATGGACCTGAAGGCCCAGATGGCCCAGGTCCTGGAGCTATTGTCCAAACAGGCCACAGCATCGGCCCCTGCCCAGGCTCCGCTGCAGCCTCAAGCACCATATCCCCCCTCCCTGCAGGGAGCGCAAGGAGGGTGGGAAGGCTCGCCCCAACTGGCACAGGAGGATGCGCTGTCCATAGCCGCCTTCGGTGATGCAGCTTCGTTCTCCTCCGATATGCAGGTGGGGGACACCCTTACAGAGGAGGAACCCGGCTCTGAGTGTGTGTCAGAAACCAATTCCACCCCGTTGCCAAGCTTGGTCTCGGTTCTCATGGAACGTGCTGCAGCGTTCCTGCAGGTTCCCTGGACACCGGCGGCACAGCCGCGCCACTCCGTGTTCCAGACGATTATGCATAAATAACTAAAGTCGCTTCTGTTCAAATTTAGTAAAAAAAAATAATATAACGTTTAAATTTAAAAAAATATATATAAATATGATAAGTAGCAAACTAAGTTAGCAACACTAAAATGGAAAGAAAAAATACTTTGTTTGTCTTGAAATGCTTCTAAACAGCAAACTTAACATGTTTTTTAAACATCCCAACAAGTACTGTACACGCGTGACCACGTTGATTCAGAAATAATTTTATGGGGCTCCCGAGTGGCGCATCCAGTAAAAGCACACGCTAGAGTGCAGGATGTGCTCTATAGTCTGGACGTCGCCGGTTCGAGTCCAGGCTATTCCACAGCCGACCGTGGACGGGAGCTCCCAGGGGGAGGCGCTCAATTGGCCGAGCGTTGTCCGGGGGGAGGGAGGGTTAGGTCAGCCAGGGTGTCCTCGGCTCACCACACACCAGCGACCCTGGTGGTCTGGCCGGGCACCTGCGGGCTTGCCTGTAAGCTGCCCAGAGCTGCGTTGTCCTCCGACGCTGTAGCTCTGAGGCGGCTGCACGGTGAGTCTGCAGAGTGTAAAGAAGCGGGCGGCTGACGGCACACGCTTCGGAGGACAGCGTGTGTTCATCTTCGCCCCTCCCGAGTCAGCGCAGGGGTGGTAGCGGTGAGCTGAGCCTAAAAATAATTGGGCATTTCAAATTGGGGAGAAAATAATAAAAAACTAATTGGCAACGACTAAATTTAAAAAAGAAATAATTTTATAAATTACACGGTTTTTGTAATCCGCAAATACCTTAGCAATTGTGATGTTTTTTTTTTATTTATTACTTTTACCAGATTGCTGCATTTAAATGTCAGGTTCATGCATTAAGAAAGCAGCATCACTTATTTGCTAGTTTACAAAAAACGTAAATAATACCTTAATTTAAAAGATTATCTGTGCATTTTACATCCCCACGTGTTGCTACAACTGTTTAAATAACATACCTGTCATTTTTCTTTTCATATTTAACATCCTGACAACTTTTTACACATAACTTTAAGCCTGTTTCAAAGCTCTTTTCAAAATGTCCACTCTAGTGCACTGATAGTGTAAGGATTATTGCCCACATTGTCAAACTGGTAACACAGCAATAATGATCCATGATGAGGTACGGAACACCTCGGGACGTATAACAGTATTTTTTACATTGCATTACATACATTACTCTTTAAGATGCTTTGACGATAAGTCTGGGGCAGCTTTTCTGTTTTATTTGCCTGCTACAGACATGTAATGTAGGCTGGATCAGCCAAAGTGTCTTTATATCTGGTGCACATCAGTGTATTGCCAGCAAAACAAAGTAAACTATGTACATCTATGGCAGGAAACTAGTACTAAAGAGCAGTTCCTGGACTTGGGTTAAATAATCTTGTAACATATGTTTGGTTAGTGGCTAAATAAGGACCTATTAATCCTACAATGAACACAGGATGTCTCATTTGTACCCTTTGTAGCCTCAAAGAATCACAATACACATTATATCATATGACTTCGAATTTAAGACGCCCTCAAATTTAAGACGCAGCCCAAATTTCCCACCTTCAATTTGAGGAAAAAATAAAACATCAAATAAAGATGCATTTACAAAGATACAACCTCGATTACGCAGATAAGAGCCTTTTATACAAAGGAGTACCTGTATACTTTTTTGCAATAAAATGCTACAAACTTGCCTATTAGGCATATTGGTAAAACATATTGTATACTGGTAAATTAACATGCCTGTAACAACAATTAATATCTCCTAGTCATCATCCCCTGAGTTGAAGGAGTCCTCTGTTACTTGACATTTTCCATACAATGACTCCCACTTCTTTAAAAATTGTTGCTTGTATGTCATGGATGATTCGAGATCAGGCAATAATGTTTTTGTTCATCTTTTCTCGGGCAGTCAGTCACCAGTGGCCAGGGCAACTGCACAGGGGCCCATGCACTCAGAGGGCCTAGAAGAGTCTGCAAGTTTGGAAAACTTAACTTATAATATCCTTCACATTTATATTTGCAAATGTTACCTTCATATTCATATCATTGTAGCTACCAGTGCCAGTAATTTACATTTTTATTCTCCGTTGTTTCATTAGGTACTGCTATACTCTTAATTAATTATGTTTTCAAAAAAATGGTTGAGTTAAAATTAGCATCCTAACTTTTTTTTTCTTCCCTCATAACTGTCTTTGTATGGCGGCTGGTATGAGGCACTGTTTTATGTTTCATTGGCATCTATTTTTTGAACGCCGCGGCCCCTTGTATTTTAGCCTAATGGTCTCTCAATATTGCAAAACATTTCTGCGCAATCCTGAAGGGACCGGTGATTAAACTTGCTAGCTTTTGATTCAAAAGAGTGTAATAATTTTAGTAAAGATGCACACAATTCAAGTAGGTGAGTAGAAAAGCTTTTACATGTCATCGTATACGGTTCCATACATGCCAACATTCTGAGAATAAAATAGTGTTAAATATTGAAAAATTGATTTGGCATGTTTTATGTTTGTAAACGTATTACACAAAGGTTGGGGCCCACAATAAGGTCTTGCACCGGGGCCCATCTTTCTCTTCCTCCACCACTGTCAGTCACGTTCCTGTTGTATGTACTTGAACAGTCATGTCTTTTGTTGGCGATTTTAATACACACATCACTACACTCAAATTTAAGACACAGACCTTTTTTGAGAAGAAAAAATGTGTTTAAAAAGTGTGCTAGCTGACAGTCCTGCTCAGTGCATTTGATTACCTACTAGTCAGGGTGTACTTACAAGCCTTGAAAACAAATTTCTATGACATTTCTGGTTTTCCCAGCATGTTGGGAGCAATAGACTGCACACATGTGCCACTAACCCCTCCAGCTCATTCTGAGCATCTGTATAGGACCATGATCTATTGTGTGTTAATTGTCTAGGCCACTAAGTAAGCCAAGTTAAAAATAATAATAATTAAAAAAAAAAAAAATCATTTTCAATTTAAAATAATCTTTTATTCGCATTGTACACCAAACTAAGGTGTAGATTTACACCCCCTCCTGGGAAAAGTAATCTGCATTTTGGTGATCTTTCCCTGCACGTTGTGTCATAAAATACATGAAGAGTTGCAGCGCCAGTTATCATCGAGTTATCCGAGCATTGCTATCCTTCATCGTGCTTAACCACTTGAGTGGGGCGTCGTCAGTGACGAGATTGAATGAATGCCCCAATAGGTAGTAGCGCAAGGTCTGAGTGGCCATTTAATGGCCAGATATTCCTTCTCAATGATGGAGTAGTTACGGCTCCGGGGCTTTTTACTTCTATAGAGGATGGGGTGTTCTACTCCGTCGACTTGCTGGGACAAGACTGCCCATGTCGAATAAAAGATCCCAAATATTGTGTTTCTAATTTGGCAAAAGCACTTTACCCAAGTTGGCTGTCAGTCGGGCTACCCTCAGAGACTGCAGGACGGCCGTGAGCCTAGCCATATGCTCTCGCCAGGTGAGCTGTAAATAACCACATCATCAATATATGCTGCTGTATACTCACGATGTGGGCGTAAAACCTGGTCCATTAGTCTCTGAAAGGCAGTGTGCACACCATGTAGCCCAACGACATGGTTATGAAATGAAACAGACCATCAGGGGTAGAAAATGCAGCTTTCTCACGTAATCTGCGGGTTAAGGGGATCTGCCAGTATCCCTTCGTCAGGTCCAAAGTCGAAATAAACCTCGCCGTTCCCAGTCTGTCGAAAAGCTTGTCGATCCGAGGCATGGGATATGCATCGAACTTGGCAATAGCGTTTACATTACGGAAATCAATGCAGAAGCAGTTGGTGCCATCCTTTTTGGCAACTATCACAATTGGACTGCACCACTTGCTTCTGAAAGGCTCGAATCACCCCAAGTTCGATCATCCCCCGCACCTCTTCGCTAACGGCACTTCGTCAACTTTCTGGGATCTGGTAAGGTCTTCTTGAACTGTGATATCTGGGGGAGTGATAACAGCATGCTCAACAAGGTTAGTTCTGCTGGGCACATTGGAAAAAACATCCTTGAACTCTCCAATTAACGCATCCTCTACCTCACCTGGGGCTATAAATAAGGCCTCCCTTGCCTGCCAGGACTTCAATAAATTTACGTGGTAAATTTCATGCTCATTACGGCGATCGGGCTGCCAAATTTCATAATTCACTTTCCCTATAGCCCAAATCACCTCATACGGCCTCTGCCATATAGCACACAGTTTGGATTCTGATGTGGGAAGAAGCAACAGTACCTTGTCTCGTGGTTGAAAGGTCCGAATGCGTGCATTTTGATTGTACTGCTGCTGTTGCCATCGCTGAGCCGATTTTAGATTGTCCTGGGCCAAATGACTGTCCAAATCCCGGAGTAGGAGCACATGCTGCACTACATTTTTGGAGAAGCCTTTGTGCTGTTCACACCCATCTCTCAACAGATGGAGGATGCCGCAAGGCTGTCGGCCGTACAATAGTTCAAAGGGGGAGAATCCTGTCGAACTCTGTGGCACCTCTCTCACCGCAAAAAGGAGATAGGGAAGAAGTGTTGCCCAATGTTTTTGCTCTTGCTTCACAAATCTGCTTTAGTGTCTGATTAAAACGTTCCACCAAACCGTCCATCTGTGGATGATAAACAGATGTCCAGATGGTACGTATTTTTAATCATTTATACACTTGTTGTAACGTTTGAGACAAAAAGTTAGTTCCATGATCAGTCAGTATCTCTTTGGTGATCCCTACTCTCGACATAATCTGCACTAACTCCTTGGCTATTGCAGCTGCACTTGTAGAGTTGAATGGAACTGCCTCCGGGTATCGCGTTGCATATACCTGGAGTCAGAAGGTAGCAAAGGGCCTACAATGTCCATTGCAATGCATTCAAACGGAGTGAAAATCATTGGCAGTGGGACCAAAGGGGCGGGGCGTACTCGACCCGGCGCTACTCGCTAGCAGTCTGGGCATGTGGCAACATATTTAGACACTTCCTTATAAAGTCCTAGCCAATAAAATCGAGCCAATCTGAGTTCCCTAGTTTTATCAGCTCCCAGATGTCCCGTAAAAGGGATATCATGCGCCAGCCTCATGACCTCGGGCTGAAAAGACTGGGGAACCATCAATTGTATTACAGGCTGTCCTGTGCCCGTGGCAGGGTTCACCCTACATAATAATTGCCCCTTGATAATGAAGTGCGGATATACTAGCGCCCCAGCGCCTTCAACATTCTTACCTTCAATAGACCTGACCTGTCCCCAAGCATGCACCAGTGTGGGGTCGTTGTGTTGGTCCCACACCAGGTCCACGCTTCGGTCCCACATGTCCGGTATATTGAGAGGGGCCGGGGTAACATCTGCCCTGGGTGGCCCAGTAACCTTGCCCTCTCGGTCACACTGTGTACCAAATCCTTTTGAGTGGCATTTGATACCATCCAAGCTTTCTCCCACCAGACCCCAGCCTTGTTTCACTGGATGCACCTTCCCATTTTTCAATCTGTCTCTCTGTTTTTCTGGGACGAAAAAGGGGAAAAAACAAGTCAGCCTGCAGGGGGAAAATCTCACCAATCGTTTCCCCTTTGGTGTCTGCCATGTTTATGTGGCCAGTCCCGGCCCACAATTATCGGGTGTGGCAGCCTTTCCACCACCCCCACTATGAGGTGGCGCTGTATCGGTCCTACTGATACATATGCTTTTAGTGTGGGGCATGTCACCGTGTCTCCATGGATGTAGGAAATCACCATACTGCCTTGTGGCTGCCACAACACACTGCCCAAGAGAGATGATTGAATTTAGGTCTGCGCACACCCTGAGTCCACTAAAGTCTGGATACTCACATTACCGACAACCACATCAATGATACAAGGCCCCTCCCAATCATTTCCACGTTGCTTACCTGCTTCTGATGCCAGATAGCACGTCGCCACGTTGCACTCTATTGCCAAGGGGCACAGTCAGGCAATGTGTCCGGACTCATGGCACCTGAAACAGATAGGCGGGACAGAAGGCACTGGGGCTACATATCTGTCCCACAGCTGATAAGGCACCCATGGTAGGGAGGTGGGCCGGCCCATTGGGGTCGGTGGTCTAGGAGGTCTGGCTGTGGTAGTGGTGGACGTGGAGTCAATACCCAGCTGCTCGGGGTGGAAGGAGAGGTCCGCAGTCCGGTTCGGGTGGAGACCAGGGTCTCCTGTGGCCTCCTGTACTCGCGGAACCGCACTCAATGGGTTTCCCCCATGATGTTCAGGCATTGGAGGATGGCTTGCTTGACAAGGTCGTACTGGTTGGTCATGGCCTGATAGGCGACTTGGGCATCCCCAATTAGACAGGGGCCCAGCTGACTAGCCCAGTATTCTTTAGGCCATAATACGGTGGTAGCCAACCGCTCGAAGGCAACCAAGTACCCTTCCGGGTCATCCTCCGTCGTCATCTTCTGCACCCTCCCTTTAGGGGGCGCCATCACGGGTCCTGCTGGTGCGTGGAATGCGTCTCTGATGCCAACCCTCTCGATCAGTGCCGTGCACCTCTCCTCTATCTTTCTCTCCTCTGCTTCCCGTCTGAAATCCAGCGCTTCCAGCAGCGTGGATAGTGCAGTGACGTCCATAATCCTGGTTCTAACACACGTGTGGCAAAGTGGTTTGTAGTGCACAGGTGTAGAGGTGATGCAGTGCTCAGGATTTATTTGAAACAACACAGTTCATGGTTAAACAGCTCTTTATTTGCTGGTAAATAATAATAACTGGCTCTACATGCCAATGTGTATCGCTCAGTTAAACCACAGGGTTCAGTCCTGAAATAATAATGCAGTAATAATAACACACAACACAGATACGATCACTTATTCAAACAGTGAGTGCTCTTTGTACAGGTGGTGCTATACAACAATTATGAAACAGTGGTGCAGTGTAGTCCGGGTTCGGTGCTGGCCGACAGCTCCCGGCTAGCGTTCGCCATCTAACAATGACAATCAATGACAGTTAGAAACAAAACAAACAAAACACGAAACACTCACGGTTATTTTATATAAGTTATATTATATCGGTTATATTTTACTCCTTTTACAGGTCCATCCGTAACCATAACAAAGGAACAGATCGCTCGGCCACCTCCCCTGATATACCTTCAGCATTGCCCCCTTTGGTAGTTGGTGCAATCACGTCTTCTCCAATCCATGACTGACACATCGCCTACCGCAGTAAGGCGCTGATTTCTAGTATTGTGGCTTCGCCCCCTTTTTGGATGGCTGACTTCCGACTGACCCTGGAATGAAGTGTCAAACCATCCAGTCCGGGGCACACTGTTCATGTTACACAGCGCCCTCACAGGTCGGGAGAGAGATTGTTGACTCAGATTAATTCGCTCTCTGTCACATGCAGGCACTGCTATTTTTGCCTTTCACTGTGTGTGATACACTTGTTCTTTATTATCAGCAATAAATTGTTCCTTCTGCTGAGCTATCTGTCTTTTACGTTCAGCATTCTGTTGTTCAGTCAATTTATTATCAAAAAGAAAAAAGGAAAATAAAACACTGAATAAAATACAAAGAAAAGTTCTGCTTTCAGCAGGGTCTTGCTGCCTCCACTATTCTGCCAGGTATGAGACAATATCGTTCTATTTTTCCCTCTATATACTTTTGAGGGGGTTGCCCAGATTCCCCTGAGCTAACAAATAACATCCCAGGGCCCGCAGGCTCAAGCATTCGCCGGATAGCCAGCACAGATCTCCCCTGACAAAAAAAAAAATTATTTACCCATTGTAGACTGTCCAATTATGTTACTTCATCCCAGCAAATCCTCACAACATCTCAGGAGAACCGAAGGTGTCCTCTAATCCCTCCGCCAAGCCAGTAATCTGTTTATACCTGGGAGCTCAACAGTGGATACCAGCAAGATACAGGTGTCTTCAGTCATGCCTTTACCAGGTGAACCTGTCTAGGATCCCTGCTCAATTACACTTTAATACCAAACCTTCCTGTTCCCCCAGTAAAAGAAAAATAGCTGTTCTTTTCCCACCCAGCTGTTATATTAAGCAGGCAGGCTATTTCCACGCCAGCACAAAGCGCCAGCAAACAGAAGAGCCTCAACAAAAGAGCCGGGAGTCTAGCTGTGGGAGTCCAGCGAGGGGAGTCCAGCGAGAGGAGTCCAGCGAGAGGAGTCCAGCGAGGGGAGGCCTGCGCCGAGACGCTGTTGGAATAGATCCGAACCTAACAGCGCTCTGGAAGATGCCATCTACTAGTCAGGTCTGTACCATCTACCCCACCGCTCCCACTGTACCTATTTGTCTTGCCTGTCCTGCTATGACTGTCTCTCACATCCCTGTTCTGTCCTCTCGCCCTCGTCCTCTGTCCTGTCTCCGCCGCTGCTCCTCTAACCCCTCCAACCTCATCCCTCTGCCTCTCCCCCCCTCCCGCACACTCTCTGGTGCACTCTGGAACTGTCACTCTTCTTCTAACAAAGCGGATTTCATCTCTGCCTTTGCCTCCCACCTCTCTTTCGATTTCCTTGCTCTCACTGAAACCTGGCTATCACGATAACACTGTAACTCCTGCCGCCCTGTCCTCTCTCTACGTCCTGGCCCATACCCCGCGTGTCACTGGACGGGGAGGTGGGACTGGTCTTCTCCTCTCTCCCTCCTTACTCTTTTCTGTCCCCTCTGACCTCTCCTCACTGTTAATACCTTTGAATTTCATGCCATCCAACTAACCTCTCCCTGTCAACTCCTGCTAATTATACTGTACCGTCCCCCTGGACCTCTCGCTCACTTTCTCGATGAACTCGACGATCTACTCTCCTCCCTCCCCTCTCTGTCTACCCCAACTGTCCTGCTAGATGACTTAAATATCCATCTCTCCTACCCCAGCCACTCTGCCAGATTCCTCCCTCTCCTTCACTCCTTCAACTTCTGTCTCTCTCCATCCCCCCCTACCCACAAAGCTGGCCGTCAACTGGACCTCACCTTCTCTAGGGCCTGCTGCCCCTCCACCCTCTCTGTCACCCCCCTGGACCTCTGTGATCACTATTTCATCTCTTTTTCTCTGTCTCTCCCCTCTCTCCCTGCTCCTCCTACCCCCACTGTCACCTCTCGCCGTAACCTCCGCTCTCTCTCCCCCTCTGTCCTTGCCTCCACTGCTCTCTCTCACCTCCCTCCTATTGACTCTTTCTCACAACTCTCTGTAGACTCTGCTACCACCACCCTCTTCTCCTCCCTCACATCATCCCTCGACTCCCTCTGTCCCCTCACCTCCTGACCTGCTCGCCTCTCTCCTCCCCAACCCTGACTCTCCTCTGCGCTCCGCTCAGCAACAATCACACTGCGATCTGCTGAAAAGAAATGGAAGAGAACCAAACTCCCTGCTGCCCTAGACCTCTACCGCACTCTCCTCTCCTCCTTCTCCTCTACTCTCTCCTCTGCTAAATGTACTTATTTCCAATCTGTAATCCAAGCCTCCACTAACAACCCACGAAAACTATTCTCTACCTTCTCCTCCCTCCTCAACCCTCCCCCCCTTCCTCCTCCCTCCTCTATCTTCTCTGATGACTTTGCCTCTTCTCTTCTAAAATCTCAGATATCCACAAACTCTTTAACACCTCTCCCTCCCCCGCACCCCCTCCTGCTCCAACCCCTACACCCACTGCATCCCCTACTAGCTCACCCTCCTTCTCCACCTTCTCTTCCCTCTCAGACTCTGACCTCTCCTCCCTGCTCCAGGGTCACAAACTCACCACGTGTCCCCTGGACCCCCTCCCCACTCACCTCTTTCAAGCTGCTGCTCCTGCTCTACTTCCCTTCATTTCCTCCCCTCTCAACACCTCTCTCCTTTCTGGTCTCTTTCCCTCTGCCTTCAAACAAGCCTCTATCACTCCCATCCTTAACAAACCTACCCTCGACCCCACCTCCCTCCACAGCTACCGTCCTGTCTCCCTCCTACACTTCCTCTCCAAAACCCTCGAGCAGGCTGTACACTGCCAGCTCTCTGCTTTTCTGTCCAACCACTCTCTGCTTGACCCTCTCCAATCTGGCTTCTGCTCTGCTCACTCCACTGAAACCGCCCTCCTGTCTGTCACCAACTCACTAAACCCTGGCCGAGCTGTCCCTCTCTCCTCTGTCCTAATTCTCCTCAACCTCTCTGCTGCCTTTGACACTGTCTACCACTCTATTCTACTATCCTCTCTCGCTGACCTGGGAATCTCTGACACTGCTCTGGCCTGGTTCTCTTCCTACCTCTCCAACCGCACTTACCAGGTAACCTGGCGTGAAGCAACCGCCACACCTCACCCTCTCTCAATAGGAGTCCCCCAAGAGTCAGTCTTGGGTCCTCTCCTGTTCTCTCTCTACACCCGCTCCCTGGGCCCCCTCATCGCATCCTATGGTTTCTCATACCATTTCTATGCTGATGATGCTCAGATGTTCCTCTCCTACCCCACCTCTGACTCCACCATCCCCTCCCGTATCTCTACCTGTCTGTCTGCTATCTCCTCCTGGATGCACTCGCATCACCTGAAACTCAACCTCTCTAAATCTGACCTCCTTTTCTTTCCCTCCTCCTCCTCCCCCTCCTCTGATCTCTCTATCTCTGTTCCTCTGGATTCTACCACACTCTCTCCATCCTCCTCAGCTAAGAACCTCAGAGTCACCCTGGACCCCTGCCTCTCTTATTCCCAGCACATCTCCACTCTGGCACGCACTTGCCGATTCTTCCTGAGCAACATCCGAAGAATCCGACCCTTCCTCACCAACTACGCCACCCAGCTCCTGGTCCAGACTCTTCCGCCTAGACTACTGCAACTCCCTCCTGGCTGGCCTCCCTGCGTCCGCCACCCGTCCGCTCCAGCTCATCCAGAACTCCGCTGCTCGCCTGGTGTTCTCTCTGCCTCGCTTCTCCCATGCAACTCCACTGCTTCGCTCACTCCACCGCTCACATCCAGTTCAAGACTCTTGTACTAGCCTACATATGCCTTGACCAGACTGCACCCAGCTACCTCCAGACCCTCATCTCTCCCTACACCCCCACTCGATCTCTCCGCTCCTCCTGCACTAGAAGACTGGCTCTACCTCATTTACACTCCCCTGCCTCCAGAACCCGCTCCTTCTCCACCCTCGCCCCGCAGTGGTGGAATGACCTTCCTACAGATGTCAGGACTGCCCTGTCCCTGACCACCTTCCGGCGCATCCTCAAGACTCACCTTTTCAGACAGCACCTGTAGAACTCCTCTTTTTTCCCCCTGGACACTTGTCACTCTTCCTTAAATGCGCTTTACTTACTCTTATCTGCCCCCTATTTTACTGCATTTAATCCTGTACTTTAGAGTACTGTAATCTGTCAAGTGTTATTTAATCTGTAGTATTTTGTATTTAATTATATCCTGATGCAACTTTCACTGACACTGTTATCTGCTCCATTATTGAATTGTATTTTGTCATACTTGTACTTGCTAGAACCAAAGTCATTGTATTTATATTGCTCTTAATTGTATTATTACTTGTACTGTGATTCTTGAAATGTATTTGTTTACGACTGTAAGTCGCCCTGGATAAGGGCGTCTGCTAAAAAATAAATAATAATAATAATAATTACCTCTAAACTCTAGCCCCCTGAGTTGGAAAGTGACTAGACCATTTCCAGTCTCTATCCGGTGGACAAAGGCGTTCAAGTGGGTCTGGAGGGTCATTGGTTCAATCCCAGGTGGGGACACTGCTGCTGTACCCTTGAGCAAGGTACTTTACATAGATTGCTCCAGTAAAAACCCAACTCTGTAAATGGGTAATTGTACGTAAAAATAACGTGATAACTTGTAACAATTGCTAAGAAATAAATAATAATAATTGCCCACAAAGGATATAATAACACACTACATAAAAAGAGTCTGGATGCTTTTGTCCTGTGGTGAGACCTATGTATGTTCAACAAATATCCATGTGAAGTTTGATCAAATTCAGGCATACAGTCCCAAGATATAGCAGAGCTGTAAAAATGAAAAAGACAGGAGAGCAGCCACAGGTAGCCGAGGGTCTGGGGGCCTCTGGAACTTCGGCTTCGATTTGGCATGTGGCTATTTAGCCATATTTGTATTGCCTGTCTGTATATAAATCAGTTCTATGATACTTTTTTCTTAACATTAACATAACATTTTCTTCTTTAAATAAGGTAATTAAAGACTGAAGTAACCACTTTGAGCATTAACAAAATGTTGTTCCTCAAGGTTACCCATTATTGTTTGTAACCAGAGAGTTATACTGTAATGTTTCTTGTGTTCAGTGTAGAAGTTGAAAGAATGATAGATATGGATGTGCATTTTTTTTATGAGAATAAAAGAGCAGTTGGAGTTCAAATACAAAGCCTGAAACTTATTACTGCTCAAGGCATTAAAAAAAAAAGTGTGAAAAAAATGGACAGGCTGCTGACGGCTGACATTGATTTCCTTCATGACATAGGCACACTGTTTGGAAAGTGACCTTATCTGCTTTTCTAACAGTAACTTTGGCTGATTCAGGCTATTTTTGATGCTGGCTTCCTGGTCGTGTCATTGTCAATGTAATTTTGTAACTTTGACATTGAATCCTGCATAGAAAATAGATACAGTGCTAATAATTGAGATGTTTTTGTAGGAAAGTGAATATGACTGTGATAGGCAGACGTTCTCTTCTTTTTTTAGACTAAAATGGAATATTGTAGCGATGGTGACAGTGCAGCAGTAATCAAGACAGACAAGTTGACAGGGTGAAGAATGAGATGAAAAGTCTGTTGCGAAGGCAGCAGATGAAGAGGATACAATGTATTAATGCTCCTTTTTAGTCTTTAAAAGAACAGGTTGTTCTTTCCTATTTTTTTGGCTTTGAACCAGGTGTCACATCATATATCCCACATCCAAGTCACAAACACTTACAATAGCCTTTAAAACAAGAACAGAAGACCAATACATGCATAATAATAATTCATTATAATACACATAATACCCATACAAAATGTGCAAACTCCTTAGTCAATAAAGTCTAGCATATATTTGTATATATGTACATTTAAACTTAAAAATATAGTATAGACAGGCAGGAAGATTGTTTATGTACAACGGTTGAAACTTCAGCCATTAAGGGAAAACCCCAAATCTTATCATATCTTCTGTACAACCATGTATAATGCTAATTAAGGGTAGAGAGCTGCAGGTTTATATACAGGTGACCATCTCCCGATTAGCAACAAATTAATCACTTAATCAACTTGGTAGATGGCCACCTTCTGTACAAGGTTTTTAATTTATTCCTGGCAGAGGACGAGCACCAATCTCGCCTCGGCCAGAACACGTGTAAAAATAAACAAAACAATAACAGACACGGCGCATGGCTCTCGCCGTTATACATTTTTAAATAAATACAAAAACACACAGCGCCTGTCGTCATATAAATACAAATAAATCATAAAACAAACAAATACAAAACAATAATCTGCACAGTGGCGGAGGGGGGGAGCCCGTTCTAAAAATAAACAAATAAATAATACGTACAGGGCTTCTCACCCTTTTACACATATGTTTAATTTTTACAATAAAAAAGAGAAGAAACAAAACAAGTGCCTAACCCGTTCTCAGGCCCTCTGAACAGGTGTTGATACTATCTAAAAACGAGGCAGGCTAAACCTGTTCCCTAATCATCAAAACCAAATCATAATCCAAAGCCGTAATCCAAATACCTGTTTCAGTGTGTTTGTTTACCAGTAAATCAATAACAAATCATTTTCTCCGCTCACTCTCCCACTCACCAACCAAACTCCTTACGTTCCCCTGGACAAACACTCATAAACACAGAGCTTTTAAATGGTAATTAATTACATTGTTAAAACAATTGACAAGGCATTAATCTGAACTGGAGCTATCCCTGACTCCATGCTAATGCCCCCATGTATTGTCTCTGCACAATAGTAAATATTTATTTTTAACTAAACTTATCTATTTTTACTTTCCCTTATTTATTTCTTAGCAGACGCCCTTATCCAGGGTGACTTACAATTGTTACAAGATATCACATTATACATTATTTCACATTATACATTATTTCACATTATTTTTTACATACAATTACCCATTTATACAGTTTTTTTTTTTTTTTTTTCTGGAGCAATCTAGGTAAAGTATGTTGCTCAAGGGTACAGCAGCAGTGTCCCCCACAAGGGATTGAACCCACAACCCTCCGGTCAGGAGTCCAGAGCCCTAACCACTACTCCACACTGCTATTGATCATGTGACCCGAAAGGATTCCATCCACTGTTGATCCGAAAAAGAGTAATGCAACACAACCTCTTCCCACCAGCAAGACGGGTGATTATCTGCCCAGACTTCCCTATTGCTAGGCATAGCCAGTGGGTAAGGAGACATAGTGATCTGTGGGTAGAGGATGTTAGGGGATTCAATCGCTGTGAACAGTGGCATGGCATCCACTGTTACCAATCCAGACATCCTTGGGAGCAATCCAGGTAGATGTCTTGCACACATTGCTAGTATTCTGCATCTCTGCCAGTTGTCAGCCATGGTGAAATGACATACAAGGGCTGAACAGATTCCTTATATATGCTGCTAATACGTTTTCCATTGATTAAGTAGGCAAAACTGGTTGTAGCAGGGCTTAAATAGGTAAATCTTCTGTATAAATAAATACATTAATAAAAAAAATAAAACATGATGTGATTGTAAAATGCTTACACAAGGATTTTAACAGAACATTTTAATAAGTTTCCAATTGTTTACAGTGGCACAGGAGGACAGGCAGTGTTTTATACTGTAGTTAATTCAACCCATGATCTATTTACTCTTGTGGTATTCCATTTAGAGGGAGCGTAATAGATAAATCAAATGCCCCCTTAGGGTCAAGGAAGTATAGAATGTGACTAAAGGCTGTATAAACCCCCATAAGCACTTGTAGGTAAATATGTGGCTGAAAATGTGAAGGTGGACCTGTTGTGACTGTTCATTCGAGACATAAGAAAAGCACAGAGCATTAGCTTTTTATTTTTTTACCAGCGCAATTAGCAGTTATTTATGATGTTTTCAGGTACTTATCACATTGCATTTCTACTGTCTGCACTAGCACTCTGACAGTTTTGTTTCACAAACCAAAATTTCAGCTTTCAATTTCGAAAGCAACTATTTATTTCATCCATGCACATTGAATTATTCAGATGCGGGATGTTTCCATTACAGTCAAATGAAATAGAAAAAAATCTGTAGCAGCTGACATTTACAAGATAAAAGCCTTCATTTATGTATTGCTTCACACCAGCTCTCCCACTGCTTTCCCAGATAAATCACGCCATATTCTTCATGCTTTCTTATGAGGTGACACAAAAATGTTTTTGGATATTCATTTTTAATCAGCTCAGGTCAAACTCGCAAAAACCATTTAGCAGTGGAAGGAAATTACAAAGGAAGTGGCCCACGGTCACGTGTGACACTTTGTATATATAACCTGGAACTTAGTGCTGCTGACCAGTATTTTTTTTCCTACATCTCTTAAGCCCCTTATTGTTTTCGTTTTTTCATGCTTAATTTCAATTCAACAGTTATACAAAATTTCAGAATCCTAATTGCAACATTTGAGTCTTATCAACTAACTAATCCCAGAACTGCTTTTAGTCAATTATTATTATTTTTATCATTTCTTGTTTAGAGTGCTCAATTATTTAATCTTTCTTCCTTGATGAATCAGTTAGACCTGACCAATTTAATTGTGAAAATGAAATCCACTACTTGCACTCTAGACTCCATTCCAACTAAACTAATTATTATAAATGGTTCCTTCTCTTCTGGTACTGTTCCAAAATCTTTTAAGTTAGCTGTGGTGAATCCATTACTTAAAAAATCGACTTTAGGCCTCAAAGTACTTACTAACTATAGGCCCATTTCTCATTTGCCCTTTTTATCTAAGGTCCTAGAATGGGTAGTAGCAAACCAATTAAAATAATTTCTTGCCTTAAATAATATATGTGAGAAATTTCAGTCTGGTTTCCGTTCTGCCCATAGCACTGACAGCACTTGTTAGGGTTATGAATGATATTTTGTCTTTCTATGTTTCAGGCTCTTCCTGTATTCTTATTCTTTAATTTTTACAATTGATCATAGTCTTGAAAGCATAGTGGGATTGTCAGGGACAGTTTTATCATCGTTCCGGTCAGGGCCGGCCTGAGGCTGTGTGGGGCCCTAGGCGGTGATGATTAAGTGTGGGGTCCGGAATGAATGCTACAGTAGCAGCCGTATCTTAAAGTGAATATATAGGTGCATCATGTAATCATATGCACCTACATATACTAACGTTAAGATACAGTAAATAATATTAATGATATTAATGTTAATGAATACTTGTTTCAGCTAGTTTGTTAGACTTTATCATTTTATATAATTCACAACTTCAAAGCACTCCCAGTCTAGTTCAAACATCACTTATTAACTTTTTCTAAAATGACCATGTAATGCCGACAGTAAGTGAGTTCTGACAGGTCAGTGGCGAGAATAACCAAGCATAAATAAATAATAGTAATAACAAAAAAATCCCTCTTTGACACTTGACACTGTGTGCAATGCCGCTTTTTACAAATTAACCCCTGGGCATTATCAAATCCATGTTTTTTTTTCATTTTACATTCTAAATTACGCAAGACATTTTCCTAGCTTTAGCGGCAGCAAAGTCCTATCAGATCTGAGTATTCTAAATTCTTGGCAACTTTGCTCTCATTTGACAGTATGGCCAAATTTGGCAATTATTTTTTGAGTCATCGTTGTTTTCATGCATGCACTGCAGCATTTTCATAGGACTCATACTTGCGAGGTGCCAACATGACAGTGTCAGGAGTTCAAATCATTTAGAAAATTGGTGCTAAACTATTTTGAAAGTTTAGCACCAGAGAGTCTACTGGTGCTAATAAATCCCCCCCTCCCCCCCCCCTTCATTTGGTTTTTAGTGTTTTGTGTTACAGTAAATATTTTTTTAACAAAATGTACCCCATATCTAATCACACCCATATTTGTAACATTTTGTAAACAGGAAATCCTGCCACATCTCTCTCATCCATGGCAAGACTCATAGTAGCCTGTAATATTAGAAAAATAATTTGTAAACAAACATGTACTTAAAAAGAGGGTATGTTAATTGTGGGTAGATGTGGTTTAATTATCATCATTATTATATTATTAAAATATAAAATTAAAATAAAAAATACAAAAATAAACATGTCTACTGGTGCCAGAATTTAATGTTAATGGCGCTGTATGAGGTACCCAAGTGCTATAGCCACAAATTTGTACCTCGAGCGTTTTGCTTGTGTGTAAATCCCATGGTAGTCCATTTGAGCGCACGGGACCCCCTAAAGGGTGGGGGCCCTAGGCGGCCGCCTCCCTCGCCTTGCCTTAAGGCCGGCCCTGGTTCAAACTGGGAACAGAAAATCTGTACAGTCTGAGGTTGTTTATGGGGTGTCACAGGACTCAATCCTAGGCCCAATCCATTTCTCACTGTATATGCTGCCTTTATGTCATATTATGCATTAACATGAGGTACATTTTCACTGTTATGCTGATGATATTCAGCTTTATTTATCTTTAAAACCAGGAAATTCATCAATGGTGGCAAACCTAACTACCTGTTTAGATACTATTAAATGCTGGATGTCTACAAATCATCTTATGTTAAATTATTATTTGTTTATTTAGCAGACGCCTTTATCCAAAGGCGTCTGCATCAACTTCAGAGTCACTTACAACTCGTCTCTCGAAGGCAGAGCACAAGGAGGTTAAGTGACTTGCTCAGGGTCACACAATGAGTCAGTGGCTGAGGTGGGTTTTGAACCGGGAACCTCCTGGTTACAAGCCCTTTTCTTTAACCTCTGGACCACACAGCCTGATAAAACACAGGTAATGCTATTGGGCTCTCTGCATCAGTGCAATGTTATGAATCTCTGATTTTGATCTTGGGGACTTTTCATTAGATCTGAAAGATGAAATGATAAATCTGGGATTTATTTTCGGTCCTTCCCTTTCTTTTGAGCTCCATATTAGGAAAATTACAAATACTTATTTTTTTCACTAAAGAAACATCGCCAAACTTAGGCCTATTCCTGCCCTTATTTCATCAAGGATCGACTACTGCAATGTTCTTCTCTCGCATTCCCAAATGTGTTGCGTCTCGTCTGCAACTGGTTCAGAATGCTGCAGCTAGAATTCTAACTAGAACAAGGAAGAGCGAACACATGACCCCTGTACTAGCCTCCTTGCACTGGCTTCCTGTTAGGTTCAGAATTGATTTTGTCATTGACCTATAACGCATTAAAAGGCTTCACGCCAAATTACCTTCAGGAATTACTGAATCCATATGTCCCATGTTGATCCCTTAACACAGGATCTAGGTTTGCTTTGTGTCCCAGGGGTACACAGAAATGGCTTGGGAGGTAGAGCTTTTAGCTACATGGCACCGAGACTATGGAATGAAAGACCATTATATGTTAGAGAAGCTTCAACGGTTGCCACTTTTAAAGTACGACTAAACACTTACTTTTATAGTCTTGCTTTTAAACTGTAAAGTTGCAGTTCATATTATATTCAGTTTTATTTTATTTATTGTTTTATATGGAATGTATGTATATTACCTTTGATTTTATATATATATATATATATATATATATATATATATATATATATATATATATATATATATGTGTGTATATATGTGTGTATATATGTGTATATATATATATATATATATGTGTGTATGTGTATATATATATATATATATATATGTGTGTATGTGTGTGTATATATATATATATATATATATATATATATATATATATATAATTTTTTAACTTGTACAGCATTTTGAGATGATTCATCATGAAAGGCGCTATATCAAAAATAAAGATTGATTGGTTGATAGAACAAACCCATTATTTACCACAGGTATTGCCTGTGCTGGAAGTAACCATAGGTACATTAAACCATGAAAAATAAAAAAAAAACATTGTGTATCTAGGAAATACATAGGTATAAAAATATATAATGAATAAATATTATTTTGTTCTGTATAGTATTCTCCTTATTTTGATTTAGAACCAATTAAATGTTTTCAGAATACTGCCAGAAAACCAGTCAGTTTCCTTAAACCAATGCTTTTTATTTGAACTGTCAGAACTGGGTTGTGTTGTTTGATTGTTTTTGGTTTACGAGGTGGTGGTGTCATGTGTTCCAGCCAGCTGCTTTTTGACAAAATTGTTCTTCACAGCTGGCTTGACTGAGCAGGCATCCAGCAAATGTTTATAATGAATATTGATTATCATAATTTGAACTCACTCCTTGTTCATTCAGTCCTTGGCTTCTCTAAAACATTGCCTTTAAAAGGTTCCCTTTAGTGTCAAGTATGATGGTGTTATTTTTATATATGATGGGACCACCAGAACTATAGTAAAATCACAGAAGAATGTAACAACCACCAAACTACTGGCTAGATTTGGGTTCCATTGAATTTAACATCCAAACATGCACAAATTCTGTTAGACTGTTTAATAGGAAATAACTTCTAAAATAACATGTTGACTCATATTGCTTTGCAAAGCAAGAACATTGGAACCATATTATTAAAGAATGATGGGTTCAATGGCGGCGTTTACATGCGCAAGTCATGACAGTTTTCCTCACGACCTGTTTGCCATATTTTTCAGGAAATGCGTTGCTATGCAGTTCTGATTTTAGGAAAATAAATTGGCCTTACCAATGCAGATTACTCAATTCATAGTCATTTAGGGGAGGGGATATTTAAATGTCCATGTCTGCTTACTAAGTAGGAAAAGAACGACTCTGAATATCGTGAGGAGAGCTTCATGCGTTGCCATGAAGATAAAAACATTTAACAAGAGAAATTAATTACTTACAATTTGTATTTGTGTGTTTGTGGAACATCTAAAAGTTACATTTCATTAACACTAGAACCGCCTTTTATAATAAATGTTTTTATTTTGAATATAACCTACAATATTCAATTTTCTTATATATACATATATATATATATATATATATATATATATATATATATATATATATATATATATATATATATATATATAAGTCTGTTGTTATCTCTATTGGACCTGGCAGCCATCAATTGCTTTGTTTTGTACAAGGTAGGAGATTTCATCTTGAAGCTAGCCACAGCTTCAGCAGAAACATTTCGATCAGAAAACTGCAAAGCTGCAGGCTACAGCAGCTCAACCTGGATTCTGTGCTGCGAGTGACACACACGCAGGATAAATCATATGTTACTTTCATTTTTAGATTAAAAACTATTTTTGTTTTTGCAGTTTTGTATGTACATATACCTGTTTACACACTAGTTTCTTTTGACATGTTTATTTTGTTATAGTTTTTCATTTTTTTAAGTAGTGCTTTATATGTGGTAAGTTTGAAAATAAACCCTTTTTGGTTTAATTGTTCACGTCGCCTGGGTCCCCTGCCGCCGTTTCTCGGTTTCCACGGGGAAGCACCAGAGTAGGGACCAACCCACCCACAATAAACTGGAGGGAGAAAATCAGACAATGGGGGAGGGTTGGTGTTTAAAGGGGAGGGTCGATTGCAGCCATGTGTGCAGCGCACATGAGGGGAGGTGTGTCAGGGCGAAAGCCTGAAATGTAAAATATATATCTATATTGTTGGCAAGGAATGGATAAAATCCTCCCTGCCAGAATACATGTGAGAATGAATGATTGATGGTTAATTAGGCACCAGCCACATGGTATTGAAGGAAGGAGAAATCCTTTGTCTGGTGGTGGGGTTTAGGTGACTGTACTTGGATTGTTTGGTAACTTGGTCAGTGAAGGTGAATGCCCGGCCTGACATCAGAATTGTTTTGTTAAACCTTTTATTTTGGCCCTCATGCTTTGTTTCTGCGTTAATAAACGTGCGCCAACCATGCTTAACTGCAGTTTAACTTATTCCTGACGCTATCCTGCTGCACACCCGATAAAGGCATTTTGTAAAACATTTATAGTTGCCTATTTATATAGATTAAGGTACTTAAAAGAATATTTTAGGTCAGTTTTGATCACTTAAACAGTTTGGATATTCATGAACTGTTCTATGTTGTTGGTGTTGGCTTCTTTAACAACAGTCAAGGCCAGTTTCATATCAAGCTCACGACAGGCTTCCAGAAGCACAATTAAAAGAATCTCCTTCTGGTTTTGTTTATTGTCTCACCTTTTCCCCCGTTCTGTACATTTTCCAAAATGTTACTGAATACTCTGCATTCCAGGTTTATGATGTTTTATACTCTTCTGTTTCTATAGGTACATATGAAAACATTTTTAATTTTTAAATGTATGGAATGGTGAATAGTTTAGTTTTATCCACGTGTCCTAAATTAATAACCAGCTGGTGGAATGATAGCAGTCATTTCACTATCGACCACTTTAGAGAGCATCTCCATTTAACCTGAATGAGCACTAGTTTGTAAATAAGTCACCTATTTATTATGAATGCATTTAACAAAGTGTGATCATCTTGAATCATATAGAGCAAAAGTGAAAAGTATGTGTTTTTGCAATGTGAATACCCTTTTAAATCTGGGGTTTCAACAAGGAGTTAATTAATAATCCTTATTTTTTAAAACCTACCTTGAAATACAATTGGCATTATAAAAAAGTTGAGTAGAAATGTCTCCGAGATTTTGCTGTAGTCAAGCTCGAAGACGATGATGGTGAATGTCAGTGTTACAAACTGGTAGCTGGGATTTCAAAATGAGGAACGGAGAAGCTTCATCCCAGCAAAACATCGCAGCTGGAAAAAAAAAAAAACTAAATTCAAGAGATTAAACTAAGGCATTTCTGTGGGCTTAGTTATCAGTAGTGTTTGGTCTCGGCGCTTTGGAATGTTTCTGGAAATGAGTTAACAAATGTATACAGTGCTAACTCAACATCTGGACATGGTTTGTACTGACATTATATATATATATATATATATATATATATATATATATATATATATATATATATATATATATATATATATATATATAATGTGTGTGTGTGTGTGCTCACTAGGATTCTGTGAACCTGTACAAGTATCTCCCTTCTACACAGACCAAACACCATGAACTACACTTTAGAAATGTTTTTTTCATAATGTTTTTTTTTTTTTTTTTTTAATGAATAAATGAATGATATTGATGAAAATGCTGGCTTTTAAGTAAACTGGAGATGTTTACAAAACCAGTAACAAACTCCTTAGAAACATTGTGCAGTCTTAAATTAACCTCCTGATTTGCTTATTGCATGCTTTTTTTCCTTTCACAAAACATTTTTACAACATTTATTTCGACGTAAAAACCTTTATAAATCTTCCCCAAGGGCTCTATTTTCAAAACTTTAAGTATTTTGAACAGAATGTTTTTTTTTTTTAAATGTGTTCATAAACCTTTTAGATTAAATAGTGCTTTGAACATGAGAATGCACATACTTTATTTCAAAACTGTTTTTTTTTTTTTTAAAGAACCCAATATGTTTTGTTAAGAGTGCGTGTGCTAATAACCTGATGAAATGCTTGACTTTACAATTATGATTTTACACAGTATTATTTTCAATTATGTTGTTATTCTCCCTCATGGTCTGCTGTATGAGGGGTTCATGCTTACTCTGCTTGCCATTGCATAACCTTTCAAAATGGACAGCCATACACTGAATAGCTGTCCACTGGGATTACACTTGTTCAGGGAGCAGCCACATGACACTGTCAGTTAACTTCAAAAGACATTTTTCCTTTTTTTTGTCTTGAAACCAAAAACTTTCAAAAAGAAATCAAAGTATGTAGAACTAATAAAATAATTCAAACCCAGGACTGGAAGACCCAAAAAGCTTCACAAGGATGGCACAGGTGTCGTTGTCCATCCATCAACAGTCCAAAGCACCTTTGACCATTGTTCCATAGTCCAATTTTGGTGTTCTTGTGCATATTGTAGCCTTTTAGTCCCCTTTCTTAACAGAGGTATTCTTACTGCAACACATCCTTTAAGTCCTGATTTCAAGAGTGACCTTCTGCCAGTTCTGTTGCCAATTCAACACCTGTCTTCTTTCTATTCCTTAAGGATATTATCTTCAAGTATTGCTCATCCTCATTAGACAGCTTTTTGCCCTGAGTTTGTCAATTACAGATGATGTTTCTCTGTACTTGTTGATTATGCTTTGGATACCACACCTTGAAAATCGAGTGATGAGAGCTATTTCACTCAATGTTTTTTCTTCTTTATGCAAGTCAAGGTTGTTATAATAGTAGAAAACACTAGTGAAGGCTTTGAGTAAATTGTTGATGCTTATAATGCATCAGAGTAGAAAAATGCAACATGTCTAAGACTTTTGCACAGCAGTTTTTATTATATATACAGTGCCATGAAAAAGTATTTGCCCCCTGTCTGATATTCTGCATTTTTGCATATTTTTGACACTGAATGTTATCAGATCTTCAATCAAAACCTAATATTAGATAAAAGTGATCAAATAACACAAAGATTTGATACATATTTCATTTATTTATTAAAGAAAGTTATGCAACACCAAATGCCCCCGTATGAAAAAGTAATCACCCCCTTAGACTCAATAACTGGTTATGCCACCTTTAGCAGCAATAACTGCAACCAAACGCTTCCTGTATTATTGATTAGTCTCTCACATCGTCATGGAGGAATTTTGGCCCACTCCTCCATGCAGAACTGCTTCAACTCAGTGACATTTGTGGGTTTTCGAGCATGAACTGCTAGTTTCAGGTCCTGCCACAACATCTCAATGGGGTTTAGGTCTGGACTTTGACTAGGCCATTCCAAAACTTTAAATTTCTTGTTCTTCAACCATTCTGATGTAGACTTGCTTGTGTGTTTCGGATCATTGTCTTGCTGCATGACCCAGCTGCGCTTCAGCTTCAGCTCATGGACGAATGGCCTGACATTCTCCTGTAGAATTCTCTGTTACAGAGCAGAATTCATGGTTCCTTCAATGATGGCAAGGCGTCCAGGTCCTGATGCAGCAAAGCATCCCCAAACCATGACACTACAACCATGCTTGACCGTTGGTATGAGGCTCTTACTGTGGAATGCAGTGTTTGGTTTTCGCCAGACATAACAGGTCCCATGTCGGCCAAAAAGTTCCACTTTTGACTCATCTGTCCATAGAACATTGTTCCAGAACTCTTGAAGATCATCCAGGTGCTTTTTGGCAAACTTCAGATGAGCATTCATGTTCTTCTTAGTGAGCAATGGTTTCCGCCTTGCTACTCTGCCATGAATCCCATTTTTGCCCAGTGTCTTTCTGATGGTGGAGTCATGAACACTGACCTTAGCCGAGGCAAGAGAGGTCTGCCGATCTCTGGATGTTGTTCTAGGGTTCTTTGTGACTTCCTGGACGATTTTACGCCTTGCTCTTGGAGAGATTTTGGCAGGACGGACACTCCTGGGAAGATTCACTACTGTCCCAAACTTTCTCCATTTGGACAATATGGCTCTGACTGTGGTTCGTTCGGTGGAGCCCCAGAGCCTTAGAAATGGCTTTGTAACCCTTTTCAGACTGACAGGCATCAACAACTTTTTTCCAGAGGTCTTCAGGAATTTCTTTTGTTCGTGGCATGATGTGCCTCTAGAACCTGTGTGCTGACAACTTCACTCTGATGGTAAGGGACAAAGTTAGTCAGATTTATATTGGGCAGGGCTGGCCCAAATCAGGCCTGGTTGTTAACCAAAGTACTCAAACAGCTGACCCTAATTATCCCTTTAATTGGGTTGAGTTAACTAGGGGGGGGAGCAATAACTTTTTCACACTTGAAGATTGCGTGTTTGATTACCTTGCACACCAAACAAATGAAAGAAGCACCAAACTATGGTGTCATTTTTTCTCTCAGACTCCCTCTATATACTACTACAACCCACAAAAAAATCTGACCAAATACAATGTGAAAAATGTGCAAAATTGCAGAAAATCAGACAGGGGGCAAATACTTTTTCACGGCACTGTAATTATATATATATATATATATATATATATATATATATATATATATATATATATATATATATATATATGAGCAGGGCACCCTGTCACAGTGTGTTATATATCACAGGTGTTCCCACTATTTTCAGTCTCTGTATGATGAAGGGATACTTTCTTCTTTTTTTGCCTTTTTTTAGTGAAATTTGTGCATAAGGTGCTACAGTCAGACACAATGAGAGCTTCCCTCTCACAGATTTTTGAGCACACCTCAATCCTGACAGCCCCTTCTATTTAGTCTTCTCTCAAGCAGAGACTGATGAATTGTGCCAAATATTGTGGTAGTTTTCTGACTAATGTCCACTGGTTGAAGCCTACTATTTTTTCAGACTTGTGACCTGAGCAAAATTAGTTTGTCCAGACATCCAGAGATATATGAAAGGTTAGTGACTTAACATGCTGCACCACCCCCAATAAGGAAAGAAAATGAAAGCCATTAATTTGTTTTTCTCCCCACTTATAGCATTATCTCACATGTTCCATTAACAGTGCCAATGCTTTCCTTAATATAGTGCTGCCTACAGACTTCTAAAATGAATGCAAGTTGTGTTAATGGATCCCACCCCCCCCATCCATTTGTTACCAAGGAGCTGAGAGATTATAGCAAACAAAATGAAGTACTTACTGAATACCCAGTCTCTTACAATGTCTGAGAGAAAAACAATCATTGATGACAGCACTGAGGATTATGGCTGGGCAAATTACATATTTTTCCAAACAAAGAAGTCACACACAGAGCCGTTCGAACCACATCAACTGTACATCATCTGAAATTTGAGAAGAGACCATTATCAATGATGTGATGTATCTGTATCATCATCATCATCTTCAGCCTTTTTCAGTCCACTGCTGGATGAAGGCCTCCCCAACATTCTTCCACAAGCTTGTCTGCTGCGTCCCTCATCCACGTTGCTCTGTCGTGTTTCCTAATTTCATCTTGCCATCTTCCTGGAGGTCTTCTTCTTGGTCGCTTTATATCGCTTGGGATCCAGTCTAGTATCTCCTTGGTCCAGTCTGTTCTTCTTGCTACATGTCCGTCCCGCTGCCATTTCAGTTTTTTCGCTCTTATAATAACATTGCATACTTTTGTTTGCACTCTTATCCATTCCTTATTTTCCCTGTCTCTTCTTGTTATTCCCAGCATGCCTCTTTCCATACTCTGTTGAGTCGTTTGTAATTTTGGAGTCATTTTTGCATTGAGGAGTCTATGAAGTGTCTATGCAGGCAGTGGTGGGCTCAAGATCTTTACTCTGTTCATTCATGCTCTCTAAATATTGTTTTGTTAATTCTGCTTTATGCATTTTGGTTATGTCTAATTTGTGTAAGATTGTAATCAATATTTTTTTGTTTGTTCTGCTTTGAATTACTAATGTAAATATATCATTTTTTACACAAATAGCATTTTGGTTAGCATCAGAGTATATCAGCAAAGACAAAAAAGGGATGATGGTCTGTGACAGGAAGGACTGTCGCTGGTTCTTGCGCGGATGTGTGCAGCGGTCTGTGTCTGACTCATTATTCAGTGACGACCCACGCACGTAACACTACTCCCTGTTACATGGTCACAAAGAGAGACAGCTGTGGCCCGAGTAGCTGATGACAGACAGAGGGAAAAGTTTAGAGTGGCTTGTCAAGTCTGAAATATTAATGACTGAATAGATTAAGCTCCCTAGAGACACCTTACAGCTCCTTACATGCCCTAGTAAAGTGGTCAGGCAGTGTAAGTCAAGTAGAAAAATGTTTCGTCTAGCTGTTAACATAAGAATGTGTTTCATAAATTAGAATCTCAAGACATGCTGCACAGAGGACTTCTTGCATCCAAGGGTGGCATTACTATTATGCACATGATGCAGTGTACCAATGCAGTACTAACCTCTAGATTCATACTGTTTGCATTCTTTGCTTTTTAGAATAGGGTGTGATATCCAGAGCCAAGGGTGATGTTTTACACAGCCGAGGAATTAGATAGTGTGTAACAAACCCAACAGTCCCTGATAAGGTGTGCAGTATGATGCTGACAAATGGTTGTAAAAAAAAAAAAAAAGATTCTTATCAACTTTATTATAGTATTTATTATTGATTCATAAATCTAGTAGAGATCATGAAAACAAAACCTTTAAGGACAAAAACACAGTGCTGGCACGCAGCTGTGCACACAATCAGATCAGAATTCAGTATTTCTCTCTAAAGAAGGAAAAAAAGCTTTTTAGTTTATAAAAAGTTATTTGGCTTTATTATTTTGTTCACCAATTTCATTTTCTTTTGTTCATTCATTTCTATTAAAGAAATGTGATTAAAAATTCAAATACACGTTATACACAATAATATGTGTGCCTTTCTGTGGAAGGGTGGTGGGTAGTTCACTGACACAGGGGACACAAAGGTGATTTGGGAACACCGCACAGGTGCCCAGTTTTATTATGGGAGCGTAATTTCTTTTCAGCCCGCAGAGGGCGCTGTTGTCTGTGGTCTGCCTTTACCAGCGATGGTACAGACAGAACCACAACTATACCGGGAGCGGTACAGAGTACAGGTGCTCAAACACAGGAATAATCAAAAGGCGAAAGGAACAGGGAAAATAAAGCACAATAAACAAAACTACAAAATAAAAGGTGCTGCGCTCGGCAGCTTTCCCCAACCGTCGCTACCCGCATGGCCTGGGTCTCTGTCCTACACTTACCTATGTTTATCGGGGCTGCCCAAGGTTTTTCCCTGCTACCACTATTTTTCTTTTGGTTTCTTTTTCGTTGGGATTTCTTTCCCAGCCGTTCTCGGTCCTGGACCAGAGCTTCCGCACGCTCAGAACGTCTTAGAAGGGCAGACCTGAGGGAACAACAGAATATTATTTTATAGGGCCAGCAGTCCACCCAAGACCCGCCTCTCATCCACTCAGAGAGAAGGAAAGCCCGCACACCCACTCTCCCACCTCTCCGTGTCACTGCCATGACTGACAGGTGAATATTGACGGGCTGCTGCCCTCTTCCTGCAGCACTTCGAACACATCAGAAGAGTCAGTACAGGTCTCCCCCTGTTACATATCCTCCCCCTCAGAATGGCACCACCGGTCCATTCGAAAATATCCCATGCCTACATCCCATGCCTTCCGAGAGAAAAAATCTGCGTTTTGATGCAGCTTTCCTGCTCGGTGGACAACCCTGAAGGCATAGGGCTGCAGGGCCAAGTACCACCGCGTGATTCTGGCATTGCTATCCTTCATCCGGTGAAGCCATGCTAAGGGGGCATGATCTGTAACCAGGGTGAAGTGTCGCCCTAGGAGGTAGTACTGGAGTGACTCGACTGCCCATTTTACTGCGAGACCCTCCTTCCCAATGTACTATAGTTCTTTTCACAGGGAAGGAGCTTCCTGCTGATGTACAGGACCGGGTGCTCACTCCCCCGCACCTCCTGAGACAACACTGCCCCGAGACCTGTCTCTGACGCATCCGTCTGCAGGGTGAACCTCTTATCGAAATCCGGACTGTATAGCACTGGCTTACTACACAGTCTCCGCTTCAGAGCGAGAAATGCCCTCTGGCACGGCTCCGTCCACTGAACCGTATTTGGGGCAGCCTTCCTGGTGAGGTCTGTCAAGGGAGTAGCAAGCGTGGCGGCTTCGGGATGAACTTCCTGTAATAGCCCGCTAGTCCCAAGAAAGAGCGCACCTGGGTTTTGGTTGTAGGGACGGCCAGTCAGCCAAGGCTTTCACCTTAGCAATCAGCGGTCTGATCTGGCCACCCCTACTCGATACCCCAAATACTCCGACTCACTCTTCCCAATGGCACATTTCTTTGGGTTAGCAGTGAGCCCAGCCTCCATAAGGATTGCAATACCGCCGCTACCTTACACTGATGACTCGGCCAATCCTCACTGTGGATAACTACGTCATCTATGTAAGCAGCAGCGTACTGCTGATGGGGTGCAAAACCACGATCCATCATCCGCTGGAAAGTGGCTGGTGCTCCGTGCAACCCAAAGGGCATGGTCCTAAATTGGTACAACCCGAAGGGAGTCGAAAACGCCGTCCTCTCTCTGGATTCTGGGGTCAGGGGTATCTGCCAGTACCCCTTCGTTAAATCCAGTGTCGTCATAAAATGAGCCGTGCCCAGGCGGCTCCAGCAACTCATCTACCGGGGCATGGGATAAGCATCAAACCTCGATTTTTCATTAACTTCGCCTGAAGTCAGCATAAAATCGAGTGGACCTGTCTGGCTTATCCACTAAAACAACCGGACTGTTCCAGTCACTTTGGGACTCTTCTATTACCCCCAGTCGAAGCATTTCATCAATTTCCGTCTTTATTAACTGTCTTTTACGTTCAGGTATACGGTATGACCTCTGACGAACTGGCGCCCCTGGCTCAATGTTAATGTGATGATGGGCTACTCGAGTCTGCCCCGGGACGGGAGAAAACACATCAGGAAATTCCATCACCAGAGCTCGAGCCTGACCCTTCTGTGCTGGTGTCAGATTCTCCTCAATCTGTACCGCCGCTTCTCTCCCCAGCACAGAAAGATCAGGTCCCAGATCTGGGACGTCATCTGCTTGAGCCACTACCAATGCCTCCGGTTGCAGCCAGGGCTTCAAGAGGTTTATATGATAAATGTGTTTCTCTCTCCGTCACTCCGGCTGGCAGATCTCATAGTCCACCTTCCCAACCCGGCGTGTAACCTCAAAGGGTCCTTGCCACTTAGCCAGAAGTTTCGACTCAGAACTGGGTAATAATAGAAGTACTTTATCCCCTGGCTGAAATGTGCGTAACCGGGCTCCTCTGTTGTACTGTGTCTCCTGTCTGTGCTGAGCCTGCTGCAAGTTGTCATGCGCCCATTTTCCTACAGACTCAAGACGTTTGCACAGGTCCAACACATACCGGACTGTATTGGTCGAATTATCCTGCTGTTCCTCCCGCATCTCTCTGACCAGATCGAGCACACCCCGGGGTCTTCGCCCATACAACAGCTCGAATGGCGAAAAGCCCGTGGAAGCCTGGGGTACCTCTCTGATCGCAAAGAGAAGGGGAGGAATCAGCTGGTCCCAGTAGCGCACATCACTACGAATAAATCTGCGCAACATGTTCTTAAGGGTCTTATTAAAGCGCTCCACAAGACCATCGGTCTGAGAATGGAACACCGAGGTCCTAATGGTCTTAATCCCCAAAAGTTTACATGTTCCGCGGATTAGCCGGGACATAAAGTTGGTGCCTTGGTCGGTCAGTATCTCCCTGGGGATCCCCACCCGGGAGAAAACCTTCACTGACTCGTTGGCAACAGACTTAGCGGACATAGATTGGAGGAATGGCCTCTGGATAGCGCGTTGCGTAATCCAAAACAACCAATAGGTGTGTGTATCCCGCTGCACTCCTTTCCAATGGCCTCACTATGTCCATCCCAATATGCTCAAGCGGAGCTTCCACTAGGGGCAACGGCACCAGTGGTGCTTTCGTGGGGCGGCTCTAGGGCTAGCTTTCTGACACTCCCCACACGTTCACAAAACCGTCTGACGTCATCATCCAACCCCAGCCAATAGAACCGTGTCACAAGCCTCGCTTTGGTTTTGTCCCTTCCTAAATGACCAGACAGGGGAATAGCGTGAGCAAGCTGCAGCAAATCCTCCTTAAAGGGCTGGGGAATGAGCAACTGATGACGCACCTCCCCCGTCTGGGGTAATTTTTCAACACGGTACCGAAGGTCTCGATTAATTTCAAAGTGAGGGTACGTGGCGGCGCGTCTGGGCTCTACCACACGAACATTAACCACAGCTGTTTGGTCAAAGAGCCTGCCCAGCGCGTCGTCACGCCCTTGCTCGAGTCGGAAGTCATGGGAACAAGCTAAAAAATCAGCTCCCATGGCTTCCAGCTCGGGTCGGGTCGGTCGGGCGGAGGCATCCGAGCCAGACCCCTGTGCTGGCTCCGCAGCCTCCCCCCCCGACTCTTCACCAACCCGTTTAGTTTTTCGGGGTCTAAATCTATGGCAAAACCAAGTCGGGTCACAGAAGGGGAAGATTTCTCCAATTACTTCCTCCTTCTTAGCCAATAGGGAAGACGGGGCTGTCAGAGCAGCTAACCAATCCTTAAACCACCCACAGTCCTGACCCAGAACTACTGGTACTGGCAATCGAGGACACAATCCTACATGCACCTGCGTCACCTGCTGGCCAATAGTTAGATTCACACTGATCTTGGGATAGGAGCGTACATCCCCATGAATACATTTAATATGCACCTGTCCCAATAACTGTTTATGCCCCGGTGAGAATAGGCTATCCTGTATTAGGGACTGACCACACCCTGAATCCAGGAGTGCCTGGGTTTTTGTACCATCCACTGTCACAGGAATAACAAAACCCGTCTGCTGAAGTGACTGAGGTAATTGAACAGGCTTACCTGGTCGGCTGAGGTCACACTCCATCACGGGGCAATCCTGCGCGAGGTGGCCCACGTCCCGGCACGTCCAACACCGCAGTGGGCTAGTTTCTCGCCCCGGAGCCTCGGCAAGAGGTGGAAACACCGGAGCCATCAAAGGGGCTCGACGGTAAGGAAGCCGTGCAAGACCCCGTTCCGACACCGCAGCAGCCCGTGGGGACCCCACGCTGCCCGGTTCCCGGGCCTGGAGCCCTCACTGCCCCCCCCCGTCCAAAACCTTGTACACCCCTTCCCCCCAGTCCCTTTGCCCTATCCAGGGCCGATGGTGCGGATGATCCCACTGTGCTTCGCCCAGGCAGCCTGGCTGGCGTCGGTTCGGCTGCCTGGTAATGCTCTGCCAATGCGACCGCCCGATCCAGGGTGGCGGGTGCCTGCCGCTGTACCCACAGCCGTGGTTCCAGAGCTAAACACTCCAGAAACCGCTCCACAACGATCATTTCCACCAGCCTGGCTTTCGTGGTCGCATCCGGGTTTAACCACTCCATGGCGTACTCGTTCAGGCGATGGGCAATGGTTCTGGGATGCTCCTCGGGCGAAGCGCCTCGAAACTTCCTCCGATATCCCTCGGTGTGGCCCCCGCGATTCAGGATGGTGGCTTTTAGCGTGGGGTAGTCCATCATCCGGTCGGAGACAGCGTCCCTCGCCGCTGCTTGCGCCTCCCCTGTTAACTGGGGCAAGAGGTAACTGGCCCATTGGGCCTGATCCCACCCGGCAGAGGTCGCCAGGGCCTTGAACACCTCAAGTTAGGCTTCGGGTCGATCCTCTGCCGTCATTTTGGTTGGTCTCATCAACCTGGGGTCAGGTCCTGCCGGTCTAGCAGCCCCTTGCACGGCAGCAGTCAGGGTCTGGCGCAGGAGATCCAGCATCTCCGCGAACTGGGTGGCATCCATTTTTGTGTGCACTGCTTACAGGGGGCAGTGCCAGTGAGTCCCACTTCTAACACCACGTGTGGAAGGGTGGTGGGTAGTTCACTGACACACAGGAGACACAAAGGTGATTTGGGAACACCGCACAGGTGCCCAGTTTTATTATGGGAGCGTAATTTCTTTTCAGCCCGCAGAGGGCGCTGTTGTCTGTGGTCTGCCTTTACCAGCGATGGTACAGACAGAGCCACAACTATACCGGGAGCGGTACAGAGTACAGGTGCTCAAACACAGGAATAATCAAAAGGCGAAAGGAACAGGGAAAATAAAGCACAATAAACAAAACTACAAAATAAAAGGTGTTGCGCTTGGCAGCTTTCCCCAACCGTCGCTACCCGCATGGCCCGGGTCTCCGTCCTACACTTACCTATGTTTATCGGGGCTGCCCAAGGTTTTTCCCCGCTACCACTATTTTTCTTTTGGTTTCTTTTTTGTTGGGATTTCTTTCCCAGCCGTTCTCGGTCCTGGACCAGAGCTTCCGCACGCTCAGAACGTCTTAGAAGGGCAGACCTGAGGGAACAACAAAATATTATTTTATAGGGCCAGCAGTCCACCCAAGACCCGCCTCTCAGCCACTCAGAGAGAAGGAAAGCCTGCACACCCACTCTCCCACCTCTCCGTGTCACTGCCATGACTGACAGGCGAATATTGACGGGCTGCTGCCCTCTTCCTGCAGCACTTCGAACACATCAGAAGAGTCAGTACAGGTCTACCTCTGTTACACTTTCATATTGGAATATGAAGCATACTTTAGGAAGATGAGTGAAAGCTTTTGTAAAATTAACAGATTTTAATTATGCTTAAAAGAGTTGGCTCAAATTAAGTGGATTTTTCTAAAAGGTTACAATTACTCTAAAGCAAAAAAATAAATTGCTGCATGCATATGGTACACATCTACCTTTAATTTGTTCATAATTTGATTATGTGCTTAATGTGGTTTTTATTACTATCATTAATGTAGGTTTAGATGTAAAACTAAATAATAAAGAACTGAAAGATGATAAATGATAAATAGAGTATACTCTATATTGCCACGAATGAGACCTTCGGGAGCTCGTCGGTAATTTGGTCATGCATATGAATGAAATAAACACAGCGCTTATTTGCTTATATAAATACAATTGGTTAACCCTAATACACCTGAATTAGAAGAATTGCACACCTGAATCAGGTGCAGAACTTTTAGGGCCCTATTAAGCAAATATGTGCGCAGCCGCTATCGCTAGGGCAAAAATAACTAGGTTTGCAAAGAGCTGCGTTAGCACACGAAAACGTGATTTAGAAGTCGGGTCTCATGCGTGGGCTAATGTACATCAAATAGTGAATCATGTGCCCAGCCAATCAAAGCATAGTGTGGAGAGTAAGGTTACAACCAATAAGGATTCAACATTCACTTTAAGAGGACCTGTGCGTCTGTGATGGCGAATGGAGGGTATTTTGAAACCAAAAAAAACACACGTGCCTCAAGCAAGGCTAAACAATGTTTTAGCAGTCTGGGGCGGTACAGTGAATACTTACGAAATAAAAAAGTAATCCATAAGCAAAATTAAGTTTCATAAATATTTTTTTTTCTGTTTCACTGAGCAAGCGAGTGAGCAACGGGGGAGCGAAAAATTTGGAATCAGAAGTTTTCCTTAAGTTAGGCATGTATAGCTCACCTTTGAACCATGAGCACCGCCGCTGCCTTTATTATAAATGCTTTCCTGTTAAAAAATATACTGACAGTACGCTTTTTTTTTTATAAATTTAGTCGTCGCCAATTTTTTGCCCCGGTTTTCTCCCCAATTTAGTGTGCCCAATTATTATCTGTATCCTCGGCTCACCGCTCGCAACCCCCCTGCCGACTCGGTAAACGGCGGCTGGAAAACGCGTCCTCCGAAGCCGTCATTTTTCGCACTGCAGATCCACAGCAATGCCAGCAGACCTATAGTGCCGGAGGACAACACAGATCTGGTGGCTTCACTGCAGAACCACAGGCGCCCTATCGGCCACAGGGGTTGCTGATGCGCGGTGAGCCATGGATTCCCCTACCGACCTAAGCCCTCCCTACCCGGGCAGCGCTCAGCCAGTTGTGCGCCGCCCCCTAGGAACTCCCGGTCACGGTCGGCTGTGACATAGCCTGGACTCGAACCTGCGATCTCCAGGCTATAGGGCACATCCTGCAGTCCACGCAGAGCGCCTTTACTGGATGTGCCACTCGGGAGCCCCTGCATTTGCGTCTTATACAGCAATAACTAAGTCCGCATTTTTTGATTGGTCTGCATACGTACCTGTGAACCTGTTTAAAATGCTTTGTCTGACCTGCCTGGCACTTGCAGCATCTGTAACTTCCAACACTGGTTATTCAAGTTCTGCATCAGCTTCCCTCAAACCCTGTAATCGTTCCTCTGTACGTTCAACGTCCATTACGAAGAGCTATGTTGTGTAAAATACAACAAGCCAGGAATTGCTAACCTACTGTGGAGTGTACTGTAGTGTTCTGCCAGACATTGGAATCACATTTTGAGGATTCCAAATGTTCGCTCAATTACAGTACGAGCACATTTAAAGGTATGGTTATACCTTTGGCAGGGGTCGTGGGGTTGAGCAGCAGTCTCAGTGGCCACTGCTTCAGTGGATACCCGTTGTCCCCTATCAACCAGCCTCGCAGACTGTTAAACCGCTGAAACCTCCTCCTCCTCCACTCTTTGTCTGGCCACGTAGAATTTATTTATTTATTTATTTATTTATTAGCAGAAGTCCTTATCCAGGGTGACTTACAATTGTTACAAAGTACCACAGTACAAAGTATCACATTATAAAATATCACATTAATTAATGTGCACGCCATATTTCTTTTATTTCTCTTTTTATTCTCTCTATCTTTTCTTTGCCTGCTTCTCTGGTAGTTTCACCGGTATTTATAGTCGACCATGTAATTTGCGCACAGTTTAGACCTGGTTTTCACATATCCACTGAAACGCAAACGCTAATGCTGTTGATGGTTTGCTAAATCGCTACATTTGTATTTAAATGAGGACACTCCCCAAGTTCAGCCCATGTCAAGCGCTGACGCTAACTTGCCGATTAGGCACAAAAACACATGTTGCTAAATCACATATGTGGGCAAAGTCTGTTTGCCCACACGTGTGCCTGACTGTTCGCAAAAGTGTTTTGCGATTGCCTTAGGGGTTTGCGAACGTTGCTAAACACTTCTTGTTTAAAGATATATATCCCTCACCACAGATATACATTTCAAATTAAAGCTGTCAGTATTCTAAAAAAAAAAGTAGATTTCATTCCAGCAAGGTCTTTTACTTCATTAATCTTCAGCAGCGTTAATAAAATAATAAAATACCTGGTTGGAAGTGCAATGGACCAGAAGAGCCAAGGTTACCTACTTCTGTTGTAGACCAAAAAGGAGAAATGCACTGGCTCTATCATGCTACACTGTATGAGAGTACTGTTGAGAGTTTAGAAAATTAATTGGACATAAACAAAAACTGTACCAAAGGTAATAAAATGGATTTCAAATCGAAGAGTTTCTTAAAACACAATAGAACAGGTGTGTATGATGGCCATTCCTCATAAGGTTTTAGAGGTTATCATTTAAACAATTAACAGATTATTACTTGCATAGAGGTTTTCAATTAAGTAATTAAGGACATAGTTGTAACAGATATGTGGGCTACAATGGCCCTCACTGTGCACCACTGCGATAGAACAGTTAATGTGATCAGTATCAACCTCTGAGTTTCTCAGGAAGAGGGTCAGTGTTTTCTAACAAAGGTCTTCATCATTAGGGCCTTAAAAGCAAGGCATTAATTTAGACTGAATCAGTGACTTGTAAATACAAAAACCTGTAGTCTCTGCACTATGCTAATGTAAATGTACCTATTTTACTGTTTCATAAATTAGAGGCACAAACAACCAAAACAGGTACAATATTTTGTAATTAATTTATTTTGCCAAATATTATTTATTAAAGGCCCTGACAAATTCAAGGACTCATTCCAGCTCAAGTGCAGCAAATTCTGAGGAGGTGTTTCCACCTTTTATGGATGATACATGAACCACATGGGATGGAGACAAAGTTCCAGGGTTGAGCGCATGCAAAAGATGACCTTTAATCTAACTGTTGTATTAGTATAATGTTGTGAAGCTTGTTTCATGGGCTTTACAACAATAAATATTAATTGATGTAATGTTTTTTGGTGCACTTGAGCTGGAAATACTCTAAATGTTTAGTTTTTTTTAGCTAAATTGTACATTATTTCTTTTATTAAAAAATGCATTTTAATAAGATTATCATTCTTATTCTGTTTGATTTGTTCAGAATGGAAACACAAAAAACAGTAGCATAGAAAATAAAGCCACTAATATGAATATGCATAAACTTACGGCAGTACAGAAGGGTCACTGCTCTCTGTTGACTAAGGTGATATGAAAACACAACTAAAAGGCCACAGAAGGCAGAAAACAGTGCTGTTCATTCCATGGTTCCTAAAAATAAGCAGTCCAAATATTAATCACTTTTGTTTGAAGTAAAGGGCTGCAAAGGGATATAAGGGATATTTAACACCCTACTTCTAGTCTTTCTGCATTCATAGAACATGGATTGCAGAATATAATTTGGCCTACAAATGACGGCCAGAAATTGAATATTTACTGTAATAAGGAAGTTGTTCCACCTTTACAGGAACGACCATTGGGCATCTTTGTAGAAATAAACTATTGCATATTAAAGTGCATTAAATCCTATGTAAGCCCACCTGTGAATATTGCTCATTTTTTTCCTACTTTGCATCCCTTTTTTAATGTGAGGGTCATCGTTAAACAATGCCGGTCCTCGATATGTTGTTTAGTATTATGGGATGTGATACCTATTGAATTATGAGATGTGATACATGTTAAATTAGGAGATGTGATACATGTTAAATTATGATATTGCTTAAAGATGGTGCTGACATAAAAAATAAAACAAATTTACATTTTATTTCAAGTTTAAATATACCACATGATAGGTAAAACAACTTGCATAGTAAATCTTTTATTTTTACCACTTATAAACCCATGTCCTTTGAAGAGGGACCAATTATCATGGTGTATGAAGATATGTAATACAGTGTACTGGAGTAAAATGGTCAAATCTGGCCCCATACTGGTTGAAGGGTGTATACAGTATGGTATTAGGTCTGCCATGAAAATTAAAAATTAAACTACTACACCAAGCAGTTGATTTGATCAAAGCAGACAAATGCACCCTAAGCTGCATCTATCTAAATGGGCCAGCCCTTGAAGAATATGCTTCGATTGGAGAGAACAGAAATCAGTTAACTATAATCGAATCTGCAGCGCCACCTATTCAATTGCTATCATTTTAAATATTCATTATTTCATTTGAGGTAACACACAAGGTTTTTTTGATTTCTCCAGCCTGGTGCTGCATAAGGGTTTTCACTTGGGAATTTTATCTCTGGGGATCAGAGGCTACAGCTGTTGAGAAACACAGCATAATTGCAGGTGGAGATATTTTGCTTTAGCTGGGGCCTATTATCAAAGGTTTATACGGTTATTTGTTAAGCAGAAATGTCCATGTCAGTGCTACAAATGTAGAAGTAAACAGTGTAAAGAGAGCTCAGATTAAACTTGGTTGTTGTTCTTTTTGTTCTCATTTTTGTTTTATTTTAAAGTAAAGAGTAAATAGAATTAAATACTGGAATTTAATGTTTTGAGAATAGGGCCCTGTTTTCAGTTGGTTGTGATTGCTGGATCCAGTAGCAAAATCAGGTCAAACCACTAATGCAGCATGAAATGACCTAAACCTTTATGTTTACTTGGGGAATACAGTTGGTACTATAGTAATTTCAACTTGCAATACATTTATGCATATTGTGCCGGTTGGACAACACAGAAAACCCCCAAAATGATTATATATATATATATATATATATATATATATATAGAGAGAGAGAGAGAGAGAGAGAGAGAGAGAGAGAGAGAGAGAGAGAGAGAGAGAGAGAGAGAGAGAATATGCCACGGAAGAGGCTGGCTGAATAACCAACAAGCCCAGAAGGGATCGAGTGCCTCATGAGTGATTTCCATTACGCGAGAGTAGATGTTAAAACTTCAAGCTGATTTGAACTCGGCTCTCGCCAAGATAAGCACCAACTAAGACGTAGCTTTACAGTAAACTAATGTGATCCATCTGTATCTCCATCCATTTGCATTTCCTTCCATATGATGATGTAGATATCCTTCTGCCTGGTGTTAATGGCTGAAATGTAATGCTGGCTCCAGGGATCAGCTTATTTTGCCTCCCTAGCACATCAGCACACACAACGGCTGCGATGCTGGCTCCAGGGATCAATTACAGTGTGGTCTCCCCAGCGCATCAGCATGACAACCGTCTGGATTGAACTAAGTAGGGTACATCTCTGGGGTCTTCAAGTGGGCACCTTCCATCCTCTGTGTTTCGTCGACTAGCCCACGACACCTCAAGAGGGCTCGACGGTGATTCTGGTGGCCCAACATCACCCCAAACAGTGAAAGATGTTTAAACTTAAATTAATCATCTGAATTGGGAGAATTACTTTCTTTGGATCAAGCTCTAAATCTGTTTAGCAATGCAGCAACAGTTCGCCCAGTCTACTGTTATAATTTTGTAATGAATGCAAGATAAGATCCAGTAAAGAAAGAAATATGGGGGTGTGAATATTACAGCATATCCCCATGGGTTGGGACTTCTTTTCAAAAAGGGATGAATCACTTGTAGATATCCATAAGCCACTAAAATTTTGAAAAAAGGTAGCCATATTTAAATTTATATTCATAACCATGATTAACCACATTTGATATAGAATTTTGAAAAAATAAAATAAAAAAATGGTAGCCATATTTAAATTTGCAATAAAGATTTTGATCTTTTGGGAAATCAAACACGTCCCATTTGTGCTATAAGTCATTGGATCCTTTTACATGGAAGGCCTCGGTTGCAAGGATGTGCGGTTCTTTGATGGACCCAGATTCAGTTAAAATGTGTTTGCCCACTGACAATGGGAATGAGAATGCAGAGATGGGAGCCCAGCTAACAAGACTGAAGTTGTTGCAGGTATTATTCTTTTAAAGACTGTCACTGCTACTGGAAGCAGGACTCTCTTTGGGATACAAATTGAACATTTGTGAAACTGCAGCAAATATTGTAATGACTGTAATGTGTTTTAAAGAATATAAAACCAGTAGAAAATATTATTAGCAGATCTGTGTAAGGCCTGTGTGACGAAGTTCATTGCATTGAAGGTTAGGCCGACCTGTTGAAAGTTCCAAACCGCCCTTATCAGGCAAAAGCATCTTTTTTAGTTAGACTCCGAGCCTCAAAACATCCAGCGAGAGCAGAATGGCAAACTCTATGGAACAGAGTTAATATGCCAAAAGCAATCGAAGTAGGCTTGATTATAGTACGAAAAAGTATTTAAGTAAATAAGAAATCTAATATAATAATTTTAAATATACAGTGAACTGAGTTAAGGAAAATAACTAAGTTTGTAACCTCGTTCTTACCTGCTTGTAGTAAAAGCAGTGTTAGAGATGACTCATTGGTTTTGGCCGATGAAGCAAGGATTTTTTCTGTTGGTCAGCAATTTAAAAGCCAAGATCCTCTCTATAATGAGCGATCGTTAATATTAAAGAACGAAATACCTTTCGGATAACAGAAGGTAGGAGTTTATATTAAAATAAACATTTTTCTATACCAGAAATTAATTAGAAACTGGCAAGAAGAAATGGGAATGAAAAGCATAGGACTGTTTACTGCGTTAAGTTAAAATATGGTCTAAAATAATGAGTATTAGAAAATGCATATGGTAATGTCTCATATTAAATCAACACTAAAATTGGCAAAAGGAGAGGTTGTCTTAAAACTTGCTTCAACTGGATTTTGTATGAACAGAGAAAAGGTCAGACTTAGTTCAGTAACTATAAAACTATTACATTCTAATATGTTAACAGTGGCTTGAATTTAGATGAAAATAACTGGACCCTCCATTGAAAGCTTAAATGACTTCATAACAGATCAATGGAGTAAAATAAAATTATTGAAGTATCTGAATTAGAAATATATGTTATAGAGTCATTTAAAGTTAAACTTAAGTTAAAGTTAAAGTTTATTATAACAGAAGCATGGCTTTGACAATATTGTAAACATATTGCTAAGACACATTTGAGATAATGTTAATTTAATTTAATCAGTTTAAGAAGTTTCTGTTTCCAGCTAACCAAAAAGTATTTTAGACATTACAATATCAATTAAACCAAAGAATATAAATGTTTAGTTTATATGAAGGTTTTACTGCAATTAAAAACAGAGGAACCGTTAGGTATGAATATAAGACAATAAAGTGTAAACTGTATTTAATAACTTTAGTACACAAAAGACTTACTGGAAGAAAAATAGCCTCGCCTTTTGCTTGCTTGCAGCAGAACGGTGCTAGACCTGGAAAGTTCTTTTTTGGCAGTCAAAGCGAGATTTACTTGTCATCAGCAGTTTTGAATCCAAGGCCTTTCTATAATGAGCAAAATTAACTCTCTTCATTATATCATTGAAATTAAGTGGCAAGTAAACAGGGTATCTGAAACCTGCTTGTGCAGGCAAATTTTTAGAAACAGAGAAAGAGGTCAGACTTAGTTCAGTCACTATAAAACTATTACATTCTAATAAGTTAACAGTACCCTGAATTTAGATGAAAAAACTGGACATTCCACTGAAAGCTTAAATGACTTGATAACATAGGCCTATGGCAAAACTCTCTACAATTCTTATTAAATACCCTGTTAACACACACCTGTATGTGAAAGTAAACTAATCTGAAAAGGTGACATGATATGCTACTCAGAGGGGATAATGTAGACCCAGGTTAATATAATCACACAAAAAGGGATCCTGTGAACTTTAGTTCACTTAACTTATTAGAGAAAGGAGGGGTTGAAAATGAGAACCATGAGATCATGTTCCAATATTTTGGAAAGGCATTATATCCAATTAATTTTGAATGTTTTTTATATAACTCCATTTAGTTTTAAAAAGAGCTGACCGGATCCTTCTAGAATATATAATTAATTCAAAGATAAGAACTGTCAAGGCAGATTGATGATCAGATTTAATTGGTACCCTGATGTATTCAATGGAGGGAAAATCCTATATAAGCCCAGAGCAAGACCCCATTCAATACCATTGAACTTAATCTTGCAAGCTGATGTGGTCCATGCTCTGAGGGTCTCTAAAAAACTGATTGCTGTTTGGTCGCATTTAGAAGTCTCTGCCTTTTGAAGACAGTTCTTATTTTTCAATATATCCTACACTACACTTCCATATACTGGAAGGTAAGCATATATCGCATTTATATTTGATGCATTGCTGTAAGGTATAGAAATTATGTTTTAACCTTAAGAGAGTGATATATTGCATGTTGTAGGATTTAGCCGTGGGCACTTTTTGCATTTTATAGCCTGAAGGCTAAGCATATGATAACCATATTTGTATTACTGTATTGAAGTACTAATGCTGTTAAACCTGTAAAAGCACTTGATCGCCCAGATTGCTTATTACTTGGGATTTACAGTGGTCTGCGCAACCAACCAACACAATTTTTAAAGCATTTAATAAACCAAAAGGAGTACTAATACTGCTCTGATTCGTTAAAACTTCAAATTAAATGAGTCTGTGTGATTTTCTTGATTATTAAAATGTTGTCTGGACATATAGCGTGCCCAGTGCACAAACAAAACCACTTACAAAAGTTTGAAACATCTCTGTTCTCCTTAAACGTCTCCCCTGAGTTTAAGAATGTGCTCAGAGCATATATATATACATATATATAAATAAAAAGAGTACGTGCGAATCTTGACAAAACTCTAGATGAGATTTTGGATGAATCTGAATCGGACACCAACACTAATTCAAGTGGTGAAAAAAGTAATTACTACTACTAGGCATCTTGAACTTACTGAAGCACAGCTTCTGGACATAGAAAAAGGAACAAAAAATACACAAAAGACCATTGCCTGGGCATCAGGTGTTCTATTTGACTGGCTTAAACAAAATCATTAAATATTGATTTCAAAGTAATTCCTCTACCTGATCTAAATAATTTGCTTTGGGAGTTTTATGCCACTGTCCGTAGCTCAGAGGAACGGGAGCTTTCTCAAGCTATGTGACCCTATGAGCCGGTCTTATCCGTTTTTAAACAGTCCAGTAATAAACCGCAAAGTGAATTTGATAAGTGACTGAGTATTTCAAAATGCAAACAACATCTTTGTTGCCACTGTGAAGCTGTACCGCAAATCTGGCATGGGTACCTCCTGTCACTCCCGCCGGATCACAAGGACAATTGAAAAAAATTAAAAACCTCCCCAGCACTGTCACCTGACACTGTCGCAGGTCTTGTCAGAAATGTTTGATTTGATGTGCAACTAAATATGGCCTGATGTGGCAAAGAAGGTCTGCGTGATTTAAAAACAGACTCATTTGTGCTTTGCCATGATGAAAACTGCCAGGAATATTTCACTTCAAAATTTAATGAACAAACCAAGAATCACAAGAATTATAATGAATCAAGTGAAGAAAAACTAGGAGGTTTCCTTTACTCCATCCCTGGAAATCCTCTCTGCCCCATGCTAAGTTTGAAAAAATACATTAGTAAAATCCCTGAAGCCGGTGCCCCCGGTTTTTATTTATATCCTAGATGTCAAGAACAGACTTACCTAGATTCTGAAGCAGTGTGGTATTCAAGGGAGTCCATGGGAATAAATTACAAAGTCTCTCCAGGTACGGCGCGCTGGCAAAATGCACAATATTCTACTTTTCCCGTAGGTGGGCATGTGGGATGTGGAGATCACGTGACGTGAGTGGGTTGGGAAGAGTGCGAGTGTGACGAGATAATGAGATGGCGTCGAGTGAGTTAAGACAGAAGTCCCAGTGGCGGCTCCTTTGGGTAAGCAAGGGAGGCACTGCCGCCTTGAAAATGTAAGCAAAAAATAAAATCACAAAATCACATACTGAGTGATCACTTACATTTACTTTTATTTGCATAAATATTACTTATTTTGCATGCAAGATTCTCCATGAACGCGGTTGAGAGCAATATCAGTTGATGGAAAATCTGGCTTCTCTGTGCTGTACAGCTTCCCAGACAGTCGCTGGAGGAGCAGAGGACAAGGGAGATTTTGCCTACTCCTGAAGAGTGATTAGCCAACCATATTCCTCCTACTTTCATCTCTTTTTAACGTGTCACACAAGTTAAAAAACACAGCAAAAAGTAGGCAAGAGGTGGGTCTCCTTCTGCTGTCTGCCAATCATTGTTCTCACTCTGCCTGAACTCCAGCGTGCGTTGATTTGTTTTTCTATACCATGATTACCGAGTTCACACGGATGAAGGTGATATGGGTGCATTTTTTTATTCACTGTTTGTCCATCGGTGAGTCACTGTGTTCATTTGAACTAACTAATGAACACTGACATCTCAAGTTCTGAAAACTGCCATGCATGAGATCATCCGAGTAGGCTATTAAATAAGTGACGTCATATTTAATATAAACCACCCTACTAAACAATGATCGCTAGGAAACGTGATTGTCAGTAAATGAAACACAAGGCACTGTAACTTTTCATCACTGCCTTCCTATTAATTTACCAAACCAAAGAAGTAACAGTAGCTATTATCTAGCATACCGGTCAAGAGAAACGTAGAACGCACACACCAATGTGGGCCAAGCAACCCCCCAAGGCACGCCTCTCAACCACTGAGAGAAAGGGAAAACCAACACACCTTCCTCCCAACCTCTCCATGTCATTGCCATGATTGACAGGCGGATCTTACGAGGCTGCTGCCCTTTTCCTGCTGAGCTATGCATGCGCCACATGCCATTATCGACTTGCTCTGTGCCATTTATTGAAATGTTCAATACAAAAGAACCCAGGGTTGCCTTAACAACCACTGCACATTTTTCTTGTGTCCTTTTATTTTCATTTTCGTAGCAGACCCTGCACCTTTTTTGAGGTCTCTGCTTCCCTTGTGTTGGAGGGATAGTCACAAATGCATGTACAGGGCTACTTTGCGCAGGCATTGTGATGGATCTGGCTGCCACAGACGCCTGCTTTATTGCCTTGTACCCAGTACTGTGTTTTGATAGTATTTCGTCACAGCACTGCCATTTCAAGCCAAAAACCTTCCTGTTTGCAGCTGGCTTACCTGTAAAGTAGCTGCATGCTCTTTTGTTTGTACAGTCACAAACGTAAGTAATTAGCTTTTTCGGGAACAAAAGCCAAAAAGCACTCCAAAGGAGAACGCAAACTCTCAAGTTCCACAGCGTTTTAAATAACTTTAGCATAACAGAGGCAGAAGTGTTAAAGGGACTAGGAGCTCTTAAAATAAACAAAAATAAATCCCCTGGGCCGGATGCGATCCTCCCAGTTGTACTCAAAGAAATGAAAGAAGTTATTTACAAACCGCTAACCAAGGTCATGCAGCATGACACACGGGTTGTACCGACAGACTGGAGAATTGCAAATGTAATACCGATACACAAAAAGGGAGACAAAACTGAATCAGGTAACTACAGACCAATAAGCCTGACTTCTATTATATGTAAACTTATGGAAACTATAATAAGATCCAAAATGGAAAATTACATATATGGTAACAGTATCCTGGGAGACAGTCTGCATGGTTTTAGGAAAGGGAGATCATGTCTTACTAAACTGCTTCATCGACAATTGATAATTGCAAAGCATATGACATGGTTTATTTATATTTCCAGAAAGCTTTTTACAAGATTAATCCTCAAACTGAATGCAGTAGAGATTCAAGGAAATACATGCATATGGATTAGGGAGTGGTTAACATGTAGAAAACAGAAAGTACTGATTAGAGGAGAAATCTCAAAATGGAACGAGGTAACCAGTGTTGTACCACAGGGATCAGTATTAGGTCCTCTGCTATTCCTAATCTACATTAATGATTTAGATTCTGGTATAGTAAGCAAACTTGTTAAATTTGCAGACGACACAAAAATAGGAGGCGGTGCAAACACTATTGCAGCAGCAAAGGTCAATCAAAATGATCTAGACAGCATTCAGAACTGGGCAGAGACATGGCAAATGACATTTAATAGAGAAAAGTCTAAGTTACTGCATGCAGGCAATAAAAATGTGCATTATAAATATCATATGGGAGATACTGAAATTGAAGAAGGAATCTATGAAAAAGACCTAATAGTTTATGTTGACTCAGAAATGTCTTCATCTAGACAATGTGGGGAAGCTATAAAAAAAGGCCAACAAGATGCTCGGATATATTGTGAGAAGTGTTGAATTTAAATCAAGGGAAGTAATGTTAAAACTTTACAATGCATTAGTAAAACCTCACCTAGAATATTGTGTTCAGTTCTGGTCACCTCGTTACAAAAAGGATATTGCTGCTCTAGAAAGAGTGCAAAGAAGAGCGACCAGAATTATCCCGGGTTTAAAAGGCATGTCGTATGCAGACAGGGTAAAAGAATTGAATCTACTCAGTCTTGAACAAAGAAGACTATGCGGCGATCTGATTCAAGCATTCAAAATTCTAAAAGATATTGACAATGTCGACCCAGGGGACTTTTTCGACCTGAAAAAAGAAACAAGGACCAGGGTTCACAAATGGAGATTAGATAAAGGGACATTCAGAACAGAAAATAGGAGGCACTTTTTTACATCGAGAATTGTGAGGGTCTGGAACCAACTCCCCAGTAATGTTGTTGAAGCTGACACCCTGGGATCTTTCAAGAAGCTGCTTGATGAGATTCTGGGATCAATAAGCTACTAACAACAAAATGAGCACGATGGGCCGAATGGCCTCCTCTCGTTTATAAACTTTCTTATGTTCTTATGACAGCTCCGGAACTGTGTTAGCTGTCTAGTAAAGTACAAGACAAGACGAGACAATTACAAACAAACAAAACACAACACTCGATTTTGTTTCTGGTTCGGTTATTGCAGTTCTTCTCAGTTCTACTCACAATAAACCAACGCGAAGGAACAGATTGCAATTTGGTAAATGAGTGCAACCGCCTCTCCAATCTGCGGCTGCCACTTCATTTCCCCTCCTGGTCAGTGCGTTATTGCAACAGAGTCTTTTCCCCTTTCCAGCTGGCCGACTTCCCTTGAACCCTGGGAAAGAATTGTCAGGCCAGTCCATCCAGGGAACTTTGCTCTCTCTGCTTAGCACCCTCACAGGTCGGGAGGGAGATTTACAACCAAGAATCATTGTATTTATGTCAAGGATATATTTTAGTTTTAACAGAAATCAAACCAATATTCAGAGGTAATATTTTTTGTTAAGAAAAACAACTGCATCACACTCAACTACTGTTCTCTCTCCTCTTCTTGTCCCGCCCCATAGCAACCAATACACACTCCTGATTCGATGGTACAGTACTCCCCTGAACTCCCAACTCCCACCTAATAGGCTCTTGTTAACTGTCAGTAAATGTATTGTATTCAAGCCCAAAAAACACACAAGAGTATAGTGCTGCAGATCAGAGCCTCTCACGGCACCGCTTCTAAAATGCCTTAAATCATGTAATAAAATATTGCAGTGTTTGTAAAGCATAGTATTATTAATAAAGGTCACCCTCGTATAATCGCCACCCTCGTTTAAGGGCTGCAGTCATTTTGATCAATTTAAAATAAACGCTGCAACACCAAATTGAAGTAATACGGTATATACCCAGCCCTCGTTATATCGCCCCTCACTATACTTCGGATTTGGATATATAGCGGTCCTGGAGTTGGCTCCCCATTTTTACTGTCTAACTGTGTATGCCTTAGCTGCAATATACATAGGCACTTAGATTTACTGTTCGCTTTATTTCGTACTGCACACCACAAACAACAATATATAAAACAATTAAAAACAAAGCATTAATATCGTACTGTTATCATATACACACTTATTGCACAATAACACAAAGCAAATCAAATATCTACTTGCTGAAGCGGTTTTTATTTTAGCCAATGAGGTGTTCACTTGTGGCAGCAGTGCATTAGCAAAAGTCACAAGGCAGTGACGTCAGCTCCCTAGCAACAAGCCTCCTGTGTTGGGAATGGATTCTTTCAATGCAGCGGGTTTGTGCATTTGAGAAAGGAGAGGAAGACTCATGAAATTAATTGGAGACCGAAGTTGACGAGCAGCAATTACCCTCCGCTGTACAGTGAAAAATGAGAAAAAGCAGGTTGTGTGGAGGATTTATACTGGACCCTGACGCCCCCCTCTCACTATATCGCGGCCCTCAATATATAGCCGATTTATATTGGACCCCGACACCCGTGATATATCGAGTGGGTGGTGTACATATATAAAAGAAGAATTTTGTAGGTTGTATTTAAAATAAAAACATGTATTGTAAAAGACAGTCAAAATGACTGTTTTGGTGGTTCTAGGTGGGCGAGATTATAACTTCCTTATTTTCACAATCCTGCCTTTCAAACGCTGTCAGGGTATTTAATACATGTATATTGCAAAAGTCATAGACAGACAACCACATAATTTTCAGACACACAGAGTAATTTAAATTTGAAAACCTCAAACCGTCAAAATAACTGCCATGGTAGTTCTAGTGTTAAACGAACTAGTTAACAAAAAGGAAAAATATCTCTCCGAAAAGCAGTGAAAGTGAAAAAATAATGTGAGCAGTGTCATTAATAATAACAAATCTATAAAGTCCCTACTCTTACTAGATAATGGAGAGTCTGTGTTGCAGTTTACCATTTATTTTGTTTTCTTTCACTAACTGTATCAGCGAGTGTTTCAGGCCTGCTCACTGCAGTTACTCACAAACCAGTCCCCACTCTGGAGTTGAGGCTGTCAGCTTCAATCAGGCCAGGGATCCTACCCAGACAGGAAAAGGGATTTCTGCGCAGTACAGTAGAATTGACGACTGGCCCATTCACAGGTAGGTGATTATTAAGTTTACAAACTATAACTTGATTTCTAAATATTTCTTCCGTCTTGATAGCCTCTTTGTCTTCCTCATTTGCGGGCAGCAAAGGGTCAAAGCTCTGTTTCACAACTTTCCCTTTCAGACTCCCTAAAGCCCACGTTGCTTCCCTGTGTCTCGATCAAACTCCTCCCCTAACTGTTTCAGCCATTGTCTCATAGTCAGGTTTTAACACTCCCACTAACATCTGCACAATATTAGAAATGTACATTCTAGAAAGTTCAGCCAGTTGATTGAAAGGAATTTATAATGAGAGGAGGTCCCATAGTTAAGATTGACATTCCTAAATCGCTGTGGCCGGTGTGGATCAGAGCACATACAGCATTCTATGCAGCAATGCTGATAAAGCAGAATTCCTAGCCTTGGTCCAACCAGGTGGGCTACATGTGCATGCTAACAGCTTAAGTTAACCTGTAAGAATGTATAGCACTAAAATGAATTTGTGATTTACATAAACGTATCTACCAAATATAAATTCATGGATTTTCTTGGTATAAATCAGTATTTTCACATGCTTTAGCATGATAAAAAAATAAAAAATTAAAAAAACTATTGCTTTTGTAAACTCGTGAACTTTGTAGTAAAAATCTGCATAACTAATAACGAAAAACATTGCATATGAGACGTGTGTGTGTAAAAAAGGTCTCTCAGAGGACAGCAAGATCTTTCTTAGGGAACGTGGTTGATTAGACCTGCTTATGTATATAGCAAGCTGAATGAACATATGTTAAGAAAATGAAGTTACAATGAATATTTTAAGAGACCTTTTAAATAGAACAATCAATTTAAATACTGCATGACTGACAGGCTTGGTGCAGCGCTTCGGCGCTTGGTGCAGCGCTTCTGCGCTTGGGACTCCGTGCTCCACGCTCGACGCACGCACCTTCGGTGCTTAGAGCTTGACGCTTAGGCGCTCGACGCTCAGTGCTTCGACGCTAGGCGCGTCGACGCTCGGTGCACGCACCTCGACGCTCGACGCTCGGTGCACGCACCTCGACGCTCGGTGCCGGGCGCCTCGACGCTCGGTGCACGCACCTCGGCGCTTCGACGCCGGGCGCTCGGCGCTCGGTGCGTCGGCGCTTCGGCGCACGCACCTCGGCGCCGACGCCGGCGCTCGGCGCTCGGTCGCGCCGGCGCCGACGCTCGGTGCACGCACCTCGGCGCTTCGGTGCCGGTGCCTCGGCGCTTCGGTGCACGCACCTCGGCGCTCGACGCCGGCGTCGGCGCTCGGTCGCGCCGGCGCCTCGGCGCCGGTGCACGCACCTCGGCGCTCAGTGCCGGCGCCTCGGCGCTTCGGTGCACGCACCTCGGCGCTCGACGCTCGGCGCTCGACGCTCGGTGCGTCGGCGCCTCGACGCTTCGGTGCACGCACCTCGGCGCTTCGGTGCACGCACCTCGGCGCTCGGCGCTCGGCGCTCTGTCGCGTCGATGCCTCGACGCCGGTGCACGCGCACCTCGGCGCTCGGCGCTCGGCGGCGTCGGCGCTCGGCGCGACGCACCTCGACGCTTCGGCGCTCGGCGCCGACGCCGGTGCGCCGGCGCCTCAACGCTCGGTGCACGCACCTCGGCGCTCGGTGCTTCGGCGCCGACGCCGGTGCACGCACCTCGGCGCTGACGCTTTGGCGCTCGGCGCCGGTGCGCCGACGCCTTTACAACAGTGGCAACCATGTCCGGGTTCCACCGTTGCGTCACCTGCCAGGCAAAATTGCCGGGCGAGCGATCCGCATGGCGACTGTGTAGCGTGCCTGGGACCAGAGCACGCCGCGTCTGCCTTAGCAGACAGATCGTTTTGCGCAGATTGCGCTAATTTTCAACAGCGCACTCTTCGCCAGAGGGCGAGGAAAGCGGTGGGTGGCCATTCCCCTTCCTCAGGGTCTTCTTACACCCTGTCTGCCCGCCCGTCATCCACGGCGACTCCGCCGTCGCACTGCGGGTATCCAGTAGCCCTTCCCAGCTTACAGCTGGCCAAAGGTCTCCAGACCGTAGAACATGAGCGCTCTCATAGCCCGTCTATTCGCCCCGAGGCTCCTCCCCTCGCAGGGAACGTTCCCGTCGGTCACGGTCTCGCTCCCTGTCACCCGCCGTAGGGGACGCTCCCGTTCTCCTCGGCGGGACAGGCGCTATAGGGACAAGTCAGGTGTGGCAGAGCTCACATCCAAGATGTCCCAGTTTATGGATGTAATGATGGGCCAGCAATCGTTGCTGATGTCCCTTACCAGCAGGGCACCACCGGCCGAACCACTTGCCAGTCAGCCGGCGCTTCAGCCACAGCCTCTGGCCGTCCCTGTTATCCAACAACCCCAAGGGGTATGGGATGTAGATGCCATTTCCAGGGATGCTTCTGAAGGGGAGCCTCTCCTTGAGGAGGACAGTGTGGAAACTGACCTGGCATCCCAGCATTCAAAGCAGAACATTGACTCGGAGGTGCTGGACACCAGTGATCCATTGTGGTCGTTGGTGGAGCGGGCAACTCGTCACCTGGGACTTGAGTGGCCAGCCGTGGAATTACCTCGGCGGTCGCTGTTTGAGTCGCCATCGGTGCGGTCTCCACTGCCCAGGGCGCCCCTGCCTTCCCTGATTTCATCAAGGAGGTACAGTCCACCTGGGGGCCCCTGCTTCTTCACCGGCAACCGGCGGAAGGCCTCCGCGTTTGCCATGCAGAGAGCGAGTGAGGCTGGTCTGGCGTCTTTTCCACCGGTCGATGCTGCTTTTGCAGCCCTGGTTAAGACCCCGACACTTTCGGGTCTGGTTAAGGACCCTGCTTGTCCTAACAAGCAGTGCAGGACCACTGAGATCCATTTGAAGAAGGGCTACTTAGCGGCTACAGAGGCAGTTCGGTTGTCCAATGTGGCCAGCCTCCTTTCAGTTTACCAGGCGTCCCTGGTGAAAGATCTCCCAGAGCACCCGTCGGCGTCTCTGAGGGCGGAATTGGTGCTGGTCGCGCAACTTCTTGTTAAAATGGCCCAGTTGAACACACGGGCTCAAGGCAGGAGTATTGCTTCCCTGGTGGTCGCCAGAAGGCAGCTCTGGCTCTCGCAGGCGAGAGTTCAAGAGTCTGACAAGGCTCCTTTGTTAGATGCCCCTATTACGCCAGGGCACACGTTTGGCCCAGCGGTGGAGGAGATGCTCCAACGTTCTGTTAAGGCCCGGGAGGCATCTCAACAATTGGCTAAAATGTGGCCGCATAAGCCCTTCCAGCCAAGGCGCCAACAGGAGCACCAGTGGCGTAGACCACCACTGCAGCACCAGCCACGGCCAGGGGTACTAAGTCCTCTCCCTCAACCACAGCGCGCGGTCAACCTTCATTTTCAAGACCGCAGCGCGGAGGGTGGCGCCCTAGAGGTGGTGGCAGGCCACGCCCTCGGGGCTCTGGCCATGCCCCTCGCGAACGAGCCCAGCCTAAACAGCCCTGAGAACACCAGGCAGCTGTTAACCCGCCCCTACACTGTCTCCCAGCTCCAGTTCTGGCAACAATGCACCAACGACATCTGGGTGCACAAAACTATATCCACCGGGTACACCCTTCAGTTCCAGTTAAAACCTCCCCCCTTCCGGGAGTGGTTATAACTGCAGTAAAGGACTCGGTTCAGTCCTCAGCTCTGAATGTGGAAATACAGGCATTGCTCAGCAAGCATGCCATTCAACAAGTAGACCCTGCTCTGATCGACCAGGGGTTCTATTCCAAATACTTCCTGGTGCCCAAGAAGGACGGCGGGCTCCGTCCTATTTTAGATCTGCGAGTACTGAACAAATACCTGCGGGTGTTATCGTTCAGGATGCTTACGCACAGGCACATCATTCAGTCAGTCCGGCACGGCGACTGGTTCACCACCGTGGACCTGACAGATGCGTACTTTCACGTTCCCATCTGCCGGGTCACAGGAAGTATCTGCGTTTCGCATTTCAGAGCAGGGTATACGAGTTTTGTGTCCTTCCATTCGGCCTGTCACTAGCTCCTCGAACCTTTTCGAAATGTATGGATGCCATTCTAGCTCCCTTGCGGGCTCAAGGTGTCCGACTGCTAAATTATCTGGACGACTGGCTGCGTCTGCGCGCAGTCGAAGGAGCAGGTGGCACAGCACACAGTGATGGTTACAGACCATCTTCAGCGGCTAGGTCTGAAGATCAATTCAGAAAAGAGCCGCCTAGTGCCGAGCCAACAGACCGAATTCTTGGGTCTGCATCTGGACTCAGTGTCCATGGAAGCGACCCTGTCGACACAAAGAGTTGCCTCATTAGAGCGGTGTCTCTCCCTATTCAGGTTGAGACAGACAGTCAGCATGGAGCTGTGTCAGCGCATGCTGGGGTTGATGGCTGCCGCCTCACAAGCCCTTCCTTTGGGCTTACTACACCAGAGACCTCTGCAGGCCTGGTTCAATGCCTTCGCGTTGCATCCGCGGAGAGACAAACACCGCAGGCTAAGGGTATCCCGAGCCTGCTGGGAAGCGCCACGCTGGTGGAAAGTTCCATCAAACCTCCGCCAAGGCGTGCGCTTGGGTCCCGTTTTCAGGAGGCAGGTCATCACGACCGGCGCTTCCAACCACGGTTGGGGAGCAGTCTGGAGCGGGACAGGGACCCGTGGAGTGTGGTCAGGACCCTGGAGGTCAGCCCACATCAATGCTCTGGAGCTCAGAGCGGTGGACCTCGCCCTCCGGCACTTCTTGCCAGTGCTTCTAGGCAAGCATGTGTTAGTGCGGTCAGACAACACCACAGTTGTGGCGTACATCAACCGCCAGGGCGGCTTGCGGTCCCCGGTCTTCACCGGATGGTAGCACGGATGTTGCTATGGGCACAACCGCGTTTAACCTCTCTGCGTCGCGGTTCATCTACCGGGCAGAGTCAACTACGCAGCGGATCTCCTATCCAGAGGAGGCCCTCTTGCTGGCGAATGGCGTCTCCACCCTCAAGTGGTAGAGCGCATCTGGGAATGGTTCGGCACAGCCCAGGTGGATCTCTTTGCTTCGCAAGAGACCACGCACTGCCCCTATGGTTCTCAGTGAAGGATCTCCACAGCCCCTAGGAGTCGATGCACTGGCTCACGAATGGCCGCCAGGGCTCCTATATCGCGTTTCCACCGATTCGATGCTCCCGCCTTCTTAGAGAAGGTCAGGGTAGAGCAAGCGACAGTGATTCTAATCGCTCCTCGGTGGCCTCGGAGGATATGGTTCCCGAGCCTGGTGCAGTTGTTGCACGGTCGGCCGAGGGAGCTCCCTCTGCGGCGGACCTGTTGTCCCAAGCCCAAGGAGGGCTATGGCACCCGAACCCCAAGCTCATGCAGCTATGGGCTTGGCCCCTGAGCAGGGCGCCTGTCAGCCTTAGGGCTCTCGACGGCGGTTATTTCGACCATTCAGAGTGCTAGAGCACCCTCTACTAGGTCGCAGTATGCATTATAAGTGGCAGTTGTTTCAAAGTTGGTGTCTGGCGGAAGGCCATGACCCAATATCCTGCCCTATGGCAGTGATCTTACAGTTTCTACAGAAACTGTTAGATGAGGGAAATCTCCCTCTACACTTAAAGTGTACTTAGCCGCCATATCGGCTTGCCATGTGCGTATTGACGGTTTGTCACCAGGTTGCCATTTTCTGGCATCGCAGTTCCTAAAGGGCGCAAGACGTTTGCGGCCTCCTAGGACGACCAGTCTACCGTCATGGAGCCTTGATGTGGTGCTGGAAGCCCTTACCAAGGCACCGTTCGAGCCTCTCCACAGCGTGGACATGAAGCTTCGTGTCTATAAAAACTGCGTTTTTGCTATCAGTGGTTTCAGCAAAAGCGGCGTGGGCGAAGTTACACGCACTGTCAGTGCATTCTTCATGTACTCGTTTCGCAGGAGGCGGTTCTAAGGTCTCCATGCGTCCAAACCCGCCTTTTACCCAAGGTCATATCCCGTTTCATATGAACCAACCAGTCGAGTTGATGGCGTTCCATCCTCCTCCTTTTCTTCCCCAGAGGAAGAACGGTTACACAGGCTCTGCCCGTGCGGGCATTGAGATGTTATATTGACCGCATCAACGGCTGTGAGGCAAACTGAACAATTGTTCATATGCCATGGTTCTAGGACTTTGGGTCAGCCGTTGTCTAAACAACGCCTTTCCCACTGGATAGTGGATGCTATTAAATTAGCTTATGAATCTGCAGGCCTTCCACCACCAGGGCAGTTGAAGGCGCATTCCACTAGGGGTATGGCGACATCCTGGGCCCTCTTTAGAGGGGTGCCGGTGTCTGACATTTGCGCTGCAGCCAGTTGGGCTACACCGCATACTTTTATGAGGTTTTACGGTTGAGCGTACTGGATTCCTCTGCTCCACTGTTCGAGCATCTGTACTACACTCTATGATCCCTCAAGATGCGGACGTATAGAGTGGTTGACAGCATGGTGTTGACTATTCCACCTTAGGACAGGTGTCATTGCGAGCATAGGCGGCTGTGGCGCAGCTCGCATATCGCGTAGATGTATTCCCTACACAGTTGCGTTATGGCGTAAGTCTGTCCTACTGCCGAGAATCCTCCCTCGCGACAGCTTGGGTACACTGTCCCCATATTTGATGGTTATTTTCGACTTGAAGGGAGCGATAGGTTGCGGATGCAACCCGGTTCCCTGAAAGAGAAAATAACCATCAACTGCGTGGTCGCTCCAGAGGTCTTCACGGCCTGAAGAGCAAAAGAGGACGTGAGTCTCTGCGCGCTGCGTATAGTAAGCTCCGAAGGGGGCGGGCTTACGTGGCAGCTCGCGCAGAGGCCTATCGGCAGCTTTGCTATAAAAGCTCAGCCAATCGCTACTGCCTGACGGCAATATCCCCATATTTGATGGTTATTTTCTCTTTCAGGGAACCGGGGTTGCATCCGCAACCTATCGTTCTTTGAAGTAAAGAAGCACATGCAGTGCAAGTCCAAAATGGGCCATATACCTATGCCCCTCCTTGCTTTTAATTTTTTTTGGTGATAATTTTGAATGATACGAGTCTGTGTCAACATACCAAGCAAAACTATAAATGTCCAAAATAAACATGACAACGCTTTACTTCAGACATTTACTGGTAAATCTCAAGAATAACCAAGTGCTTTGTAAGTCTTCAGGAGTCTAGTTGTGCCAGAAGTGTTACTGCCTGTATTTGTGGCATTTTGTGTCATAACCAAAGTATGATTTTCTGTTGAAAAAAAAGGTCCTAAATTATTAAATTTGCATTTAACAGAATGTCATTTTTCATTAGACGATTATGTATTTGGAGTACAATATCCTTCAACATCATTCTAAATTGTTTTATATGTAAATTTACCAGAATGTTGGTTGTTCTACATAAGTGGATCACAATATTGTTCAGTACAATTTTGAACTACTATAATTTGCTCAATTGTGCATTACCAAGGCCATAGCCAGCTATGAGGTACCCAAGGCACAGGCCTCGGTTAAAATCATAGTAGTCATTATTTATTTAGGCTCTTTTACACGTTGCTTAGCCGCAGTGCAAGGGCAAGTGCCTCTGTGATGAGTGATTATTTTGTTAATTAAAAATGTGCATGCATAAATACATAAATTGTTCAAAATGAATGATTATTTTATTAATTGACCATTTACATGCAGGAATAAATACATTCTTCTATGACAAGCAGATATAAACAGGTGAACATTTATATCAGTTACATTTTCTTTTCATTATTACTGCTAATTTTATTTATAAATATTTATTTTGAGAAAATAATCGAAGTAGTGTCCATTATTGCTTATAAAGATCCTGAGAATAAATGTTTATTATTGCATTGCAATGTTACTGTTTGCTTATAAATTATTAGCGTTATGTAGTTTATTTACCAGTATTTATTCTGTCATTCTTGCTGTTTGTAAAATGCTGCTTTGGTAATATAATATTCTGTGTATATGTTTACTGATTATGTAGATAAATTGATATGCACACAATAGATAGAAAGGCAAAGTCTGATGAAACAATTAATATTTTTCAACAACACTTTCAAGAAGTATTGTAAGGTCCCTCAGGTCATAGAATAAAAAAAATGGAACTTTATTTCTTTGAAAAACACTAAGCGGAATAAATAATAATAAAAAAAATATATAACAGTTTTATTTTTTATATACAAAATATACTAAATAGTGCTGAAAAAAAACTAAAGCAGGTTTTTTTTATGTTTTCTGAAGCACTTAATGTTCTCCAGTGTTATGAAAAAAAGGACATCAATTACAAGACGCTACTGTAAAAAATAGATTGTTAGTGAATTTTTATAGGAAGAGCCAAAAAAAGTCCTGGGGGAGCATCCCACTGAAAATGCTTGGTCCTTAAAAGCAGACGGATCTCTGTGACAAGGAACATGACAGTGAGGATGCTGCATTGATTAACATGTCCATCAAGACAGTCTTCCAGGTGTTCCTAGATTGGCAATGAAAGCACAACTCTGTTCACAAACCAGTCACGTGCAATATATTGTGACAAACAACAGATGGCCCAACTCACAGTCAATTTCAACACTGGATGTGTCACACCTGTTCTATTTGGGTCATGTCTTTGTCTTTACCATCATTTTTTGACACAAACTACAAGTACACAAGTTGTAAAACAACACTGATTTATAATGGAAGCCAAATTTGGAATCAGACAAACCATCATCAATCATCACAAACATTTTATAAATGGCCTAAAAAAAACATGTACAAAAATGAGAAATATGAACATTTGGACTTAATACCTTTCATTGCTTGGTATAAGTTGTTCAGCACCCAGTGGCAAATTCAAAGCACTTTCTGCATGTGTTTTAAGAGGGCCTTTCTCCTAAAACAACAAAAAAACATGTTAAATAAGATTAAGGCTCCACAAAAGGAAACCAAATTAGAATGCAAAGGAGTGGAATAATATAACCAGATAAGTGGTCCTACCCACTATTAAGGCCATTCTGGATTTCTTTGGCAAGTGAGTGTATACTTAGAATAGTTTACCCCTGGCAGCATAAAAGACCTTGCAGCTGCATCGCACATAAAGATACAGCAACAGACTTTGGTCTTTATTCCTAGAGGGTAAATACAATAGGTTACATAAAGTACTGCTATTCACACAGACCTATTCTCAGTTCAAAATGCACGAATTATAGATTATAGATTGTTTCAGCAATACGCTGTGGTCTCACGCTCACCCCTCTGTTCATGTCCATGTCCATGAACACGTCCACCAACTTGCCCACCTTCTCCAGCCTGCTCCATGTTTCACCACAATTTGTGATTTATTTTGGGGTTAACATCAACCTTTTATGCTTGAGTGATATTTGATTAGAGTTTGATAAATTGTGAAATTTGCATTTCCATGTGTGGAATTTTTATTTAAAGTAATGAGCATTAATTCTGAGTAGGGATGCACTAAATCCAGGATTCGGTTTCGGATTCGGCCCGAATACCTATTTTTTGAGCAGGGTTCGTATTCGGACAAATACTTAGGATTTGGTGAACCGAAACCAAATCCTACATCCGCCCAACACACACACACACACACACACACACATTTAATACATCCCTCCAATGTGTGCAGTTCTTCTTTAAATAAAAGACACAAATCCGGTATTGAATGTAACTGTTGTATTTAACAACAGGTATTCAGGAAAAAGAACACGTTTGATGAACTCTCGTAGTCGCAGCTCTTTTTTTGGGGGGGCCAAATTAATTTTATTATCTTTTTTTTATTATTATTTTTTTATTAAATTTTTATTGGATCAAAAGTCAAGAGAATAATCGCAGCTCTCAACTCCCTAAATTACTGGTGGCATACGCAATAAACACGTCACGCAGCTGCTGAATGCAGACATACCCCTGTATGCAACAGCACATTCACATCACACTTTTCATGGAGTAAAGTTATGCAGTAAACCTGTAATATATAGTAACAGCAAACTATTGTAGACTTTTGTGCTTTGCTGCTTTGTCTGTGAAATGTGTTCTAGAGATCATACTGAGATAAAAAAAAAAACAGTGTGCACAGAAATTTACAACTGTCAGATGTGCAAGACGTTGTTGAACAATATGCTTTAGTAAATTAACTTACGTTACGTTATTGTAATGTGCCAATACAAGTTGAACCATTTGGGAACTGCTGTGTGTTATTAAAATAATTTTGAAACTATTTCATAGCCTATTTGATAGGTGTTACACACACGGTGCATTTAAATCAGCGTAGGTTTTTATTTCACAGGGAGATTCAGGTCACTCACAGTAATTTTTTCCTCAGCTCTCAGATCGGTTGACACGGGATGAAACGTCATTAATAAAAATAGTGGGTTTTGGCAAAGATGTAGCTCTCCTTTCTTGTAAAGGTAAAGTAAACGGCTCTGTATTTTGACATTTTTTACATTTCTGTTGTGGGGGAGTTGCTAGCGGTAAATTGTGTACGTTTCAAACTAAAATCTTATTCAGGGATATATTTCCATTCGTTAATAAAAATACTATTAACTAAAAGGCTCAATAACTATAGATTGTGCATGTCCCTTGTTAGTAGCTGCCAGTCTGTTTTTCATTCAACAGTTTCCTTCAGTTTTCTTGACAATTTTTGTATGACTGGGTATTCGGACAAATCTTTTGAAATGGATTCGGTATTTGTCCGAATCCCAAAAACTTGGATTCGGTGCATCCCTAATTGTGAGCAACAGCATAAGGGTAAATGTGTTTTGAAAACGAGACACTCACTTATGAAACATTATTATTAGTATTTGTTTATTTAGCAGACACCTTTATCCAAGGCGACTTACAGAGACTAGGGTGTGTGAACTGTGCATCAGCTGCAGACTCACTTACAATTAGGTCTCACCCGCAAGACAGAGCACAAGGAGGTTAAGTGACTTACTCAGGGTCACACAACAAGTCAGTGGCTGAGGTGGGATTTGAACCGGGGACCTCCGGGTTATAAGCCCATTTCTTTAACCACTGGACCACACAGCCTCATGTATTAAAGTGATGGAATTGCATTAAGTAAACAATAGCGATGGTTAGAATTTTGCATTTTGTGTGTGAACCAGAGAAATCTGTCAGTAGTTTTGCAAATGAGGAGTCAGTTTTGGTGTTTGTGTTAACTGTTTTGAGAATTGTGTTAATAATTTTAAGAATTTTGCTTTAGCAATTGAGAAAAACTCTAAAAAGAAAATTGAAGAGTTGAGAAGGCAAGACAGAAAGCCACCTTGGCAGGTGTTACACAACTTCAAGGTACATCACATGCATAACTACAGCACTGCTGAATGTAACTTTACAAGTGTTATTAAAACAACATATGTTTTACTTACTATGAACAGTGGTGATAGTATATGCATAACTTCCTTTGATGTAGTACAGTCAAATTCAAAGAATTAGCCAAGTTAAGATTTCAAGAGCCAAGTTCTTACAATTATTCTGTCTCCTCCAATAGGCATACTCAGGAAAGCATATGGGCCATATTCATAAAACATGGCAGTAATTTCTAGCCATTAAAAAAAAAATTACCTGGCACTATTTAACACGTGATTTATAAAACTACTGCCTGGTTATTTTAGCGGCCAGTAATGGGTTTAGATGTGATTTACCATCACAGATTGTTACCCAGTGATTTTATCGAGCCAGTTGTCAGAGGTATACAAATGAGTCGTACCCCCTACTTAAGACGTCAATGGCATACATCGTGTGTTTACACCTTCATGTTATGGCTACTAGACGTGTTTGTAGACAGGCAGGTTGTCCGAAATTACGAGATGTCAGGTTTAAAAATAATAATATTTCAACACACAGGTGCTGGATGCGAGTGTGACGTTACGTATAGGTGCAATATATGATTTTTGATTTTTAAAAATATATTATTTTTATATAGCATATATATGCACGCCTTCCTGAAAAAAAAATTGCCACGACCAGAAATATAATGTGTCACAGTTCATGATATTTTACTTTTGGTTGAGAAAAAAAAGTTTGAAATCTAATGTTAGCACACATTTCCTTTGCACCGCACAAGAAAGTATAGAAGGCACAAGAGCATCAGCAAGCTCTGATTATTTTTCTCATACTATTATTATGTTGAAAACTTTCATTTGGATGACAAAAAAGACACCACTTAAATTAGATAAAAATAAAATTAATTGTTAAATGACAGAAGAATAGCCTTATTTGTTACTGTATTCCCTCAGTTTGCAAATTCCTGCACAATTCATTCAAATACAATACACACAATAACATCTCAAATCTGTTTCTCATACAGCACACTTTACTATACAAATGTGGTTGTGTGGTCCAGTGATTAAAGAAAAGGGCTTATAACCAGGAGGTCCCCGGTTCAAATCCCACCTCAGCCACTGACTCATTGCGTGACCCTGAGCAAGTCACTTAAACTCCTTGTGCTCCGTCTTTCGGGTGAGACGTAGTTGTAAGTGACTCTGCAGCTGATGCATAGTTCACACACCCTAGTCTCTGTAAGTCGTCTTGGATAAAGGCGTCTCTAAATAAACAAATAATAATAATAATACTGTACAACTGAAACGATGTAAATAAGTATCAAAAACATTTAAAATAAATGGGTTTATATTGCCTAAATAACAAAGCACATATAAGCAACCGAAGCTATGCGTTTATACACAGACATACTATAATTGAAATGACATGAATAAACAAACATTTGAACCGACTGGGCTTCATTTACAATCGTTTACAAAGTATAAGTGCTGGCACAAATTACACAGATCCTGCGCTTTTCAAAATATGCAGTGCACTTACCGCAGACTGTCTTTGCGCATTTGGCACAGCTATCAACAGTAACCCAAATGCTCCACAGGCATATACTAGTGCAATGAAAGCGTTTAATTCCTCCAAGCGCATTGACCAGGGATCACCTTGTAGTTGCCCCACGGGATCTCCTGCGCCCTCAGTGTCACTGCTGCTGGAAGATTCATCCAAAATCAATCTGCTTCAAAGCCAGATTCATCATTGTCCGTCTCTGCTGCATCAGAATTGTTGTTTGGTAAAATTTGCAGTAATTTCAAACACTGCTTTGCTGTCCTGTGTCTTCTGCAATCCATTTTCAATGTGTATTGGGGTAACAATGAATTTCTTAGAAAAACGAGCGACTTGTATAGTAACCTGAGTGCAAACAGACAGCCTGGCACCGTGAGGTGACAAGGCTGATTGGAGGGCTATCAGGAAGCTCATTGAAACAATATTGCTGCTCTAGAAAGAGTGCAAAGAAGAGCAACCAGAATTATTCCGGGTTTAAAAGGCATGTCATATTCAGACAGGCTAAAAAGAATTGAATCTAGTCAGTCTTGAACAAAGAAGACTGCGCAGTGATCTGATTCAAGCATTCAAAATTCTAAAAGGTATTGACAATGTCGACCCAAGGCACTTTTTCGACCTGAAAAAAGAAACAAGGACCAGGGGTCACAAATTGAGATTAGATAAAGGGGCATTCAGAACCGAAAATAGGAGGCACTTTTTTACATAGAGAATTGTGGGACTCTGGAACCAACTCCCCAGTAATGTTGTTGAAGCTGACACCCTGGGATCTTCAAGAAGCTGCTTGATGACATTCTGGGATCAATAAGCTACTAACAACCAAACAAGCAAGATGGGCCGAACGGCCTTGTAAACTTTTGTTCTTAATAGAAATGTCATAAGGCCGCTCACTTGAGGAATGCAGACTGATATAATCAAACTTCAATACATGGCTGCAAGTCCCGACTGATAAATACAAATAATACCACAGCATTTAATTGTTATAATATGTATCAGTCAATTTGACCGCGCATGTTTGGAATAGGCATGACAGTATTTTATCTCGCTCATTTTTACAGCCACGCTATTCTTTCTTTGTCGGTAATTAGTACATATATTTAGGAAAAGTGAGGAAAGCACAGCTCTGTATCTTAAACACACACACCACAATTTAAATTTAAATTCTAAAAACGGTCAAAATGACCACCTTGGTCTTTCTAGTGTTATAGACCTTCTTGAAGACTATACAAAAACATGTTCTTTCATAGTAGTATAACATTATTTTCACTTTGTTATAAATGAAGCCAACTGTTGCAACACAAGTTACATTCCCGTGTTACCAGAAGAAACAAAATTGTCAGTTTTTTGCGAGTTGTTTAATTAGGAAAGTAACTTAAACACACAAATGCATTGTAAGGAAGTGAACATTTTGATTGGATTTCCACTCGGCTGTTGAGGAACTCCTGATAAAAGGTAACTGTTGGCCCAATTTATGTTCAGTCCTTTTGAAGTGTTACCAGATTTGGTCATGCTTTATTTCAAGGGCCGTTTTTTAGTTTATTAACTGTTAACAAACATTGTTCATTTTTAGCTTAGGGTTAGGCTTAGGGTTAAGGCTACTATAAACCTAATTTCAAGCATATGATCGACTGGGTTGTGGTGTTTGCAGTTTTAGCTGGCCTATTATATAATAACTAACAGTTAACAAAAAAATAAATAATGTACATTAACATGTTTATTAGCTGTTTGTTAACAGTTGATAAACAAAACCAAAGAAAAAAACGTCCCTTAAAATAAAGCATGACCAAAGGTTTTGACTGTGTGCCATTCTGAGTTTATGTAATTTGTATGTTACACAGCAAAACCTTAATCTTATCTTTTAATAAACAGAAATGCATTTCAAAGCTTCTAATGGACTACATTAACAACAGGCCAAATCACATTTTATTTAATCATCTGGACAATTAAATTCAGTTATTTTTTTTTATTTTCTTTTTCAAAAAAGCAAGTACCAGTATACACATTCAATTAAATTATCCATTGCTGTTAGAAACATGAGTGGGGCAAGGGAAATAAAAAAAATAGATAAAACATAAACATCAAACAGGAAATTGAATCAGTAAAAATGAATGACAGGAAATAACCAGCCTTCTAAATTAACTCAAATTAGCTTGCCTTTCTCACAATTACTTTAATGTATTTTTAGCCAAGACTTTAGTACAAGCATAAGTTTTTGTTTTTTTTTATAATAAATGCCACGAATTATGCTTTTAACCACTTTAGTTAAGATATATAAGCATTTTGGCTGGTGTTTTTTTTCAATGTACAGTAAAAAAAGGCACTAATCTAAATGCTTGTCAACTTGGCTTATTTTCTTATGGTTTTAATTTGGAATTCTGATGTGTGTTTAGAATTTATAGGTGATTAACCATTTTGTGAACACCACATTCACAGCCATTTTGTGAACACCACATCCACAGCATTTTGTGACCACCACATTCATAGCCAGTGTGACATGACAGCAAGTAGAAAAGTATTTCCTGGGTCAAAATGGTATGTCAGAAATGGGGTGAGTATAGATAGTAAATACAATAATGTGAAATCCACACTATTTTATTTTAAAGTATCTTCATGCATTAGAAACCGGTCGTTTTTATACAGCGTGTGTGTGAAAATAAAGGAAAAAGTAAATATTAAAGAGAAAGTGGTGTGGTTCTGAAAAATATAGCGTTATACATCCCCATGTGCCGCTACAACTGTTTCAATAACGTACCTCCAATTTTTCTTTTCATTGTTAACATCCTGACAACTCTTTACACTTATAACGATAGGTTACGGATGTAACCCCGGTTCTCTGGTATTCGCTGAGGATTTTATATCAAAGCTGCTGTTAGGACCCTCCTCGGAGTGACGTCCTTGGTCCCACCTCACCGAGGTAATAAATAGTCAACCCGCGGAGATGTCAGTCTCTTTTGCATTGAACCCGCGAATGCCAGTGATGTGACCTCACAAGGTTGGCGGTCATCTTCTCTTTCAGGGAACCAGGGTTACATCTGTAACCTATCGTTCCCTTTCAATTCAAAGTGCCGTCGCAAGGGAGAATGAGTGGACAGCATATGATGGACATCTCGCTACCACCATCTAGTGTTGGTGGTGTGAGCGTGCAACCTCAAGGACCATTGAAGAAAACACGCTCTTCAACAGTACCAGTGCATTTGCCACAGACTTGCCTTTTCACAATGGGCGCAGACATAAAAAGTTATGTTTTTATTGCATTTAGCAACCTGGCATTGTCTTTTATTCTGTGCGCCAGTGGGCGCTGGCTGAAGGTTGAGGGGCATTTGCCAGCCGGCTTTCGTGTCTCTTATTAAAATGTTTCTGCCATAGCTCCAGGGCTAGCTGCAAAATGATGTCCCTCCGAGTAATTGTGTTGCCGGTGCACTCCTTGTACAAAACCAAAGCGTTGATCAGCTGCCAGGTCCAAAACATTATAAAAAAACAACCACAGGCCACCTGCGAGTACCACCTTTGACAGAATACAGCCATGCTATTTGATCCAGTATATCCACACCAACAGCCTCTGGCTTTTGTTTAGCATCAGTCCTGATGGTCACTGATCTGTGCAGAGCTTAGAATACGCACATTTAAAAAAAAGAAAAAAATTGCACCGTCACACTCAGGGTGGTACAGTCGTTCTGCCTGAGAAATGTAGTGTAAATAATAATAATAATACTATATGATGTGTAGAATGACTTTCATCAGTGTTTCAAGCTCTCAACTATGGCAAGCCAAATTATCATTTAGAGATATCTCTAAATCATTTCCAGATATCTCTAAATATTTGAAGATATCTCTAAATATTTCAAGATATCTTCAAATATTTAAAGATATCTCTAAATCATTTTAAGATATCTAAAATACATTTAGAGATATCTCAAAATGATTTACAGATATCTTTAAGTGGAGCTTTAAATGAGATATCTGAAATGTATTTTTAGATATCCTTAAAATCATTTTAAGATATCTCTAAATGTTTTTGAGATATCTTTAAATACTTTTCAGATATCTTTAAATAATTTAGAGATATCTCTAAATAACGTCCTATTCATTTAAAAATATCTCTAAATCATTTAAAGATATCTGTAAATCATTTGAAGATATCTTCAAATAACTTCCTGTTCATTTAGAGATATCTCTAAATCATTTAGAGTTATCTCGAAATAACTTCCTGTTCATTTAGAGATATCTCTAAATCATTTGAAGATATCTTCAAATGAACAGGAAGCTATTTCAAGATATCTCAAAATGACTTCCTGTGAAAATGCTCTATGTTTTCAATGGACTTCCTGTCCATTTAAAGATATCTTCAAATGAACAGGAAGTTATTTAGAGATATCTCCAAATGATTTGGATATATCTCTAAATGAACAGGAAGTTATTTGAAGATATCTTCAAATGATTTACAGATATCTTTAAATGAACAGGAAGTTATTTAGAGATATCTTTAAATGATTTAGAGATATCTTTAAAACCATCATTTTAAGATCTCTTTAAATGACAGTTTGGCATGCCATGCTAGCACAATCCATATGGTTTCCATAGTATTTAAAGATATCTGTAAATCAATTTGAGATATCTTTATTTCATTTTTAGATATCTCAAATTGATTTACAGATATCTTTAAATTAATTTTAGATACCTTAAAAACTGCACAATTAAAGATATCTGGAATTCAATTTAAGAGATCTTGAAATGTTTTACAGATATCTCTAAATATTTCAAGATATCTTAACATGCAATTAGAGATATCTCTAAATGATAATTTGGCTTGCCATACTCAACAGGATTATAATATGTTATTTCACAATGATTTGGATTTTATTACAAAGCCCAGACAAAATTGTCTGCTATATTGTATTGATTTCAATATGCTGCATAACTGCGGGTCTGGCGATTTGAAGAAGCAAGTGCTTATAACTTATTCATTTTTACGATTCTGCAGCTGAAACACTGTATGGGTATTTAATTCAAATATTTAGTAACACTTAAGAAAAGACATGCACGAGATATTCACATACGCAGAGATATTTGAATTTGAATTGCAAAACATGTTCAAAAAACGGCTATAGTGGCTCTTGTGTTAAGTCAGTAGAACCTGGTAAATGTATGCGGAGAAGCCCAGCTAGCCGCAGTACAGATATCGGTCAATGAGACACCTCTAAAGAGGGCCCATGACGTAGCCGCACCTCTGGTAGAGTGCGCAGACACCCTCCCAGGTGGAGGTAGACCGGCATTGGTATACATAGTCAAACCCGTGCCCACAATCCAATGGGACAGTCGCTGCTTAGAGAGGGCTTGACCTCGGGTCCATTCACCATGACAAACAAAGAGCTGGTCAGACTGATGCAGCGCTCTTGTTCTATCCACATAGCATCTCAATGCCAGAACCAGGCAGAGGGAGGAAAGCAGGGTTTGTGCACAGAGACACTCTGTTTCCAATGTCCCAAATACGCATACAGGAACTGTGCACGGACAGTGCCTGTAGCTCACTGACCCGCTTAGCGGAGGTGATAGCTAATAAAAAGACTGTCTTCACAGAGAGACACTTCAGCGCTATGGAATGTATGGGCTCAAACGGGGCCTTAGTGAGGGCCTCCTCTACCACGTCTAGACTCCATTCAGGGAGGATGTCCTTTATAGGAGGATGTAACCGTCAAGCACCCTTTAGAAAACGGGTCACCAGTATATGCCCGGGGATACTGAATCGATGGGAACATGGCAAGCAGATATGGCTACTAGGTACACTTTCAATGTAGAGGGGGATTTACCCGTCTCTAGCAAAGCTTGCAGAAACTGTAAAATAACTGCTATAGGGCAATACACGGGATCATGGCCTCTGGCCATGCACCAATTTTGAAAATATTTACACCTGTAGGCGTACAACACTCTTGTGGAAGAAGCCCTAACGTTCTGCAGTGTATCGACTACTGCATCCGAGAGCCCTAAGGCGGACAGACGGTCCTGTTCAGGGGCCAGACCCACAGGTGGAGTCTTTCCGGTTCTGGGTGCCAGAGGTTGCCTGGCTGAGGAGATCGATGTGCAGCGGGATCTCTCAGGGCTGGCCTCGCAGCAATTGGCAGAGGTTCGAAAACCAGATTCTCCTGGGCCACCTGGGGGCCACCAGGAGAACTATCGTCTGGTCTCTCCTGACCTTCTCGAGGAAGGCAGGGAGCAGCGGTATAGGCGGGAAAGCTCTTTGGGCCATTTGTGCGCTAGGACATTGACGCGTAGTGCACCTCCGCAGCTGCGGAGAGAAAACCACAGGTGGCAATGGGTCGTCTCTGCCATGGCAAATAGATTGACCCTGGCTTCCCCGAAGCTCTCCCAAATTCGCTGCACCACCTGAGGGTGCAGTCGCCATTCTGACGGGTGAGGACCCTCCCTGGAGAGGAGGTCTGCCGCCCAATTCACCACTCCTGGGAGGTGTACAGCATGGAGGGACAGGAAGTGTCTCTGTGCCCAGATCAGTAGCCGAAAGGCTATGTGGTGTAACCCAGGGGACCAAAGCCCTCCCTGGTGGTTCATGCAGGCAGTGTGGTCCAGTAGTTAAAGATAAGGGCTTGTAACCAGGAGGTCCCCGGTTCAAATCCCACCTCAGCCACTGACCCACTGTGTGACCCTGAGCAAGTCACTTAACCTCCTTGTGCTCCGTCTTTTGGGTGAGATGTAATTGTAAGTGACTTTGCAGCTGACGCATCGTTCACACACCCTAGTCTCTGTAAGTCATCTTGGATAAAGGCGTCTGCTGAATAAACAAATAATAATAATAATAATAATAATAATAATAATAATAATAATAATAATACATTGTCCGTGCAGGCAAGGACATATTTGCGGAGCACAGGGAGGAAATGTTGCAGCACGAGGTGAACCACTTTCAGCTCTAGCACGTTTATGTGCAGGGATGTCCAGTGACCCGACCAGGATCCGCGGACTCCTCTGCCCGCCCAGATCACCCCCCAACCGGAGTTGGATGCGTCTGTTGTCACCACTTGACGATTGAAGATCACTCCCATTCTTATGCCTTCGCTCAGGTGAGGGGCTTGCCTCCACCAACGTAGCGCTTTCCAACATAGGCGAGACAGCCGACGGTGTCTGTCACGCTTGGGGTGTAGCCGAAAGGCATTGAGCCGTGCTTGAAGCGGGCACATTTGAAACAACCCCAGTTGGATGGCTGACGAAGCTGTGGCCATCAGACCCAGTCATTTTTGGCACAACACCAATTGCACTGTGGACCCTAGTTGAAACAGGGCCAGACAATTGCGAATGGCAGCTACTCTGTCCTCTGACAGGTAGGCTCTCATCATGAGGGAATACAGCCAAAGGCCCAAGTAGACCATCCTCTGCACCGGTATTAATTGACTTTTCGCATTGTTGAGGGTAAGACCCAGCCTCGACAGATGCTCTGTTACAAATGCTGTGTGGGCCTCTGCCCCCACCTGGGACTGGGAACCAATCAACCAGTCGTCCAGATAGTTCATCATCCTGATTCCTTTCAGCCGCAAGGGAGATAGGATGGCATCCATGCACTTTGAGAATGTGCGGGGGGCTAGAGAGGCCAAATGGCAGCACGGAAAACTCAAAGACGCTGGAGATATTTCCTGTGTGCTGGACGGATAGGAATGTGAAAATATGCGTCCTTCAGGTCCACTGTTGTAAATCAGTCGCCCGGCCGGACGGACTGGAGGATGTGGCGATGTGTGACCATCTGGAACCTCCTCTCCCTCAAGAACCTGTTGAGGTGTCTCAGGTCTAGGATGGGGCGAAGGACGCCATCCTTTTATTGCACCAAGAAGTGGTGTATTCTACACCACTTCTTGGTGCAATAGAGGTGTATTCTACTAGATGGATGGCTTGTTTTTGAAGTAGTGTTTCTAACTCTTGTCTGAGGGCCAAGACCTGGAGAGGGTTGTTCACAGATGTGACCGTGAATTGCAGTGCGTAACCGGTGTGTACAGTGGTGAGCACCCAGGAATCTGAGGTGCAATTGCGCCTGTATTGCAGATGGTGTTGTGTGTATGGGTTGGGCCTGAGGCTACAAGCTTTCAGGGCCCGCACTGGGGCTGCCTGGGGCGGTTCCGCTGGAACTGTCTCCCTGGCCGCTGGTGCACTGGCCCCGTCTGGCGTTCCTCCGTCCTTGTTGCTAGCTCCTTGCCTCTGAGGCCTGGAGGTGGTCCTCAGGTCATCCCTTGGTGCCATAGGGACCGGGGTAGTCCGGGTTACCGTGGTAACTGCCAGACGCCATAGCCTCCTCCTTCCCCATGCCGAAGCATGGGAGGGGAGCATCGCAGCCACCTGCCTCTGTGAGAGCGTTGCAAGATCCCCTCTACCACTGGTCCAGGTATGGCCAGGGGAGGGAGGCGCATCTAATAATGTGGACTTGTCCGCATCCGGGACCCTCGCTTGAGACAGCCACAGCTGTCTGTGTGCCACCACCAAGCCTGCCAGGCTTCTGCCCAGGGCTTGTCCTTGGAAACCCCAAATCTGTAACTGTCTCGCTCACTCAGAAATTACCACAGAAATAAAAGAGTAATGGACATCAATGAGAATTTAATTAGAAATAAATATACGGTAATGTAGTGTTGTTTATGATGCCAGTGTCAGTGGTTTTAAAGACAATAAAAGAAAGATGCTATATGGTAAGAAATAACAGAACAATTGGAAATGTATGGTATGTCTATCTCTTTATTTCACCGTAATTTTAGTCAAAGTGATGGGGAACTCCACACACTGGGTTTGTATTTCTGTAAAATGACACTTATTTGTTTTAATAATGTTAATCGATAATAATAATCACATTCACAAACTAACTGAAGATTTTGTTAAAACTGAAAATCAATAAAAAATTACATTGAACTAATTTTCTCAGTATTTACAAATAAATATGAGTAGATATATTCATTTTGAATAATTTACATGTTAAACCAGATCACATATAAACATTCACTGTTAAATGTCATTTTTTTTAGTGTGTGGTGCACCCAGACTATTTCTTTGTTTTATTTATTTTATTTCGTCTCCACAAAGGAGAAAAAGCAGACAGTATTTTCTGATGATGACTAGCTACAGTTGTGTTTTTTTTATGTACTCGTGCTGTATTCGTGTCGTTTGCTTTGCTTTGCTCCCGGTGTGCATAGCCCTTAAGTCTAGGTCAGTGGCGTAACTGTCAGCCTAGTGCAAAAATCTTCATCCATCACCAGCACCCCCCCACCCCCCAAAAAAATAAAATCTAGTGGTGTAGGTTAAGGTTTGTCATCAATCCCAAAGTTCTTCAGCAACTACTCACATCTAATACAAACCATAAAAGTGATTTCTGAAGTACAGTTGACCTTTTGTCAAAAAGTCAGTGGTGTCTCTTAGATATAATAATTTATTTCTTAGCCGATGCCCTTATCCAGGGCGACTTACAATTGTTATCAGATATCACATTATTTTTACACACAATTACCCATTTATACAGTTGGGTTTTTAGTGGAGCAATCTAGGTAAAGTACCTTGCTCAAGGGTATAGCAGCAGTGTCCCCCACCTGGGATAGAACCCACGACCATCCGGTCAAGAGTCCAGAGCCCTAACCACTACTACACACTGCTGCCCTGATATGAAAGCAACATTGTTACTAAAGCACATATATTAAAATCAACAAATTGTGATAGAGGTTGTAATAATGAACCTATCCCTGATATTATAGGGCACCCAGGTGGATTAACCAAAGCCTTATAGACTTTAGGTAGGTGTGACAGATATAGAATGATCTTTGGTGGTAAATCTCCCTCCTGACCTGTGAGGGTGCAAAGTAACGGGAACAGAGTACCCTGGACTGTTTGCCTGACAATTCATTCCCAGGGTTAAAACTAAGTTAGTCATCTAGAAAGGGGGTGGAGCTTAGGTGCACTAACTCAACAACCCGGAAGGGAAACGATGTGGCAGCCATGGATTGGAGGAGAGGATGCAATCGTTTACCAAGGGGTCATGTGTAACGGTAAAAGAAGGGGACGAAGCGACGTAATCTGTTCCTTTGTTTTGATTAAGAACAACCCGGAAGGACCTGTGTTTGTGAAATCGTATCGTGAGTGTTTGTTTGTTTTGTCTCCAATTGTTTCTTGTTGTTTAGTAGACGGCTAAACACATCCGGAGCCGTCACCAGAGGCCAACACCAACCCGGATTGCACTTCACTTGTTACCACGAAAAATTGTATTTAGCACCACGAACACTACAGCACTCACCCAGGACTGGTGACCGTGTTTGTGTATTGTGTGTGTAATATTGACTGTGTTTATTATTTGGAACTGCAATTCCTTTATTTAGAATAGTGCAATACCCATTGCTGGGTATTGTCTGGGTATTATTATTTACGATCATCAGACCAGGATTATAAATTAAACCACTTGCACTTGGATTACCATTGTCTGCCTTTCATTTAATCACAGCATCACTCCTGAATCTGTACACTGCAAGCCACTTTGCCACAGTAGAGTATAAAACACCAGCCTCTTTGGATATTGTTGTATTAAAAACCAATTATTATTAAGACCAATCTCAATCAGATTATCAATATTTCATTGTGGGGTAAGTGGTCAAGTTTTTATAATATTTTGTATTTAATTTTTCGAAACTTTCAGAAATATAATATTCCTTATCCAATGCCACTATCGATTCCCCCTTTATCTTCTGATTTAAAAAACACGTCTTCACATTTTAGTAGAGATTTTAAAACTTAGTTAAATTATGTTTGTGATAGTGTTTTTTATTCAATACTTTTTTCATATCCTTTTTCACTACTTCACTAAAAGTATGTATAGCTGGAATAGTCACAGGAGTATTATATTTTGATCTAGTTCTCAGCGGGCTAATGTCAGAGGGAGAGCTAATAACATCACTAGACTTTCTATGCAAGAAAAACGCTTTTAATCTCAGTTTTCTAAAGAAGTCAAATACCGTATTACTTCAATTTGCGCCGCAGCGTTTATTTTAAATTGATCAGAATGACTGCGGCCCTGAAACGAGGGCGCAGATTATAGGAGGGCGGCCTTTATTAATAATACTATGCTTTACAAACGCTGACAATATTTTAATACAAGATTTAAGGCATTTTACAAGCGGCACCATGAGAGGCTCCGATCTGCAGCACTACACTCTTGTGTGTTTTTGGGGCTTGAATACAATACATTTACTGACAGTTAACAAGAGCCTATTAGGTGGGAGTTGGGAGGTCCTTCTTTCCATGCTACAAGCATTTTTATAACATTTGAGAATAGGTGTATCTCTCTGATTGTTGTCATTCAATTGGATCACTCTTCTAGTCATTCCATTGGTAAACCCTCCATCAGCTAATTTTATTGGCTGTTTTGAATACAAGCAGATGACATCATATCAAAAAGACACCTCCCCATTTTCATTGAACAAAGAGTCGTAAATAACAGAAAATGCATTCAGTTAATACTCTTTTATGAAATAACTTTTCCTAAGTTATTCATTTTTACTTAATAATTACATTTCTATTCTCCTGATGTGTTTTCACACAATGCAGTACCAAAATAAATCATGCAAGTCCCATAACTATCATTCTAATTAATTAGATTTTAATCAATTTCTGGAATGATAAATTACTTAATTTTTAGTGCTTTAACTAAGGCTTTTAATAAACTACATATTCTATGTTTGTAAATTTAAGAGTTCCCAACCTGTAGTATTTTGTATTTCACTTGCACCTAACCCTGATCTATCTATCAACACTTATCTGCTCTTGAACTGCCCCGATATAAAATCATACTGTGCTTTATATTTGCTCTTATTAGGACTGAAGTCATTGTATTTTGTATCTTGCTCTTAATTGTACTGTAATTCTTGGTATGTATTTTTTATTTGTATATAACTGTAAATTGCCGTGTTAGGGCGTCTGCTAAGAAATAAATAATATATTGTTTTTATAACAGTTAACATATTTTTCCATTGAATACAATGTTAATTTAATTCCAAACAACCATCTCCATCATCCTCTAGATGGCAGTATTACTCTATTTTTGACCAGATCTCTTATTGAAAATGGAGACACAATGTCTTGTAGCGAATAATTTTTTGGCTCAAACATTTTGTTTGAAGCTCGATACTTAATCTGATAAAGATTTGAATTTGTTTAACAAAATCACAACTGTTTGCTCTTCACAGCAGGAATCTTTTTTTTTTAAAATCAGTTTTCCCAATTTATAATCTACTTAAGTCTAACTGACCAACACAGCAGGGGATTTAGCTTATCAAATGGCATTCTTTGGTATGAGATGAGTTTGTCAAAATCTCATGGTGTATTCTCATTGAAGCAAATATAAATTGCACTTTTACATGACACTCACTGTCCATGCTAAGGCCCCTGACGTAAGTCCTTGAACTGGGCATTACTTTTCCCCCACCTTTTTCCTCCTTAAACTCCTGCAGTCTGCTCTCTAGGGTCAGCTCCTGCCGTCACCTCCCGAGGGTCACCTCCTAACGTCAACCTCCCGAGGGTCACCTCCCTCCATCACCTCCCGAGGGTCAGCTCCTGACGTCAACCTCCCGAGGGTCACCTCCCTCCGTCACCTCCCGAGGGTCACCTCCCTCCGTCACCTCCCGAGGGTCAGCTCCTGACGTCAACCTCCCGAGGGTCACCTCCCTCCGTCACCTCCCGAGGGTCACCTCCCTCCGTTACCTCCCGAGGGTCAGCTCCTGACGTCAACCTCCCGAGGGTCACCTCCCTCCGTCAACCTCCCGAGGGTCAGCTCCTGACGTCAACCTCCCGAGGGTCACCTCCTGCCGTCAGCCTCCCGAGGGTCACCTCCTGCCGCCAGCCTCCCGAGGATCACCTCCTGCCGCCAGCCTCCCAAGGGTCACCTCCTGCTGTCAGCCTCCCGAGGGTCACCTCCTGCCGTCAGCCTCGCGAGGGTCACCTCCTGCTGTCAGCCTCCTGAGGGTCACCTCCTGCCGTCAACCTCGCGAGGGTCACCTCCTGCCGTCAACCTCCCGAGGGTCACCTCCTGCCGTCAACCTCCCGAGGGTCACCTCCTGCCGTCAGCCTCCCGAGGGTCACCTCGTGCCGCCAGCCTCCCGAGGGTCACCCCCTGCCGCCAGCCTCCCGAGGGTCACCTCCTGCCGTCAGCCTCCCGAGGGTCACCTCCTGTCGTCAGCCTCGCGAGGGTCACCTCCTGCCGTCAGCCTCACGAGGGTCACCTCCTGCCGTCAGCCTCGCGAGGGTCACCTCCTGCCGGCAACCTCGCGAGGGTCACCTCCTGCCGTCAATCTCCCGAGGGATCGCTAATGCCCTGTCCTGCACCACCTGGGACCGCCAAGCCTGCATCGCCTGGGAATGCCAAGAAAGAAGAGCGCTTTTGCAACTCACCCTTAGTACCTTGTCTGTGTGTGGTTATTTCCTGGTCTGTGACATCACCACTTGACCATCCTGTCACACCCTGGCAACACTGTAGCACATTTTATATTTTTGTACAAAAACCCTGTAATTTTTTTTTTTTTTAAATAATAATGTAGTCATTCCAACAGAGTTAGGAATATTGAATGCAATGTGCTACATTTATGTGGAGCGAAAAGGCTGGAGACAGATTACGTTTTTTTTTTTTCCTGAACATTGAAAACAAGCAGTAGAATGACTATTACTGGTCATGTAAATGCACAAGACAAATGTACCTTTATAATGTGTAACAGTTATTTAGCTAGTATTTGTTTCACATTAGAAAGCAGTTTCAGTTCACGGGGCGGAGCTATGCCACCTGGTAGTGTTTATTGACAGAGTTAGTGAACATATACACAAGGAGAGAGGGGCTCCGCCTCTTCAAGGCCCAACATTTACTTGATCGATAGACACGATAAACAGGAGGGGGGCCACCGTCTTTGAGGTGACCCGACATACGAGAGGGCACCGTCTCGAGGTTACCCGACATCTGAAGAGGCTCGCGAACGGAAGAAAACATAAAGTTAGTATCTGTTAAAACATGTAATGCGTGGTGTTCCGCCTCTTGAAGCCCAACATAATAGAAGGGGGTTCCGTGGCTGAGGAGACCCGACAAACAGGAGAGGGCCACCGTCTTTGAGGAGACCCGACAAACATGAGGGATGCCACCGCTTGGGACCCTCGCATAGAGGCATCAGACCTGAAAGAAGAATCCCAAAGAAGAATCCCAAAAGAAACATACATGCAGGCGGAAGGGTTTGGCGGGGTCCCCTCTGACTCATGGAGAACCCTCCTCTATGAGGTAAATGAAGCGGAGCTTAACAAAGGGTTGGAGAAAGTGGAATCACTAACCCCCCAGAGGAGACCGATGCAAAGGTGGTTGAGATGCTAGAGGAGGAGGAGGGAGGAGGAGGAAACGAAAAAACACAAGACAGCTAGGTAGAGGTGACTAATGTTTAAATAAGGTAGATTTAATTGATGACAGCAGATGATAGGTTGTTGGTGCCTAGCTCCTCCCCCTGAACCCCACCTATAGGTTAACATTTAATGGTGGCTTTGAAAAAGTGATGTTTGGTATTGCATCAATGGCAGCTGATATAAATTATTAACACACCTGTATTAAAAGATAAAAGGGGGTACTACACTAAGTTTGCTTACCTTGCTTTCCTTGGCCATTTCACTCCAGCAATGTCTTCTTGGTCAAAGCATGTTACTAGCTGGAAACATGTCAGTCAATAGGGGAAGCAGCTGATTGGTTAGTGACAGGAAAGAAGCCAGTTAAGGAAGTGCAAGACAGTCTAAAAGCATAGATTGTAAACAGAAATGTCTTTATCCTAGTGTAGTACGAGATATCATGTTTTAAAACAGCACATTTGAGACTATAATAAATGGAGGAGAAAATGTATGGAACTGCAATTAGCCACAATTACTTTAAACCACAAAGTATATTTGGCCAAATTTGATTCTGCAGTATTTTTCTTTTTCCGTAGGGGCACTGTTGTCTGTGGTTCTGTGACGGGGTGCATTTTGTATGGTTTGGGTTATATAGCAGGCGAGTTAAAATGTATATTTGTATTTGGGCACAGGTGTATCACAAAGTAATTCAGGTGCAGACTGTGCCAGGGCCAGAGAGAATGATTAGCAATCAAGTCCCGGCACAGCTGCATAAAAGAGTTAGGTTCTCGCACTCGAGGTTGGGTGTTCAGAGGAGAGAACGGGAGAGAGAGGTGGGAGAAATAAAGATAAAATATAATAACTGCTAGTGGTCCTGGAAGGATGGTACTTGTTTGGGGTTTGTTCACTGTTTGTTTTGCATGTTTCTTTTGGCCATCGTGCCGTTGTCTTTTGGTACAAGTGTTTGTCTTTTGTTCAACCTTTTTATTTATAATAAATCCTTGCAGCAGCACATTCACTCACAGCAGTCTATTTCCTGGTCTGACATCACCCGCAAGCCATCCTTACCACAGGTTCTTATCTGTTTAATATTATTATTACAGGAAATTGTTGGTTTGTAGTTCTTTTTATATATAAAAAAAAAAGTTAAGAATAACACTCTTTGCAGGGGTTAAGAAAAAAAAAACTGATTTAGTGCAAGTTAGTTATAGTTTCTGTAGCATTAATCCTTTTTTTGCGTCTTGTCTATCAATTAACAGGTCCAGACTGTGTAATTGTGTAGAGTTTTATTTGAGAATTTTTTTTTTTTTTTTAAAGCTTGAACTATTTTGGGGTTTTGGTTTTGTGGTGTGCTTAAGCTTGCATATCACCTGTCTAAATGTGTTCATTACAAGGGCACTGTAAACATACACCTGACTGACATTCACAGGTACCAGCTGGTCTTCAAGCTCTGTAATAGCAAGACTGCAGGTGTGAAGCAAGCGGGAGGGAAATGCAGCAAGGTCTAAAACTCTGACCTGAGCAATGACAGAGCAATGTGCAAACAGCATGATACAAAATGCAGAGCTATAAAAGGAAAGTACACAAGGTGTGGATGGAGTGTTGCTGTAGCAATTTGAACAAGTAGGTCAGTAATATACAGTACACCTCCCCCACCACCACCACTTAGACTGTAAATAAGACACTTGAGCTCTCAATATCATGGGAACCTCCCTTAATAACTTGTGGTAAACAATGTTGGTATAAAGCTTCATTCCAACTGGATAAGCCAGGGGTCAGCAACCATGGCTCATCCTGACCACTCCATTGCAACACTTTGATCAAAGTTCTCTATTATTTTCTTTATCTTCAGCAAGCTGATACAATGGAATAGACTGGAGGAGACAAGGTTACTGGCCCTCAGGATAACCACTTCTCTAGATCAGTGTCTGATGAGTTAAACAAGGGGAAGCATATTACAGCTACACTGTGCACTGAAGCTCATAGATGAAGAATTGTACAATGAAACCTGAGCAACACTGAGATGCTTCCCTAGCGGACTTCCCAAAAAGCATTTTTACCTGGACTACTTAGTAAGCATGGCAAATAATGATCTAGGCACAAACAATAGAGAATCATGCAGAGAAACAAAAAGTAAAGAAATGAAATATTAAGAAAAAGATTCCTTTAATGGAATACAATACCCAACAGTATGATAGCTTACCAATAAATTTTTGAAAGCACTATTCCTTATAAACCTCATTACAGATAATATTATTTAAGTGTTGTCAGTCCAGAAACCTTTACATAAAATGTCAACCTGAATAACTGTTTAATACATTTCAACTTTATACTACCAATTGTTAATATATGACCTTAGCCGTTGGTTCTCAACCCTATCTGGATACTGCAGTGTGACAAGCAGGCTGTAGTGGTAACGTCAGACCCGGAAGATTATTATTATTATTATTATTATTATTATTATTATTATTATTATTATTATTATTATTATCTCTCTCTCTCTCTCTCTCTCTCTCTCTCTCTCTCTCTCTCTCTCTCTCTCTCTCTCTCTCTCTCGTTCACTAGTACTCACCAAACACCCAACCCTGAGTGAGTGAAACGTGCATCTATATATTCTGTTCTGCCAGGATTCAATTACTAACTAATTATTCACTTGAATCCCAGCACTAGAACTAATTTGTGCAATCCACGTGCCTAAATACAACTATATATTTTAAATAACTATTTTATATCCCATGCAGCAATATCTCTACAACAACATTAACACTCCACACTCCACACAGAACACATAACAGGTGCGGGCACTTGGCCACATGCAGCTGTTGAAAATCTATTCATGAGCTGTTTAGGCTTGATAGTTAATCCGTGGACTGCGTTTATGGGTTTTCATATCATGATAAATATGTCAACGTCAACAAAATTGTAACTTTCCATAAACAGAAACCACTTTACTATGCAAGGTCTTTCATGTGGGGATTATTTCCTAGCTGATAGAGCACTATGGTCAAGTAGATCTTTTCTGTGTTCTTTTAGACTGCACCTTATTTTAGCCACTTTGCCCCTGTACTTGGAAGTTACTCCCAAGAACATCAGAAGTCACAGTTTAAAGTCTGTTTGTGTATAGAAAAATGAATTGTTGCTTAAATTAAATTTTACTGACCCCCACACTAGTAAACCCTGAGTCTGTGTCTCTCTGTTTTGAAGTACAACGGGTTGCAGGACTCAAGTCGTTTCTGTTTAATTCAGTCATGGCCACATCTTCAGCTACTGTGCTACTGTTTCTACAGGGAGACAAGAATGAAAAGTAGAGATTGAACATCGGAAGGCTGAACTTAGTGCTAAGGTATAAAAGTCTTATCTATTTATAAAAGCAACCTCACTTTCAAGGAAAACAGTAACGCAAAAAGCACCATTTGGCTCTTCTGTAATCTAGCTTTATTCAGGTGCTCCACGAATCATAGAACAACAAGGTTAATCCAAATTTTAAATGGCTTTTAAAAAAACCCTTAATAAAAATCTATTTTTTCTAATAGTGATAGTGACCCCTGATGAAGGCTCTACTGTTTAGTACTGATGACCTTGACTTTCTTTAGAGCCAGTGGTAAAGCCTTCATCACCATCACTATTGCTTGAGTAGGTCACCATGACCTACTGTAAATCCACCCTATGTACATACAAAAATGAGTAAAACAATGGCAGACACTTTATGCAGATGTGAAAATGTAAGTTTGACACACAGGACAAACAAACGGACAGGGCGAAGAATGATATGCATGCCCAGTGCAAAACAGCAATACAACTTTGAAAGACATGCCATAAAAAGAGAAGGGGACAGTAAATTTGAATCTAAAATCTCAGAAACCTTAACAAACATTCTATTGCTATATATTTAGTTTTGACTCACTCTTTTCTTGATTTAGCAGGATATTTCCATTTCAGATAATCTAATATTTTTTCTTTTTTGCTCACTTGTCAGCATCATAATAATGCATACGCTCTATCACCTTGCTTGATGACTGGTGTTTAAAGGCCAAATTCATTTTGACTTAGTTTAGGGGAGTCAAGGTACACAAATTAATTCTATATCCGGTAATTTAACTGATGGCAGTAACAACAAAATATGTCTTTGTAACAGGGCAGAGCCCTGTATGTGGATATGTGGCAGTGCAGAGCCCTGCATGTAAATATGAGGCAGGGCAGAGCCCTGCTAGAAATTGGTTATTTTGTGTGTGTGTTTATTTAAAAAGGAATGGTTTATTGTTGTAGTATTATGATTTAAATGTATTTTGTGTTCAGGTAAAATGAGTATGTGACAAGGAACGTGGGTGCAGGAACGTGACAGAGAGAGCGAAGGAGAAAGAAATTAAAAGAAAATAACAAATGCTACTCATGCTGGAAGGACCAGCACGGTACTTGTTTTGGTTAAGGTAGTTTGTGTTCGTGATTTGTATTAAATACATACACACCCAGCGCTTCAAACTGCAGTACTTGTGTGAGTGTCAGCTTCCTGGTCTAGGGACGTCACCACTTGACTGCCGTGTCACACTTGTACAGTTCTGCAGTTGCACAGAGAAAATAAAAATGTGAAGTAGCATACAGACTGCGATGACTTTATTCCACATTTACAGAACAAAAATATTTTAATTAAACAGACCTTTAACAGAGACAGTTTCTCTGAAATGTATGTTCTGCCCAAAGCCCTGACGACACATAAAAACTAGACATAACACCATGTGCTACCAGCTGTGATGTGATGTCCACTTCACAAAAATACTTTTTATGACTACACAAAATAAGCTTTGAAATATATGCAGTTAATTGTGAGATAGTTATATGTACTTTCTCAAGGTTTGTGGTGTGGCTGTATAATTCATTACCCACTGAAAGTCTGGGCTTAAATTTAGCTCAGGTCACAACTTACACCCCAGTAGACATTAGTCCAGGGAACAAAATTACAACACAATACAATTCAGCACAATTGGCAGTCACATGGGAGAAGCCCAGAACCGAATGGACGGACGGACGGGCCTATACCCAGTGCCATTGTTGTATCTTGGATGCTAAATTCCTTTATAATAGAGACAAGCTGCCATGCTGCATCAACTCAATGTGCATGGAATAGACCTGAACCTAAACCTGACACTTTATAAAAAGGTGTATTTCATTCAGATTTAATTATATTTGAAATAGTAAGATTTTCTGTCAGAATACAATCCTGTATTCCTGACACATTTCACACAGCATTGATATTAAGGGTCTAGTTCACTAAATGTTTTTGACACAATTTCACACCATTTTTGTTTGTTTTAGTCATATTCAGCACATATTTAACAACAGCCTTATTCACCAATAGCTGTCAACGTTAATTTCGAAGAGGTTTCGGGTATATTGGAATGTTGTGCAATTATGCATTACAAGTGGCTCAAGAATAATTAAAACTTGATTTCTCCTTATTCACATAGTATTTAATCAGGCGAAATTGAGTCAATCTTGCAAGGTCATTTTCGTGTGCTTGGAGCACGTGAAACCCTAGCAAAAGTTTATTTAAAGGAGTAAGATTTCCCCTATGCTACAATACCATGGCCCTAGTGTACCGTATCAGAAGAAGACATCAGCTACTACATGCACCTTTACCAAGGGTCTATTTGTCTAGAATTAGCCCTTTTGATTATGCAGACAATGAAATCATAGCGAATTACAGATTAAAGAGGCAATCTATTTTAGATGTGTGCAAGAATTAGCAGATGATTAACAAAACCAAACAAAAAGAAGTCATGCTTTGCCAGTGGAAACCAAAATGGCAGCAGCTCTCCGATTCTTTGTAACTGGCAATGTGCAAATGGATAGTGGGCGATTAGCTGGCATGAGTCAACCTTCGTTCTCAAGGATTATTGAGCAGGTGTCTGAAGCTGTCCTGAAAAGAGCCAATAAATATATATGTTCTCCACACACCGAGCAACAACAACTAAATCGCAAGAATTCTCATTCCATAAATGTCCAGGTATTGTGCAATGTCAAATATTACATTACTAATGTTATAGTGAATTTCCTAGGGTCTAGCCATGATTCTTACATTTTGGCACCATCTTCAGTCCACACTAGGCAGTGCTTTGCTTCTTTGTAATCATTATTTTCATTATTAAATATCCCAGCGTTTATTATAGCAATTTAAACAAATGCGTTAAAAGTGAAAAGTAATTCAGACAGCACAAGTTTGTTCTAACCATTTTACCATTGTAATTATTGTTTCTCTTTATAGGCGACATTGGGTATCCATTAAAACCATGGCTTATGACACCAATCTTTGATACTAGTAACAGGATGCAGTCGAATTATAATAATGCTCACCATCTTTTGCGTTGTGTAATTGAAAGGACTATAGGCATACTAAAAAGTAGGTTTAGGTGCCTACATCGAGTCAATGGTGTTCTGCAGTACAGTCCTCGCAAAGTTTGCATTTTAATTGTAATGCACCCTACTTGTCAATTCCTGTTTTTGCCATCAAATAAAGTTTTGTACACAACATAAATTACTAACTAACGTTCCAATATATGTATTTAAAGTTACCAGCTGTGTATTAAGTCCCTTTAACTGCATTTTGTTCAGTTAAGTCCTTATGAATATTATTTTTAACCCCATCTCGATGTTTTTGGTATGAAGTAGGTTTTCTTGAGTTAAGCTGTACTTCTTTGAACCCCATTCATCTATTTTTTCAGAAATGAGGTGCTGGGATTCCACAATTTCTAAATCAAAAGAATCTATATCTGTACTTTTTTTAAGGCGTTTAATCTGTTTTACAGGTGTTGTGGTGGCATACGCCTGCCCGGTAACTGGACCAGTCTTTTATTTTCCTTAGTGGTGTCCTTCTCTCCTGCGGCTTCTCCTGTGAAATTCACATCTGGATGTGGACTTTCTTCAGCTAGAGAACAGTCCTCCATGGATGGCATTTGGGTTAATGCCTCAACTATGGTGTCATCTATAAAAATGAAAATAAATGACTTGTTATCAGTGTTTTAGTTACTTGTCTCTTTATTTTTTTCATAGTTTTGTTGTGAACAGTGAACGCGAGGAATTTAAAGAACCAGAGCTACATTTCACAAATAATGAAATATCCTATTGTGGCAAAGTGGTTTGCAGTGCGCAGGTGTAGAGCTGATGCAGTGCTCAGTAATAACAATCCAGTAACAATACAATGGTGAAAAACGAAGCGCTATTACTTGCTTTTAAATAACAATACTGGCTACACACAGTGATGTGTAAAGTGAGTAAAACCACGGGGTTCAGTCCCGAAATAATAATAACACACACTATACACAGACACGGTCACGAATCCCAACAGTGAGTGCTCCTTGTGCAAGTGGTGAATTATACAGTAACAGTGAAACTCCCGAGCCTGTAACTCCTAGGGCTGCCGAGCCTGCATGCCTAGAGCTGTGGAGCCTGCAACGCCTAGGGGGGCCAAGCCTACAATGCCCGGGGATGCCTGTTCATCGCCACCTGGGGAGGCCTATTCGCCATCACTCAGGGATGCATGCATGTCACCGCCCAGAGGGTTGCCTGCACGTCACCGCCTGGAGATGCCTGCTTGTCATCAACCGGAGGGTTTGTTTTGTCCAGCAACAGCTGTTGCGCTGCAGGTGATGAGACCACCTCCACCAGCAGTAGTTGGACTGCCGGAGTACACAGAGCCGCTGCTACTGCTGGAGTGTCCTGCGCTGAGGGCAGCATTGCAGCTGCCAGTGCCGCCATCACTGCCAGAGCGTCCCGCACTGACAGCAGCATGGCCGCTGCCAGCACCACTTCCGGAGTGCGCCACACCACTGCCAGGCTTCCCTTTTCGGGTGGAGCCATACTTACCTCTGTCAGCATTGCCTCTGCCAGCACTGCCACTGGCAGCATTTCCACTGCTAGGATTGCCCCGGCTGGAGGAGCCAGAATCCATCCAGTGACATTCTTTGGCTTTAGGGATATTTTATCTTTTTTAAAATGAAGTATAAAGAGCAGATGGTTAATGAATGAACAGCAAACTAGACCCTGCAGAGCTGTAGTTATAGATAGGTAAATTAGGTTTCAAGTTATGTTTACACGAAAGGACAATGCTGAATAAGGCAATATTATGAATAGTATGTCAGTTCCTGTATTGCAGGTAATAAGACTTCATCTGATCCTCCATAGTTTCACATTTTGCAGCATAAAATAACAGTGTAAAGCTTAGATGGTGTCCTATTGCGAGAAACATAGAAAGTGAACTTATAGCATTGTGGCCATTCTCCTGGTCTGCTATTGAGCAGCAATAGCATTTTTAAAGCCTTAGTAAATATATTATACAACACTACTGTTTTTTTATTTTTTTATTTCATTTATTCAATTTAAATTTCATAGCAAAATAAACAAAGCTAAATCATAACATAATATAACAGTAATCAAATAATATGGTTCGCAAAACACAGGAAAAAAAGGTGAAAAAGATTAAGGTAAAAAAAGGATAAAACAGAGTCATAAAACCTGCAGGGAAAAAGAAAGGAGTTGATCACAATGCATAGGGTGACCAGGCAGTATAGAATTTCTCAGTGGATCTTAGTGTATATCTTATTTTCTCTATAATTTGAGATATTACAAAGCATTTAACCTGCTAAGCTGAAAAGGCCAGTGTGTCATACCCTCCCTGCACTGAAAGGTCTATAGTAGCAGAATCTAGGTTTGGATCTCTCTGAGGATGAATTAAACTAGGGATCTGTGACAGAGAGAGAAAGAATTCGAACTGTAAATCTCCCTCCCGACCAAAAAAGGCGCTGTGTAAGGTTGGTGGTATGCTTCCTCCTAGATGGACTGCCTTGACGGTAGGCGGAAACCGGAAGGTGACCATATTAGGGGGAGCGCGTAGTTGCACGTACCTGGAAGGATTCCATTGCAATCAGCTGCGGGGCGGGCCCCTATTGGAGAAACCATGGCAAAGGGTTGCTTGCAAGGAGGAGGTTCTAGGTACAAAGGGGAAGCAGCTACGTCAGTACGGCCCCTTGCGCTGATGACGATATCCAGCCAGAGCCTGTGTGTTTGTTATTGTTTTGTTTTATTATTATCAGAGGAGGAGTGAGAGTCAGGAGCTGCAGCCGCGGAGCCAGCACTAGACCCAGAGCACGTCCCTCACAGCACAGCACAGCACAGCACAGCACAACACAGCACAGCACAGCACAGCACCAGCACTCACCACGACCCCGGAGAAAGAGCACAGTTTCGTGCACGGAGGATTGTGGTTTAGGAGTGTTATTATTTTGTTGTTCAGGACTGTAAACCTGCCGTGTTCCCCCCGATACCATCACTGGTAAAGGGGTGGTTTATTATTATTATTTTTGCAATTATTGAAATTAAAACACAGACGTTTTTGGGAGAACTCTGGTCTGGACATTGCCTTTTATTTACACCACTCACATCCTGTTCACAGGATCTAACGGTTATTATTTTCCGAAACCGAACCAAAACTGACTATCATAAAACTCCAAACCAAACGATACCAACAAAAGATAAAACCAAATAGATATCAAAAGTTATGATGAGACTTACCTGATTCTGGTAGCCCTCCGTGGAATAACTGCTGTTTCATACTTGGTCTGGGTGTTCAGATGTCTGTGGTTAGGGCTGTGTTTGAAGGGTTGTTGTATCATACCACCTTAAGTCTTAGTGAGAATATGTGGAAGATACTTTAAATTAGATGCTTCTGTGAGCAGGTCAGTTTATTTTTTATTAAGGTAGCTTAATTTCTGTGCATGTATTTAAATTAGCTTTGTTTGTCTGATTACATTGTTGCTGCATTCTTTCGAAATATTGATTGAATTCAAATGTAAGGGTCTTATCATAGTCACATGTATTATAGTAATGGGCTATAATAAACTAGCATATTAAACGAGAACTTTGCATGCATGTTTTTTGCAGACATAAATATTTATGACATTTTAAATCAGAAGTGTTTCCTCATCATAAACTATTTTAGAATGCCAAACATATCAGTCACTTTGATACCAACATGTTGAATAAATAAAGTTCAAGAACTATCATAAGCTGTACTGAAGTTCAACTTGGATGTGATTTGCACTTGATTTTCCACTTCCACCCAGCCACGGCAACAATTGGGGCAACATGAAAATGATAAATAATGTTGAACCTCTCTTAATATGTTATTCATATGAGTGGTGCAATAACACAGTATTTAGTTTATTTGTCAAAAAAAATAAATAAAAATGTGTGTAATAATGGAATGTCCTGATTGTAACAGACTTGTACCACTAGATTAAACCATTCATCTTTAGGCAAACTCTTATGACCAATAACTCCACATGTTGTGTTTAAAATAGTTAATAGTGATCTACTTTTTCACTGCACTATGTACAGTACATTCCATTAAGGGCCATTTGTTTAATATCTTATCTTAAACTAGGAGGCTGTGTGGTCCAGTGGCTAAAGAAAAGGGCTTGTAACCAGGAGGTCCCCAGTTCAAATCCCACTTCAGCCACTGACTCATTGTGTGCCCCTGAGCAAGTCACTTAACCTCCTTGTGCTCCGTCTTTCGGGTGAGACGTAATTGTAAGTGACTCTGCAGCTGATGCATAGTTCACACACCCTAGTCTCTGTAAGTTGCCTTGGATAAAGGCATCTGCTAAATAAAAACATGAAGAGGAGACCATTCTCTCTTGACTGCACTCCTCTGTCTGTGCTTGGTTGATACCAGTTTTGCACCATTCACGTTTTGCCTCTTATTACAATTTTTGAGACCCTCTCAGATTTTACAGCTGCCCCTTGATCCTGCCCCATTGGTTGTGCTTTTTGGTGTGGCATCCAGTGACATTCCTCTGTCCATGCTACAGTCTGACTATATTATGAGTGTATTTTTCAAAATATTATATTTCTTGAGCTCACCACTAAAGGGATAATTTCTAACATCTAAATATTTCATTTCTTACCTGTCATAGTACATGTATTCTCTGTCATTGTGTCTGCTTTCATCACGATCTACCAAGCCTAATACTAACGAATGTATTTTTTACCAGTGATTCTGTCCCTAAAAAAATAAAAAAATAAAAATAAAATCCTAACAGCTGAATAGGTTTTAGCTCTATAAGTTTTTTTTTTTCGGCTGTCTGTCCTACTTGTAAAGAATATTCCCATGTTCTCACAGCTTCAGAGATAATACAGTGATAATTAAAAAATTTAATTTATCGACTGTGTAATGGTATGTAAGATTCCCCAGGGTTTATAGATTTGCCAGAAGTACTTACATCCCAAATATTAGGCTAGAAAGGCATATAGAGTAATTCGGACCTCTGTGTGGTTGACTGCATTGTCCTTATACCAGTTTTTTTATTATTATTATCTATTAAGATGCATGTCTCTTCATTGGTGGTCAAGTAGTTGAAGAAAAGGGCTTGATACTAGGAGGTCCCTGGTTCTAATCCCTGCTGAGCCACTGACTCACTGTGTGTGACCCTGAGCAAATCACTTAACCTCCTTGTGCTCTGTCCTTTGGATGAGACGTAAAACCGAGGTGGTTGATGTATAGTTCGACCCCTAGTCTCTGTAAGTCGCTTATGATAAAAGCGTCTACTAAATGGCTAATTCATAATAATAAAGTGTTAAGATGAAAGTCCCTTCACTGTAAATACCACTGTCTTGCAACCTGTCAAACCCTTTGGATGGCATAGGCTACTTATGCTTAGATATAGGGGCTGATCGTATTTAGAAGGGACTAGTAATTACTGTAATCTTGAAATGCTGCTAGAATCCATCTGTTTTTGTTATTGATAAGCTGAATCGGCTTGTGTAGTGGACCCCGTGATTCAGCTTAACCCTGTACAGTTTTCGCTTGCAGCTTTGAGCAAACACAGAAACGTCCAGCATTTAAGTAGGTTAATTCTTCAAAAAGGGATAATTAGTAGACACTTTCAGTTTAAGTATGCACATAGCTCATTATGATTAAGCTAACATATCGTAACAGATTATCCGAGCAAATCTGATAAACCTTAACAGAATCTGTTATTTACCTAAAAATATCTATTCCTTAAAAGAAAATCTAATTTGAAAAAATAAATGGTTTCTTGAGAATCTTGCCTATAATAGTATATAAAACAGGGAACGATATAGAAGGTGTAAGGTCTAAAATCTTTCAGTGCTATCTCAAAGATACCAAAACTATCTTAACTACCGGAAATAACGTCAATAATGACTACAGTACTGTCATTTGTTTCCAAATCCCACCTCAGCCATTGACTCATTGTGTGACCCTGAGCAAGTCACTTAACCTCCTTGTGCTCCGTCATTCGGGTGAGACGTAGTTGTAAGTGACAATGCAGCTGATGCATAGTTCACACACCCTAGTCTCTGTAAGTCGCCTCGGATAAAGGCGTCTGCTAAATAAACAAATAATAATAATAATAATAATAATAATAATAATAATAATAATAATAATAATAATAATAATAATTTGTGCCAATTTTGAGATAGTTTCTACTACTGTCAAGGTCAAATAATGAACAGTGAAGACATTATTGTTTCCAATTACTGTTATGTTGCCTGTCTGTCCTAAGGTGCATAGCATGATCCCCAACTTTACTTGCAGCCTAAAATTAAAAACAAAACAAAACAAAAAAATGTATTACGCATTTTTAAAGATTAAAGAGCAACTTGGTATTGGTGAGAAATATTAGTTATCATAAAGTGATTGTACCTAACAAAATCATTTAAAAAATGTTCCACATTATGCACATGCCTACACTAATCAGATCTCACATTTGTAGTTTTAAAAATAATGCTTTTGCGAACATGTATTTTCATTTTAAATCTTGATATCTGGTACAACACTAGATTAAGGAAATCTCTGTTTGTTGGTCTTGCTTCAGATAGTCTTGCATTATCATGGTAATTTCACCAGGAGAGTGAAATTGTCCCTACCCCTTCAGGACCTTTTTGCTGTTAGTACCAAACCATCTTTGTTCTCAGGTACATGACCTTGGAAGTACATGTGTACTTCCTGGAAGACAAGGCAAGCAAACCGAGGACTTTTTTTTTTTTTTTTAAACTTTGTGTAGTATCAGGTACCATGTTTTAAAATAAACATATGTTTGCATTGTCGTTTTTTTCTTTTTGAGACCTATATAGTGAATACAGTGTATGATAGGTAGGATTTATGAACATATTTTGTTAGCTACAACCTATTATTATTGTTTATAATCACTTTGTATCATTTTCTGTTTCACTCGTCACATCATTGTGACGTTTTATCGTGTAGCCTCAATAAATCTTTCAGAATCATGTCTAATTTTCAAGAAAATAGCTGTTACACCATTAAACTAAAACTTGCGTGCAAGATTCCCGATGCAGGTTAGCTATGCAGAGCAGAGGAATCGGTTTTTAAAAGATAACTCCTCCCCTTGTTGTTTTACAGAGATTACTGGTCACGTGTTCATGTGTTGCCCAATCACTCACTACTATTCCTCTTTGCTTGGGGTCAGACAGGTTGGAGTCTGGGAGTGATGGCGGTGCTGTATGGATTGTTTTGAGTTGGGGGATACAGTATTTTCCGGGGGCAATTGGATAATACACGTATAGAGGTTTTTGATTTGGACCCGTTCAGGTTGAAAGGATGAAGCCCCAGAAGAATAAATGGCCTCGGAAAAAATGTGAAAGGAATGTATGAACTTTGCAGTTGTCAAACACAATTATTACAAGGGTAGGAGACGAAGGGGTGAGGGCTATTGTTTTTGTAACTAGATTGAGACTGGAATTAAGGCGTTGTTCTATTAATGTTACTACTCGATGAATTCTGTAGCAGCAGAGTTGGAAATTACGCTTAACAACAAAGAGACATAAATCTGAAGCGGCTTTTTTTCCTCTAAAAAATAAACACAGCCTTATCTCGCGTCAGCACCTGAACTATAGTCTGCTCGAATTCCTGCTTATATGCTTTGTTTCGTGTTTGATTTATTATTATTATTATTATTATTATTATTATTATTATTATTATTATTATTATTATTATTATTATTATTATTATTATTGTCGTAGTATTAATCAAACGTAGGTGGTGTCATCTCACGTGCTTGTTAGGCAGAATTGTTATTTTTTGGTTTCCAAGAATGTGAAATCGACATGCACCACAGAAAAGTAAGAATGTACATTGCTTATACGGTGACTGCCATGATCACTTGATTGTATTTTGTAATCACATTATCTCGGTGTCATCGTTTTCATATACCAGCCTGAATGGATGTAATTTTGCAAAGAACAAGGACTGAGTGTAAATTGCTAAGTTTTGTTTGCCTTCTGATTAACTGTGATATGGTCATTTGAGGCTGGTAGCGCTATTTTGCATCCACAACGCGGCCCCCTATGGTGAGGCTACAGCCCAGAGATGGCTCACTCGCAGGCCGGTTTCCAAAACGGTGAAAGACGGCTGAGCAGCAATAAGGACAGTGCTTGGAATGGGTCTCCCACCTACAGCCCACTGGGTCACTCAGCTTCCGTCTGCTCAAATCCGCTGTGGACTGCGGTATTTGATTACGAAGCCAGCGGGGAAGATGAGCTTAGTCTGCGGCGGGGGGATGTGGTCGAGGTGCTTTCAAAGGACGCTGCCATCTCCGGTGATGAAGGCTGGTGGACTGGCAAAATCAACCATCGGGTCGGGATATTCCCTTCTAATTATGTTACCTACAAACCTGCCATATACCACAGACTGCAGCCCTCTAGCAGTGTTGTGGGAGTAGACAGTGGTGGCCGGAGCTCTCCGGTAGAGATCAATTTTAGCGAGCTGACTCTGGAAGAGATCATTGGGGTCGGAGGGTTTGGCAAAGTGTACAGGGGAACTTGGATAGAGCAGGAGGTTGCCGTAAAGGCAGCACGGTATGACCCCGACGAGGACATCACTGTCACAGCAGCGAGTGTAAAGCAGGAGGCAAAGCTCTTTTCTATGCTGCAACATCCCAATATCATTAAACTCGAAGGGGTTTGCCTTCAGGAACCTAATCTGTGCCTTGTAATGGAATATGCCCAAGGAGGGACCTTGAATCGGGCTTTGGCTGGGCGCAGGATACCACCTCACATCCTGGTTAACTGGGCTGTACAGATAGCCAGGGGCATGCACTACCTACATGAAGAATCAGTTGTGCCCATCATTCACCGGGACCTCAAATCCAGCAATAGTGAGTATTATTGTGATCTATCGCTCCCCAGGTGCCCTTTCTTCCTTTTTTATGATCATTATTAATCTAGCTTCAGATGTAATTTTAATGATGCACCTATTCTTCCTTTTCAGTTCAAAATAATATATTTACAATGGTTCTGGCCCTATAGCTGAGATTTCCCCAATCCAGAAAGCCTTTTGAATATGTTACCTTTTGTATACTATACTAATACTGTAAAGAAGGGGTACCCATTAAAGTGTCTTTGCACTTGACTTTCTGGAAAAAGAAAATCGGAGACAGTTAGTTGGCAAGCCACAATGCGATTCATATGAACAAAACGAAAAATGGAGCTTAAAAACATTAAAATTACTTAAAGCTATTTATTCTTAGTTATGCTGGATTTGCTTTGCAAGTTTCAAACACAATATTACAGCAAGGGTTGTGCTTGCTAAGATGCTCTAGAAAAGCACTAGCAGTGTCAATGTGAGCATAGGAGGCTGTGTGGTCCAGTGGTTAAAGAAAAGGGACTGTAACCAGAAGGTCCCTGGTTCAAATCCTACCTCAGCCACTGACTCATTGTGTGACCCTGAGCAAGTCACTTAACCTCCTTGTGCTCCGTCTTTCGGGTGAGGTGTAATTGTAAGTGACTCTGCAGCTGATGCATAGTTCACACACCCTAGTCTCTGTAAGTCGCCTTGGATAAAGGCGTCTGCTAAATAAACAAATAATAATAATAATCCCCATGCTGCCTGATGACTCTTAAAGGGGTAAGGGAGCAGTTCAGCCTCCTTAACAATCGTTTTTGACACCCAGCTAGATTCTATGTAGGATACAAAACAAGTTTGCTGTGTTGTGGAGATCATTCTAAATGTTTAAATAGTATTTCTTTTGGACAACTCTAGCAGACCCCTCCCACAAACACAAAGTCTAATATAAATGTAACTGCTTTTCTATTTTTTACTACTCAGAAAAATGATAAATGGATCAGCTATGGCCAAAAGTTTTGCATCACCCATATAATTACCTAATTTTGCTTCATGAAGTCGAATGAAACCTGCTGAATAATGTTACGTTAACATATTGCATTACATACCGCTTTGTAGTTTTCCATAAACTTAATGAAAAACAGACACATTGAAAAATGTAACATTTAGAAATTGAACGTTAAATGATGTACTGTTATTATGGCTTCCGGTAGACTCTTGCAAGTTTCACTGCAGTAGATGCAGAATATGAATTGGTTGTCAATACTATAATATTAATATTATCAATGTTACATATTGAATGACTATAGGATTTATAGAGAGTTTAAACTTTTGTTCAGATGTCCCGTTTTTCATAACCCAGAGGTGGTGACCCTAGTGTTTTGAGCAGGTGTTGTAGACAAACAAAGAAAGTGGAATTAGTCAAAGGCTTTTCAAGTTTGCTTTTGAGAACAAAGAAAGGCAGATCTGTGCTCTCGGAGTAGAAGTATTGAGAGGGATAAAGAAATGTTGACCAAGAGTCCATTTCTCTTTGATCTCGGGTAAGGGGCTGTTACGTTTTTACCACAAGAAGGGTAAGAAGGGCACACTATAATAAAGTAAAGCAATAAACATGATTAATATGTTGCAGATGAAAGAGCCTTTGTAATTAATATATGTTGCTTCGAGCAAGATACCTGGCACTGATCAGTTCAACTCCCCCAAAGCTTCTTTACCTTTTCAGTGTGCAAAGCTGAATACAGGGCCCTCTGATTTGAAACATCATAATATCGGTATGCAGTTCACTTTGTTCAGCTGTGGAGATCGATAGTATCAACACTATTTTGCTACCTACTGTAGTGAAAAAGTTTCACAAAATAGAAGCTGATCATTTCTGTTATAACAAACTATTAAACACCTGCTATAACTGTCAGTAGGGAAACATGGACAGCAAGGATAACATTGGTTTCATGTTTGCAATGGTGTTTAAAAAAACAAACAAAAAAAAAACATCTGGAAGGATATATAACTACGTTCCTCAGTACAGCAGAAGCCATTTTTTACAGTTGTACATATCCAAGTCATCAGCTTTTAGTGTTCCATACACTGTTGACATCAGTAATTTGTGCAATTACTGAAGTTCTTGCCTAATGGCTGCATGTAGTCTCTCCCTTTTGTGTCAGTTTTGCTGTCTTGTCCATCATGTTTGAAACTGCTTTTATATATTGTTTTTGACAGGGACAGTCCATTCATACAGACCTATCCTATGTGGTTACAGATTTTAAACATCACTCCTTACTATGATATAGTAGGTTGAACTGTATAGTAAAGTCCATCCCTTTTAAGTGTATAACCTATTTTTCACAAATATTTATCCACTTAAACAGAGAATACACTTAAGCGGGTTGGTCTGAATTTTTATTATAAAATATTAATGCACCATAACAAAATTAATTATGCTGCAGTCTTAAGTATTTACCGTTTATTTGAGGCTTCACTTAATTCATACCTGCAATTAATTATTTTACTTGAAAATACACATAACCATCAGTTTATATTTAAATGTGCAGATGTGCAGTAAATGCTAAACAATGCACATTCACAAGATACCCCTTTTTACCTTAAAGAATTACATGGAAATAATTGTTACTTTACGTTGCAGACAATTTATCATACAGGCCTCTATGTTCATTCTGAAAACTATATTCATTCATAGTCTTGTCACACAGCTACATGTAAGTTTAGCCTACTTGACAATTCAGTAGAAATGTACACTTAAATAGGCCGGATATACACTTAAGTGGGGTAGACTGTACTATATGGTAAAGTATCAGATACTGATACTTTATTTATACGTTACTGATTCGTTATTATTCACACTCTTATGCATTATAACAAAACATTGCAGTCATGAAATGTTACAAAGCATTATATAGCTGACCAATTACAGTTACTATATATTTTTGCCTGCAGTGTAGTTTATTTGCATATTATTCTGTGACAGTAGCCCCCTTTAACCTTAAAGGTCCAGTTTCATAGTTTAAACTTCTTCATTGTGTTGTACATGCTTTCCTTTTCAATTATCTTTTTTTTTTTTATCGTACCCAGAAAATGTTGTGCTGTGTTTTGCCATTTTCTCGTTTTTCCATTTCGGAGAGACCCGTCTCATTGTTGGATTACCTGAGCAAACCCTTTGTGCGTTTTCCATTTATATCCCAGAAATAAAATTCCAGCCATCAAAGAGCAACTTGGAAAAGCACTGACTTGTTTTCAAAAGACAGAAGTCCAGATTTACCAACTCACCACTATTTCTAAAATGACTTGTAACGATATAATAAAATCATGTTTGTATTAAACATTTGCAAATTATTTATTAAGAGGTGCAATTTCAAGACCCGTGGTCCTGGTGGATAAGAGAGGAAATATCGGCAAAATAAAATTTAAAAGATATAATGTGTCTAGTGTACACATACGCTAGTCAAAACAATACACTATTTTTTAAATACACAATTAATGAGTGAAATGCTGTTCTGTTTTATTTCTTGCTGTCAATATACATAAAGATTAAAAAAAAAAAAAAAAATGTTTTAAGAAAACTGATAGGCCATTGAGTTGATTCATCCCAGATGTACTTGATGCCAAGCAGACCGTATCTAAGCAACCTGAGCAGCCAGTGTCTGTAACTTTGCTCGGGGGAACACTCAAGTAAGAATAATAGCTGCATCTGTTGACTTATCGTGGCACACCTGCTACTACCTGATCGGAAAGAATGAATTCTGGGACTGCAGCCAAAAATGTTAACATACCTCCAGACTCTGGGATAGCAGTTAATAATTACACATACTACCTAAACAACTCCCACATTAACACTACTATAACAGTGATAATTACAGTACAGGTAGGAACCAATACGAACATGGTTATTTTTGCCCCTAGATATATTGTAATATCTGACTATTTGTCCCAGTATATCGGGGAGGGTTATGATTAAACTAGGAGTCTAACGGTTATTATTTTCCAAAACCGACTATCAGAAAACTCCAAACCAAACGATACCAACAAAAGATAAAACCAAATAGATATCAAAAGTTATGATGAGACTTAGCTGATTCTGGTAGCCCTCCGTGGGTTAACTGCGGTTTCATACTTGGTCTGAGTGTTCAGATGTCTGTGGTTAGGGCTGTGTTTGAAGGGTTGTTGTATCCTACCACTTTGAGTCTTAGTGAGAATATGTGGAAGATGCTTTAAATTAGATGCTTCTGTGAGCAGGTCAGTTTATTTTTTATTAAGGTAGCTTCATTTCTGTGCATGTATTTAAATTAGTTTTGTTTGTCTGATTACATTGTTGCTGCATTCTTTCGAAATATTGATTGAATTCAAATGTAAGGGTCTTATCCTAGTCACATGTATTATAGTAATGGGCTATAATAAACTAGCATATTTAACAAGTACTTTGCATAAATATTTATGACATTTTAAATGAGAAGTGTTTCCTCATCATAAACTATTTTAAAATGCCGAACATATCAGTTGCTTTGATACCAACATGTTGAATAAATAAAGTTCAAGAACTATCATAAGCTGTACTGAAGTTCAACTCAGATGTGATTTGCACTTGATTTTCCACTTCCATCCAGCCACGGCAACAATTGGGGCAACATGAAAATGATAAATTATTGTTGAACCTCTCTTAATATGTCATTCATATGAGTGGTGCAATAACACAGTATTTAGTTTATTTGTCCAAAAAAAAAGTGTGTAATAATGGAATGTCCCGATTGTAACAGACTTGCATCCCTAGATTAAACCATTCATCTTTAGGCAAACTGTTATGACAAATAACTCCGCATGTTGTGTTTAAAATAGTTAATAGTGATCTACTTTTTCACTGCACTATGTACAGTACATTCCATTAAGGGCCAGGTGTTTAATATCTTATCTTAAACTAGGAGGCTGTGTGGTTCAGTGGTTAAAGAAAAGGGCTTGTAACCTGGTTCTAAATGAGTAACGCAAACATAATCAAGACATAAACACTGTGGGATGAGTCAAGAGTTGATTATTTGAGTTATCCATGAAAAACCATGATGGTTTTTTTTCGAATTAACCATTGTCTCATTATGGTAGATTTAATAAAGTAATTTATTTTTATTTTATGGCTTAATCATTGCCATTGCTGTGGGACACTGTGAATTTAAAACTTGGCAAAACCGATATTGTGGTGTCCCTGCTAAAAACTGGCCATTGAAATATGAAAAGTAAATAGGCTTTGGAACACCCACATGACAGTGCTCCAGATCATTTTTTTCCGGTCAGCAGGAGTAATTTTAAATTTCCCACAAACTGCAGCAGTAAAGTTTTATAGAGACATTACCATGTGAGGGGGCTCCCTCACAATACTGTTAACTAATTGTTCAGTTGTAACTTTCTATCTTCTGTGCTCGAGCTGCAGTGTCCCTTCACCTCGGTAACACTGATAACCACTGAGGGTACAGTGTTCTCTCCTGTTTATTAGTTTGTTTTATGTATATTATCTCAGCTATAACTCAGGTAAAACATAGTAGCGTACTGTATACTTGCAATCACTGTATACTTGCAATCACTGTATACTTGCAATCACTGTATACTTGCAATCACTGTATACTTGCAATCACTATATACCGCCGGCGCCATTCTAGTAACGTATAAAGCAAATTCCCCGCTCTGATTGGTTTATCTGTCATGTCTTGCAAGCAACTAATGCACGATTTAAAAAAAAAAAAAAATGGAATGTCATGAATTCTAAGACATGAACCAATCACTTACAAAGTAACCAAAGATCTTCTATATAGAAGATCTTTGAAGTAACTGCTTAAGAAAAAATAAATAATCTTTAGAAGCCACGGGCTTTGGAACATTACAGTTCGTTAGTCCAGACTACCGATTTGTCCACCCCTGCATCAATTACACACAGAGTTGCAGAGCTAAAGGTAAGTTTCTGTCTTAATATATGTTGATACATAAGAAATGATTAATTTTCTTAGGTAGACAGAAAAGGTATAATTAAATACTACTACAGTACTAATTAATATAAGATAATGTGGTGTCCCTTTCCTTTTTTCAAATTTATTACAGGTGAGGAACTAAGACAATAAGGTACTCAACACCTGTTTGATTGTTGATATTTGTATTTTATTTTTTACCTCTGTGACATATCTCCAGTGGTACACTACAGAAAACTAATCCCATCACCACTTTAAAGTAATAATAAAAATCATTGATATTTGGATCTCATTGGAATATATTAATTCATTTTCCTTTTTTGATTGGGCCATTTGACAAGCTGTTTTTTCATATAATTTGTCATAAATACATTTTTAAAGGGATAGAAGACAATTATGAAGTTCTTTCAAAAAGTATTTATTTCAGGCAATCACAACAGCATTCATCTCCGAACACACACACTCAATGTCGCTGGCTTCTTATATATACGTTTAAGTATATTTAATAACTTTTTGTTAACTGGCTTCATGGGTGACTATTAGGTTTGTCATTCTGGTAAAATGACAAGTTTTTTTTTTAAATTCCACAAGGTTAACCTTTTGCAGTCCATTTATTAACTGCGCGTCAGGTCCAATTTATTTTCACACGCGCAGTTAATTTTAGACGCGCTGTTTAAAAGTATTTTTTTCCACATTATACAAATAATTTGTATTATTATTATTAAGGAAATGTATACTGTACTCAATGTCTATTTAAACATTAACATTCTTCAGCCACAAACACTGTGTTTCCTTAGTATTCTACTGCATTCTCAAATACAATGCTGTTGTTCCATAAAACTTATCAGGTTTACGCTCAAAAAAGTATGAATTTACAGTGTAAAATGTTGTAAGGAAAATAAAATGCATATTTTTCACAGTAAATTGCAAGACGCTGAAAACAACTTTTCGTTTTTGCTTCTGAAATCAGCTTTAGCTCCCCAACGCTCGCCATTGCTACAGTACACATTCCAAACTCACACTCATTTTTCAGTTCCCATAGTATTTGACGGAAAATCATCGATAGACGGAACACTCCCAACCCTGTCATACAGTATTTAAATTTTCTAGCTGCTCAATGTTATTTTCCAGTTTTTCAGCTGGACTAAGTACCGTACTTAAATGTTTCCTCCTTAATTTGCCAGGGGGATACGGATGCAATTTGCTTAATAATTTATTAATAATAAAATAAAGTGATTCGAATTAGAGGTTCGAAGTAACAGGCTTCTACTATATAGCATCTAATGAACATTACAATTAAAATGACACATTTTCTTTACTTAATATTTCAACAACAAACGTTAGCAGTCTCCCTAAGAAAAAAAACAAACATACCTGAACCTCCTTTAGCAAATTAATTGTTAGCTGTTTTTTAGTCGGGAATTACGACGGCACGCCCCTTATCTGCAGCACTGCATACGTTGCATAACATTATGTTTGGCAAAGTAGCATTGCAGAAAAGGGATACTGGCTGTTTGAGTAATTGTCTTTTCATTACTTTCTTTAAGCATATTTGGGATATTAAAGTTTATTTCTGATAAATTCATCCTACTTTTGGTATTGCTGTTGTTTAATGTTAAGCCCCCAAATGGATACGCCTATCTGGACACAAAAGAAAAAAAATGATTTTAAACCCTATATTGAATTATAGGGAAGTCGTAATGCTATTGGGAAGTTTTATCATAAAAAGACAACACAGCCCTGAGACACAATATGACAATAACCATTTAAAATTTACTTTGAAAGGGGTTTGTGCCTTGCCGATCTACTCTCGCTAATTGAATGTTATATTTTATAAGTATCGAGGAACTATCTTGGATACAACATTAACAATTTCTTTGTGACATTTTGCGCAAATTATTTATTATTTACACAATTATCACCCTTCTAGTCACATTTCATGCAGTATTTAAAAGGGAACTGTAGCAAAGTGACTGATTGTGTACAGGTGCAGGAGTGATGCAGTGCGCAATGAACAAACAGAGAATTGTAATCCAGTTGGAAACAGGTTTTATTGATTATAATTGTGGTCTGGTGACCAAACAATAACTCCAGGCAATACACAACAATGTGTAATGCACTGGAATTAAATAAACAGGTTACAGTCCCAAATAATAAATACACATATCTTTCCCACAATGTACAAACACGGTCACCAGTCCTGGGTGCGTGCTGTAGTGCTCGTGGTGGGTGATACAGTTTATTTCGTGACAGTGGTGAAGTGCTGTTCCGGCTTTGTGCTGGCCCAAGGCGACAGCTCCGGAATCATGTTAGCTGTCTGGTGATTCACAAACAAGACAATTACTAACAGAGAGAACAAACAAACAAAAAACACTCACGGTACTGTTACAGTCTTTTGGGGTCTCTCATCGTCCTTCTAGGTTTAAAAACCACAAACCAAGCGAAGGAACAGATTGTGATTCTCTGTCCCCTTTTATGCTTTCACACATGACCCCTTGGTAAACGAGTGCAACTACTTCTCCAATGTGCGGCAGAGTCGACCTGGGGAAAGAACCAGCCCATCCAAAGAACTCTGTTCTTGCTGCTTAGCTCCCTCACAGTTCAGGAGGAAGATTTACAACCAAAATTCATTGTATTTCTGTCACAGTAACCAAAGACGTTCCTGAAATACGATAGTTTACCTTAAGTCAAGACATTGAGTGGAGCAGTTTTGTAGAAAAACAAGTAGCCTTTGAAGCATCAAAAACACATTTGTGTAGCTTTGATGACCCCTGTTCACATTGGCATCATTGCTGGAGAAAATAGTGCCATTTACCATTATTTGCAATAGTATTTTAAATTTAAAAAGGGAAATAGGACTTCCCCTTTAATACAAGCAGGCAACATGCATTGCCTTCAAGCATGCAATCTTTTTAATAGAATGAGAACAAATGTACAAAAGCATGGCATTATCTTTGCTCTAAAAGAGGTGCTACTGGTTTTAAAAATAGCAGATACTACCTTAAAAACAGAAGTTAATTGCCTTTCCCCTTAATATAGGCCTATTGTATTCTTTAAATATCTCAACACATCTGTTAAAAAAAGAACAAATATAAGAAAACAAACAAGTGACTACATTTTGCATGATTTGTGTATGTCCTAATCTTTTAATACCTAACCTAAAGGAATGTGACTAATGAGGGGGCAAAAGCTTAACATAAGTGAACACAAAGGAGAGTGGTCAAGCACCGGTTGCTAGGTGATGGAAACCACACGAATGCCCCCACTTTCTGAAAGGCTTATTTTCATTATATTTAATCTCCTGGGCGCCTGCTGATAAACTTGGCCAATTCCTCCTGGTTAGTGACAGGAAATGGAAGCACTGTATGGAATGCCCTGCGAACCTGTGTTGCTAGTTGGAGTGAAACTTGGGCCATTGCCAGGCCTTGTAAGAACTTCATTTTTGGTTTCGGCCTGGTCGTTTTAAAGTTATGGAATTTGAGGTATGTCCCCCCCGAGAGCATTCATATTGAAAGTAGAGGACAATGGGGCTGATAATTTAAGCAAAAATACAATAGCTGAAACAGCTATTTTGTAGTTTTTGTTTACATCATGTATGCACAACTAGTATTGTACTTCTACTGTATCTTAGTTTCGGGCCTCTATGAAATCTGTTCAATGCTGTTTGCACTGTTTACACACTTCAAAATGAAATAATCCATGGATAAATCTTCATCTGAATCTATACACCTGTGTTCTCTCTCAGTTTAAACGTTGTGTTTCAACTTCCCTGTGCAGCAGAGATGGGGTAAATAAACATTTAGACAACATTATGCCCTTGAGTTTTTGGAGTTCAGTTGAGTGAATTCTTCTGGTTTACACCCAAGGATGTTTAATTAAAAGTCAAGGCTGTCTTGCACTGAGAGACCCACCCCACTCCCCTCCAACATTTGCCTTTTACTTTCTCAGCTATTTCTACCAATCTATTTAAAGATACTCTATTTTCTGATTTTAATTTGGATGTCTCCTTAATCCAATATTCAGCCTCTCTCTCTCAAAAAGGAGGACCTTTTGCTCACTGAATAACAGCTAAGAAGAGTTAAATAAGAAATACTAAAAGAAACTACAGTGACATGAGTTAAAATAAAATAAATAAGTTGTTTGATTTCATAAATGATTACATACACACTTTTCCTGAAATGAAAGATGCATATCTAATTAAATAAGCTGAGAAACTGAAAGAGAAAGATAATAATGAGATGCACCCATATATATAATTTATTTATTTATTTTTATTCTATGTATTGTGTGGTTGTAATACTGTATCTCCATATTCTGGAATGACCTTTCAAATGAGATCTTAATCTCTGGGGAAACTTTTCCTGGTTAAATATTTTCAAAAGCTTTAAGTAAATATGAATGTAGCTCAGGTACCAGTAGGTACAGTCCTGTAGAACACAGAGGGCCTCAATTGGTAACAATCTTTTTAGCAACAAAAAAAAAAGTAAAAGTTGCCCATTTTGGTAGGGTTCACATACAGTATTTGCCCCTTTCTCGGGACAGCTTGCTTATTTATAGTGGATGTATTAGTTGGTGTCTGATGGCATGGTAACTACTGTTGTTCCATAGCCCTTGATTCCATCTACAGATCCATCTATGACTTTCTTACATACTGTAACCTTTTAACCCTTTGACGCCAAGGTGGAATGACCACTTTTTGTTTAGCGCTTGTAGTTTGGCAGAAATTAAAACCCAATATATCTTTATCTGTTTCCAATGATATCATGTATTTTATTGTGAAATGTATTATATGTTTTTTATATAAACTGCACCGCCCAAAAAATAATTGAAAAATGTATAATAAATAATATTTTTAAAAATTGCCAATTTTGACCCGTTTCCAAGTTATATATAAAAAAATATATATCAGCATATCACAGGTGCAAAATGTTATGTGAGAATTTCAAATACAAAATCAGATTTCAAATATCTTCTACTATTGAGGAGCTACGAGATTTTGTCCGAGTTATGATCTGTATGCCAAAATTCCCCAAAACTGCCCTATTTTCAGAACTGTCAGATATTTTATGAAAGTAGTCCAAACCAAGGAAAATATCACAAAATACATTGCCAAATCTAATGTAAAGCATTTTATCCTGGTAATGTATGAAAAAAAAACCAAGGGAAAATTAAGTTGTTTTTATTAAAAGTAGTTTTTATTTAAAATGTTATGTTTATATATATATATATATATATATATATATATATATATATATATATATATATATATATATATATATACTGTATATATACTGTATATACATATACAGATTACAAGTCCATCAAACACAAAAAGTTACATATTTAGCAAACTTTTCTTTCATATAAAATAAATAACTATAAATAAATAACAGTAAAACTGAACAACATTAAAAACTTACATTAGGTAATTTATTACCTGTCAAAAATGAACTGTGGGACAAATTAACAGTATAAGTATACATTTATAACAACTATTTTATATAGCATCTTACCATACCTGCAAAGAAATTGAAAAACAAGATTAAAAACATGAATTATAACACTGTGGTGGATACCTACCGTCTCAGGTGTTTCATCGACAAGCCCAGCTAACTTATCTTGGCTGTCCATTCCTTTTCAACCCAGTCCATCTGCTGCTGTCTTTTTTGACTTTGTATTAGCGCTACGATGTTTATCAGCACCCGGAGCGTGCCAAATTTGGAAGCAAGGCCGTTCGCGAATCATATATAACGGTTTCCCGTTGCATTCGGGAGCGAAGCATGCAACAAATGTCTTCTGTTCTATTTTAAAGCCAGCAGTTCTTCTGCTTCTCTAGGTAGCCAGGAACGTGTAGAACAATGATGGAGACTAAATTAATTTGGCTGTTGGCTCGTGTAGCGGAACATCATCATCTATACCTATTGCTGCTAGCTGCCGGCAAAGATTTTCTCTAAAATGAAGATGCGAATATTTTCTGCATCTTTCAAAACAGGCTATTCCTTCATTTTTGCTCGATTCGTTGGCACTATGAAATGAGGACAAACAAGTAATGGCTCGAGTATCCCTCCACTGAAATGTTCCCTTCCTCGATACGACATCGTCTCATATCCCCATGCTTGCTCCGACATTCCCATTGTTTATAGTCCCTCATAATAACAGGAAAGTTTATGTGATTTGTGTTGCACATGCCACAAGAATTACAACCAAGCCTTTTTAATTCTATCATCAAATTTGGGGATGTGTAAAAATTATCGAACCATACATTATAGCCTTGATGGACAAATGGCTGGACCAATTCTAAGACTACCTTATGCACTAAGCTAATTACCCTACCGTCACGGCTGCTGATGTAAATGTTAAAATCTATTGTGTAACCATTGTCTGACGCTGCTAGAACCCACAATTTGAACCCCCACCTACTTGGTTTATCTTTCATAAACTGTCTAAAACCTGATCGTGACTTAGACCTAACCATACGCTCATCGACAGTTACATTTTGGTTTGACTGATAAAGTTTAAAACATGTGGCTTTTAGGTGAGCAAGGAGGTAGCACAGTTTGCGTAACCGATCAGTGTTATTTTCAGTGGCTGGATCGACAATATGTAGCGCAGCCATTATCACCTTGCATGGATCGCGTGTCATCAACGCCCTAGCCCATAAGCTGTGAAGTAAAGAAACCGTGCTCCAATACCAATGAACGTCAGGTAACCGTACAGTGCCCATGTAAATTATGAGGCCAATAAATTGCATTAACTCCTCTGGGGTAACTTCGTTCCAACCACCTTGACTATTACCGTAGCTAGGTTTTTCTACAACTAAATGCCATCTCTGGACATTTGTAAATTTGCAGATATCTGCGATAACCTGCGTGAAAAAGGAGGAAAAATCTATTTCGCAGGTAAACTTAGCTGTTGTGGATTGAAGCGCGCGGGTAACCATGGGGATGTCCACTCCTACAGGACGACTAGGTCTGAAAGGGAGCAGTCTCGGTGCCTCGTGGTCTGCGTCTTCATATGTAAAGAAACCTGACTCTGCGTCACTCTCTTCATCGATAAAGTGGACTGGAGCAGGTTCCACAGAAGCATCAGATGTGGAGACAGTAGTGTGGGCAAGTGTGTATAGTGAGCGGGTGCAGACCTGTCTGGTGACCAGCGATCCGGTGCATTGCAACGACGTGTACAGCGGCATTTGGTGGGCAAGGAGTGTGCATGGTCTGCATCTGTGGTGGTCATACTGTAAAAGAAAGACAAACAATTAGGAATACATAAAAAGCTATTTTGAATTTGCAAAAAAAACATACCAAACAATGAGTACTGTAAACAATGCACTTACTTGACAATGGAAGTGCTGGGCTGGGGCTCATCTGGAACAGCTTCTTCCTCTTCATCTCTACCCTCTAACATCATCAGCTCCTCATCCAGCTGGTCCTCCTCCAGTAGATCCATCTCCTCGTAGTCCTCAAGGAAAAGCGTGTTGAGATCAAGGGGCTTTCTGGTGGTCTTCAGGGACTCCATCAGTTTGTTGTAGCTTCTTCCAGCCATCTTTCAAACCTGCAATCACCCACACACAAAACAATTCAACAATCAATCAATCAACAATTTATTTTTATATAGTGCCTTTCATGGCAATGCCATGCCAAAGCACTTTACAGAAAAAAAAAAAATACACATAACAAAAACTAAAATCAGGATTACAAAATTACAAAAACTATTTAACTAAAAAAAAAAAAAAAAAAATGAAAACACTTATTTAATTTGACATATAAATATATGTACTGTATATTACAGGACTTTCAGTAATTTGGTATCATGGAGAAAATAATATTTATATACAAGAGTTATACAAATTAACAAGTAAACAGCATAAGAAAAAAAATAGTCTATAGAAAAATGAACGATGTGGTGATAAGCAGGAAATGTAAAAATGCAAAGAATGTGGCGACCACTTTTACAAAGCAAATCAAAAGAAGCAAAAAATAAATAAATAAAATAAGGGCACTAATTACATTTTTTATATAAATATATGTGCTGTATATTACCAGAGTTTAAATAATTTGGTATCATGCTGAAAATAATATTTATATACAAAACTTAGACGTCAACAGCAGCAGAAAAAAAAATTAAAAATAGTCTATAGAAAAATGAACGATATGGCGATAAAGCAGTAAGCGTAAAAATGCAATGAATGTCGCACCCACTTTTACCAAGCAAACAAATAAATCAAAAACAAAAGAATAAAGATGAGTGCATACCGTAGCACAAGCCTCTTCTCGTCCTGTGGCTGCAGCTCCGGATAGTGTTAGTAGTCTTTTGAAACAAACAAAAATAAACGGTTTACTTCAGACAACGAACAAAACACAACACTCACGTTTCAATCCCAGGTTCTCCTTTCAGGTTGTTCTAACCATTTACAAAGGAGCAGATCACTTACACTACAACCCCTATTTATACCCTCGCTCATGACCCCTAGGTTAATGAGCACATCCGCTCCTCCAATCCTCGGATGCCACAACGTTTCCCGTCCGAGTCATTGAGTTTGAGTACCGTAGCTCTGCCCCCTTCCTAAATGACCGACTTCCACCTACCCCAAGGAATAAATTGTCATGCCATTTAGTTGAGTACTCTCCTCCTTTTACACAGCGCCCTCACAGGTCAGGAGGGAGCTCTAACACCAAGAATCATTCAATCTCTGTCACAGGAATGTAATAAACATACCACATAACAGAAAATAGGATCATAACATGAAGTTTATTTAAGTTAAATGTGACAGTTTTCACTCTCTTGTTCAGCTAAACAAAATGCATAAGTAAACCTCAGTAATGCAATTACTTTATAAAAATGTGTCTTTTGCCACTTTGTTTATTTGCGAAGAACTAGCAATGGATTTGTTGTACTGTTTTTGCTTGGAATACACGAGAAATTGTATAACTTTAACTACTGTGTGACATCCTTTGCTATGCACATGTAGTTCATCCAGTGGGGTTACAGTAAGTAAGGACATTTTACATGCGATGGCTTTGGTTAGGTTTTGCAAATAAACAAAGTAATGGAATACTGAATGAAAATACCATGTTCGTCCCAGCACAAATTTTCTTTGCATTTTTTTTCCTGCTATTTTTCTCTACATACTTAAAGTTTATACCGTGATGTGTTGTCAAGTTTACGTTCCCAGCTGTGAGAGAGCAAGTCATTTTAGGCTAGCTTGAAGATTTCTATGCTGTTTTTTATTTTATATTAGTAACTATTATTTAACAAGGGCATATTTATGATAATTTGTCACAGACTTTTAAGATGTACTTTAAAAGCATCACAACTTTTATACTATATACTTAGTATTTTTAGGAAAAATTGATTTTAACAGTATAGCTACAGTATCTTTAACCCTTTGCGGTCCATTTATTCAGCGCGTCTCAGTCACGTCAGGTCCAATTTATTTTCACACGCGCAGCACTCGGTACTGTATCTCCAGCCCCGCCCCACCCCTTGTTCGCTATATTTTTCACATACGTCTTAATAAAAGTACATACCGATAAATTATCTCCTGATCACTAGTTTTATCACCAAACTCCTCAATAATGCGATCCAAGTCATTATTTTATTACTATAACATCTAAAAAAGATCTGCAAATGTCTGTGATATTCTTTGAGCGCTGGATGCAGAAGCAGCTATCTTGTTTGTTTATGGCCGTGTTATCTATGTGGTGTCTGTATTCATGAGATACGCCCATTTTTTTTTCCCGGCTCCTAATGGTCTCACTCAGCCATTGAATGGTTTTCTCTGCATTTTCCGGAAAAAAAAAACAAACGACTAGAGACCTGTTTTTTACGTCTTTTTGATGATGTCAGACAGGGTCTGACATTGGACTGGAAAGGGAAATGTACTTGGACTTTTCACTACTGGAAACCCGTCCTTTCAGCAGCTTTTCAATAATGGGGGCTGATGTGGGTGAGACAAGGACTTCACTTGATTATCTACTGACATAGCAGCTTAATTATTATTAACGGTTAACCTTCAGGTCTTGGGAAAATCAAAAGCCTCTTTTGTTAAACCACTGTTTGGAGTGCTGTATTTGTGTACTTATGGCAGGGAACTACTGTACCAGAGTATAGATCAAAGAACCCAGCTGGAGTAAATAAAGCTTAAAGATTTGTTATGCAGTCAGTGTGAATAAGTAACCTGATGTGGATATTGGTTTATTAGGTACTCGGGCACCAAATCAGTGCAATTAGGCTTCATTTTGTTGGTACAGTATTATCAACATGCTAAGTCTTTTATAGTGATAAAGTTGTACTTCAACGTTTTGTAAGTGATACAGTAACTAGTTATCTTCTCTTCAGTAACTTCCTTGGTGTGTGTTTAACCTTTAAAGGAATAAACAATTACAGAACACAAAGTACTGTAGCAACAAATTCAGCTACGGTGCAATAACAAAAAGAAAGGAAAATTTAATATGACTCGGTGTCCAGTAACAGGATACCAAAGTGTTACATTAGGGTCTAATTTTCAGTACCTTTACTGTGAAAAATAATGACAGAACTAGTGTTATTTGGACCATCAGGGTGTCTTATGTGTCAACATTTATAACCTACAACATTCTATTTTTTTTTTATTTTTTATAAATATACAAGCCTGTTGTTATCTCTACTGGACCTTGCAGCCATCAACTCCTTCATTTTGTACAAGGAGTGCACTGGGGAAAATATCAGTAGAAGTGATTTCATCTTGAAGCTAGCCACAGTGCTTCAGCAGAAACATTTTGATCAGAAAGCTGCAAAGCAGCAGGCTGCTGCAGCTCAACCAGAGGTGCGTTCAACTAGGAGAACGTTTGTGAACAGTTTTAAACTTTTTTCTGTTGGTGGTCTGTTCGCCTCAAACGTTTGCTAACTGAGGCGAACAATCTGAAGAGGTAGTTTGCGTAAAATAATAATGGCGACAGGCTGGGAGAACATTTCTTTGACTGGGGGATGGACAAGTTTTGTCAATTTTTATATGATTTATATAAAAAAATGAAGCCGAAAGTGTTACTTCAGGTATGTTTAATATTGTAATGTGACTTATTTATAAAATATTGGTATTTTTCGATACAATTAATAAAATATGTATGCATTTATTATTATTATGATGATGATGATAAGGGTCTGTTTACTTAGAAAGAAAGAAATATGAATTCCAGTTTTAAAATAGCTAATCTGGCTGTTTTGCTTTCGGATTTTAGGATGTGTTGCATATTTGAAATGTTTGTGGAATATTCAGTAAACCGTTTAACTTGCCTTGTTCAAAGCTAACACAGTTCATTGCGAAAGTTCACCTAGTTGAACGCATCTCTGGATTCAGTGCTGCACCGAGTGACACATGCAAGAGAAAACATATGTTACTTTTGTTTTAAATTTTTAAAAAATAATTTTGTTTTTACAGTTTTGTATGTACATATACCTGTTTACACACTAGTTTCCTTTGAAATGTTTATTTTATTATAGTTTTTCATTTTTTGAAGTAATGCTTTATATGTGGTAAGTTAGAAAATAAACTTTGTATGTTTAATTGTTCATTTAAATACAGCGTTTCAGCTGTCCAGATGTTTGATATGTCATGCTTGAATAATTTTGAGTTGTATCTGATAGTTTGACTTTCTTTTTAATATTGATGTTGTTTAAAATGTAACTGTCGGCAGTGTGAGTATAACCACGGCAGTTCTAGTGCTAAGCTTGCATATTATTGGACAAAGTCAGCTGCCATAATGGTAATAATCTTCAATCAGATGGACTTTAAAGAAGCAAATGCTGCTCTAGCGTCCTTTTTGTCACTAAATAAAGTGGAAAAAACATTATACTGTATAAAGCTGCTCGCAATTCAAAAATTTGTTTTAAAGCCAGATTTAAGCATTAGCTTTATAAAACACATAAGCTACATAAAACATTACTCATCATTATGAACCCAGTTCATTAAATTCATAACAAATCATTTTTGTATTTTTAAATTCCAATGGGTGTTAAAATAAAACACAACATTTCCAACTTTCCAACTCAAGAAAAATAATATCAATGTAAATTCAATGATAAAAAAACGCCTCAAACATTAAATACCTCAAATATTTAATTTTTAAAATCTAAAAACATGCTATCTACAAATCGGTCAGAGGACTTGGGTGATAAACGCTAAAATGAAAAGGTGTTAAAGCATAACTACCATTTCCTATTTTCAAAGTGATTTTATTAAGAAAATACAATTTTAACAAAGATATACAATGTATTGAAGTACTATATAAAAACAGATTCTTCATATTAATGAATGCCAATAGATAGTTTCAGAGAATGTAATTTATAGGATGGGAAAGGAGATGAGAATCATAAAACAAAACCCCATCGTGATGAATTTGATTTCAATAGACATAATAAGCCTTTTTTTAATAAGGCTTATAAGATAAAAGACATAAGCCATTTTGAAGGAGTAAAGACAAAACATTTAAGAAACACAGACCAGAACATTATAAGGAGCAGAGCCACGTTAGGTAGTCAGGCTGGCACTTATTCAACTGATTCTGCAACGTGATTCAGTTGTTCTTTAGGGATACTGTGTGTGACTATTCCTAAATGATTCACCCTGCATATTTAAAAACATCACTTTGAAGGCTGCTTCTTGGATACAGGAGTACAGATCTACAGTCTTGCCAATTGTGGTTGAAACTGACTTGCAACTGGGATATGCAGCTTTTCTGCATTAGAGAATGCATGCATTTATATCACATGAATAGGATGCCAGAGGCATTTTGTGCTTTCACTGGAAATTATGTTTTTGTTTTGTTTGTCCACATTCCTTTCTATGTAAGAACCTGGTGCCACAGTTGTTGCAGAAGCTACATTCATACGACTGACACTTTAACAGTGCTGCAGGATTTAAAGAATGCATTGCCAAAGGTGGGCCGCGATACAGTCCCGGGTGGGCCACGGGAGCAATGCCATTCTATGTATTTTTTTCTATTAATAGCGAAAAGCAGGCGCCGGCAGCAGCTGTAACTGTAGAAAAATAAAATTAAGCAAGGGAGTCTTGCCTGACTGTCAATCAAAGCAGAAATTCACACATCAGAGCTAACAGATTAACTACCTGTAGGCGGGATGTAAAGTGAGATCTCTGACAATAGGGCAGTATTAAGGTCATGTGATCACTCTGCTGGCAGATGTAAAAAGTGTGTTCAGTATTAATACAATTACAATATGTCGAATCCGCTACTAAAGAATAAGTTTGCAAAGTATAAAGAATAAAACAGGCAGCTACAAGAATTTGTACCGTGGGCTCAGTTTTGAGGTGCTGGAATGGTTTTTTTTCTTTTGTAGAAACGTTTTTATACTAACTTTTGTACTTGATAACATTCATTTAAAAATTCAACTGATGCCTATGATGAGTACGTTTTTGTGACTAATTAGCTATTAACTTTTAAAATAGAGTACTTTGATATATGTTTAGTAACTAAATAAAGTTATTAATCAAACTCATAAATCTTGTTACATACCAGTAATTGATTTATTAAAATGTTTGGATATACTGCTATTTTATTAATTACTGGCTCGTTCACAGTCGTCTTAAAATAATGCTACAATATGTTTTGTTGAAGAATAATAATAATAATAATACACGTTTTTTGACTGATTCAAATTTCGATGCAGATAGATTTATTTTGGTTAAGTGGTGCAGCTGCTTTCCTATTTATTTATTTATTTATTTATTTATTGGGGGTGGATGTTGCAAGCCAACTGAATGTAATTTTGCAAGTTGTATTTGGTTGCACAGAGTAGTGGCGAAAAAAAGTAACTTCTGCAAGGCTCTCGTTCCCCTCTGTATTGTGTGCATTCGTCTTTTTTGTGCATGACAGTTTAGCGTGAGAGGTAACGGTTGGACGTTTTAGTTAGACAGTGTTCAGAAATTAGGATTGAAGTTATGTTTTTGCGCACGTTGTACTGGTTTTACTCAAAGTGATTCCTGTTCAGATATCTATGAATGGGAATAATAAGAGACATGCACTTCTTTCTTGTTTGATGACCAAGAAAAATAACTGCATTTCTAAAATTTTCAATTATACAAAGATACCTAATATTAAAGTTTGATAAAAACATCTGTTTAGTTTTTGCAATTTATTTTAAGTTACATTTTTTAAATTTCACTCCGTGCATATTCTATGTGATTTCCATATTTCACAATATTTATTCAAATGAATAAAGGACAGTGTAGATTAGGTTTATTTATAATGTTACAGGTTTAAACATATAAAATGTTTTTAATTTTGACATTTTCCCAAGGAGTGCTAATAGTGGACTGCAGTGCCTAATGCAGCTGAAGAAGTGGGCCTTGGGTAAAAAAAGGTTTGGGAACCCCTGCTGTAGAGCAGTGGTGCACAACTTGGTCCTGGAGGGCCAGTGTCCCTGCAGGTTTGTATTCCAACTGCACCCTAAACTACTTTATTGGACCTTATTAGAAGCTTAATTGGTCCAATTAACTAATTTAGGGTATGGTTAGAACAAAAACCAGGAGGGACACTGGCCCTCCATGACCTGAGTTGTGCACCACTGCTATAGAGTATATTCAATTGGTCTGCAGTAAACTATAAGATTTGATGACCTTTGTACACAAACAGGCCTATTTTGATCTAAACAGCAATCATGTAAATAAAAAAAAGGTATTTTAGGCAACCAAGGGGGATATCATATTATTTCAGTGAATTCTTTAATGTATTGATTATTACAGCTAGACAAGTCAGACCTAAATAAGTAGAACCAGTAAAACTCTCCCCTACAAATTAAAACTGATACTGTAGGGTTCTGGGCAACCAAATCAAAACAATATCCTATTGTTTCATTTTTATATCTCAGAAATTACAAACTGCAAACCTACACATTTAATTGTTCATTCTGTTTTTTTTTGTGTGTTTTTTTTTTTTTTTTTAGTACTGTTAATTGAAAAAATCAAAAATGACGACATAGGCAAGAAGACCTTGAAAATCACAGACTTTGGCTTGGCCAGAGAATGGCACAAAACAACCAAAATGAGTGCTGCTGGAACATACTCTTGGATGGCTCCAGAAGTGATCAAGTCTTCGCTGTTTTCTAAAGGCAGTGATGTCTGGAGGTAGGTTGACCAAATTATCAAAATGCTATTTTGGGCCAAAAACCTAAGGGGGGGGGGTGGTGGGATCAACGTTTATTTTGAAATTTTGAACCATAATCGTAAGTAACTTCCCAGTATAGTAATGTGCATTCAATATACAAGTAACCAACTACTGTACTGCTGATTTTACAGTCTCTAAGGTCCCTAAAGGTCTCACTCTGTAGTCTTTGCACTCTTAGTACTGTTGTGTTCATGCAGAGACTTGTAGCACTGTTTTTTGCAGTGGTCTCTGGGTGACCTCACTTGACTTGGCTGGAAACTCATTTAATTGGCGGGGTTTGGTAGGTAACTGGTTATCCTCTCTGAAGATGGCTCAGTTTAAAAGTTAGTCAATCAATCAATCAATCAGTCAATCAATTGTAATACCCCTGCTTGTTTATTACTCTTTGTTGCTCAACTGTGGATCAAGTCTGTACTTAATGCAATCACTCCTTCCAGCTCAAGTGGACCAAGGCTGGTTTCTCCACCCTTTGTTACTTTGTCAATTTATTTATTTTTGTTGGAAACCCTTGAAACAAGCTTTAAAATTGTACTAACATCATTTCTCTAGGATATCCCCCACATGGATATCCTAGACCAGGGGTGGCCAGCCCTGGTCCTGGTGAGCCACAATCCAGCAGGTTTTATAGGTAACCCTTAATCATCACTTTCAAATTAAAGTGTTCAATTAAATCAGGAGTGGTCAGCTCTGGGCCATGAGAGCTGCAGGGTGTTCAGGTTTTTCTTCCAAATTATCTCTAAATTACTTAATTGAACAAATTACATGCTTAACTAGTCAAAATGAAACTGTTTCAAGTCTTTAGAAATTGATGATTAAGGGTTGCATATAAAACCTGCTGGATTGTGGCTCTCCAGGACCAGGGTTGGCCACCCTTGTCCTAGACAAATTATGTTAGTATAAGCTTAAGCTCTTCTTTTGGATGCACACTGCACTTACCCTTGGACCCATTTCTCCATTACATGTGGTTTGTGTCCACTTTTTCTTTCTCTTACACCCTTTTTTAAGCATTAGGCAAACAAATCACTGGCTCTTGTCTATGGTCTAGCCCTTAAAGCCCAACAAGATGTAATATTTTCACCATGCCCTAGTCTGACTGCATACAACAAGTAAGTCATGTTCTTTCTGGGTTTTTCGTTGCTGTAGTAGCTCTAGGGAACAGGGACATGTTGGAGTCTTGGACACTCTTATCAGGAGGTATTGGTTGCTGAATTGCTTATTACTCTTTAAGACCAGTGACATACACTGGTGAATACATTTCAAGTCTAGGCGAGGAAGAAACTTCCTGAACAGTCTGAAGTTGTAAGAATTAAGAAACATCTAATGTTTAAACTTCTGAACAACAGCAATTTACAAAATAGAAGGCCGAAAAGCATTTTTATTCACATTGTAAAACCAACACAAAACTATTATCATATCATTGTTTTGTTGGCACTTTCATAGTTTAGTATTGTAAAAGGTCCAGTGTTCCTGAAAAAACAAAAAGTAGTTGAAAATAAGCAGATATGCATGTGTGTTCTTTAAACACACACCACATGATACCATTAGCTCCACTTTTTATGATTTGAAAATCAAAAATGTAATTGATACCATTTGGAAGCCAATTTAAAAAAAAATGCTACTGTATTTTCATTGAAAAGATAACACAACAAATAACAAGTTCAAGAACATTATATAATTTTAAATTCAAGTTCAGGAGATACCTACAGATCAATTCTAACGCAGTTGTCTTAAATATGTAAAACTATTTTTGAAACTAAGATGCACTTCACCTTAGGGTTGCACACAAATATCAAAGCATAGTATTCTAAAAGGTGACTTCTGAAAAGATGACAGAAAGCTGTTGCCTTGCTGAGGGGTGAGCTGATGGAAGTGCAGTCAATATTTAGAATCTTTCTTCACCAGATAATAGTTTGTTATTTTCCAAAATGAAACAATAAGCACAATAAAATACAAAAGCAAAACTTTGCACAATAGCTCTCCATCGAATTTAAAACCGACTCACCCAATCATACAAAATCCAACCAAGCTTTGCTGCTTTTTCGTGCTTTTTAGATGTCTTGTCATTAGGACAAACCCTTTTGTCGCCACGCAAATACTTAAAAAAGCAAACATTGAATCTCTGGATTTGAACTCAAGGTCCACTGCTTTGTTACGAGCTTTGCTGATTGTCAGTTTTGCTATCAAAACTACCACTTGGTGTCTGTGAGACTTGACAGATTGCTATTGATATTCACATCGCTTCACATTGAAGGTTATACATTTCCATAAAATTGCTCAGTATTGCAATTGCATTAGCATTTATTATTGTTCAGATCACAAAAGATAACCAAGATCTAAAAAGTGTGTATGCAGGCGTGTGGAATTTAAAAAAAAATTCTTGTCCAAAGGACAAAATGCTACTTGTTCTTCTTAAAAACCTACTTGCCCCCTCCCTGTCGCAAGAAACACACACACAAAGTAGAATATAATTTATAGGATTTTGCTTTTATTTAACAATGAACACAATCAATCAATTGGTGATTGATTAATAACCATTTTTGCTTCATGAAATAAGATAAAATGTGGCAGTCGCAGCATTATCACTGGCACTAGGTTTACACAGCTCTTTTTCATGTTGAGGAAAAAACTGTGGTTATTTCCAAATTATTTATTTAAATGTGATATATTATTATACAGCATACTATACACGCAGCTGCTTTAGTTTCAGGAATAACGACAAATGATGACCTATCTCTTAAATAATAAACCACGCAGCCTTATAAAGACACATGGGAATATGAACCATTTGCATTACTGGCAGTCTGTAGTTTTTCTAGGGCACGGTATAAAATGATTTGCTGGAGAGACACATTTTGTGGGGGCGTGTATCTTTGGGTTCCCTTTTAAGTACGAAATGTAACCATTACCAAATGGGTGTTTACCTAAATACCTGAATCCTGAATATTGTATATCAAAACTGCTCTCTGAGTCTGTGACACAATTGTGACCCCGCCCCCCAAGGGATCAAAAGAGTTGCAGTCGCAGATCTCAGCGCCATTTTTCCTTTCAAGGAGAGGTCAGCGACAGCTCCATATGCTCTGCCCAGTTCAGGACCTGGCGTATTATGTTGACAGGACAAAAAGTTGGAGGCATTTTTTGTCTGCAAGGTCAGGCCCTGTCTAAGCAGCAGCTGTCCAAGTGGCTAGCAGACATGGTCAGGACTGCCTATGAGCTGTCGAAGCAGCTGGCCAACTTGTCCCCTCCAGAAAAGCTCACTGCCCATTCTGCCCATACTTGTTACGGGGGTTCCGAATGATAATGCACGGGTAGCCTCTTGGCTTAGCCTTGTAGCATTCTGGTCGTTCTGCAATCATGCCCTTACGACGGCTTGGGTACACTCACCCATTCGGTAATGGTTACATTTCATATTTGAAAGGGAATGTTGGGTTATAATCATAACCCTGGTTCCATGAAATAGAAATGTAAACATTAACCTTCAAGGTCACTGCGTCCATTATTCGCAGCAGGCTTGAGGTAAAAATGATGATGAGATCTGTGACTCCAGCCTTTTTGATCTCTCGGGGGCAGGGTCACACTATGTCACAGACTCAGAGAGCAGCTTTGACATACAGTATTCAGGATTCGGGTCTTTAGGAGGTAATATCCATTCGGTAATGGTTACATTTCTATTTCAGGGAGCCAGGGTTATGATAATAATGTTCACAGCGATACGAAACATACCTACGTAAGATACGGTATGTAAGATGCATTTTAAATAAAATATGAAAAATGGTTTGCCTTTTTGTTATTGTGAAATTTTAATTCTTAAGCTTATTAGATTTTTGTTTGTAAAGTAGTAATGTAAAACACTACAAAACTGCTGAAATATTTCAACAAGCTTAATATAATATAAATAGGGCTTCTGTTTTTCGGGTTTTATTAATTGTATTTTCCGGTGCTTATTTTTAGCTATTTTTGGGGTTTTTTTGCAGGGCTTTCGTTTTTGATATACTCTATGAAGTTGGTATTTTTCAGTTACTTTCCAAAATGCTTGAGCGTTTTTTTTTTGTGTGTCAAAGTATGTATAGTAACTCGACAGTACTTACACACTTAAGTTGTACCTTCTTTCCTTTGCTGTCTTCCCCAATGCAATCCCAATGGTCACTGGCACATTCTTCTGGGGTTTTTGTGTGTTCGCGTTTTTGTACTTTTCACCACAATTCTGTTTTAAATCCTCTGTATCTTAACTGGAATACAGCTTGAAATCCCGCTAACAAACCTCCATCCTGATTGTAATCTCGTTTTAAGTCTCGCAAGCAGAGTCTCCAATAGAAATGTAGGAATGTGCTGTCACTTAGTAGTTGGGGAGGGTTTAAAGTATTCCGAACTAATCAATGATAGATACAAGTCAGGAAGGCGGGACATTGCCCAGCAGCACAGGGAAATGTATATATTATTATTTTTGTAGTAGGTTTTTTTTTTTTTTAATGTGAAAAGGGTAAAGTCAATGTGAATAGATTAACCATTTCCACAGTTTTTACAGTGTTTATTGGCTATCCACCGATTTAAATTTTTTTTGTATTTTTTTTGTAAAACGGAAAATCAGAAGCCCTAAATATAAAGATAATGCTACTGTATACAACAGTATAATGATACCAGAATTGTTTTGTTTTTATGTAAAAGTTGGTAAAGCCTGGAACAAACTGCCTGATGCGATCGTCGCATCTCAATGGAGGAGGTCGCGTCGCAAAAACAATCTTTGCGAGTGGGCATTACACACTGCCCGATGAAATCGCAGGAAGGGATGCACAATTTGTGAGTTTTTCCTGATGTTTGACCTGCCCTGAATGCATAAAACACAGCGGCAATCGGGTGAATCAGTAGGCAAAAACATAAAGCTATGGCAGTAATAATATGTACAATTTTGGCTAGAAGGCGACATGATCGTGAAAACCGCATATGACTGGAGACGTATATGTATTCTCTCTTTCTCTCTCACATATACACGGAGGGCATTGCACCCTGGAGGTAACAATAGTCTTCCCGTGAATATGTCTGCAGTACATATTTAATATACACGAGTCAGTCAAAATAACGAGAGGCAAGGTTGGATAGTAAATATGACTTTATATACTGTAAAGCCATAACAAATATCTTAGTGCTGTACATATAATACTACCAGTGCAATAGGTCGCCAAATAGCAAAATAGGTTTTATGGGTATGATTCGCCAAATATTTTGGTTGCAAATATTTATGGCTTTACAGTATTTTGTTTAAATATAGCGGATATAGAATAAATAAATAAAAGAAAAATACCACAAAATGAAAGTTTTTTTCTTTTTTATTGTCTTTTGTAATTCATTTTCTTTTAAGTTACAGAATCGCTGTCAGAGGGAGACTATTGCCCGGTGGTGTAAGGATGTTAGGGCAATAGTTCAATCTATTTTTGCTCCTATGATGAGCTTGTCACAGGCCAGAATTTCCAAGCACTGACACATTTTCACTGATCAACCGCTCTTTCGGGCCACTGTCAATCACATAATAGTACCTGAAAACACAAGACAGCTGAGCTGCATTTCCAACATCGGTTGTTTAATCTACCATTATAGCTATATACTTGGCTTCCTTCTTGTACTTCTGCATCTAGCAGAACCTGAGGCACCAAAGAGATTAAGTCGCTCAGAATCTTGTCAGAGGTACCCGAGAATACTGTGTCTATTGACAAGTGATTAACTTGCTGTCGTAGTCAGAAATCATAGAAAGTAATTCCACATAATTACTTCTATTTAAGGAATTGATGCCTTCATCGTGCCCTCTGAATGACAGTTCTTTCTTGCCAAGGTAAACAACAGAATCAATCAAGTGTTTAAGAACCTCCACGTCTTTTTTCTTATGTGCTCATTGTGATGTATTGTATCCTTACACATCTGCTCATTGAGTTGAACATCAATCCGGGTTTGTCCAAAAGTTTGGAGTGTAACAGCGGCTCGCAAATGTAACTTTGAGAATGCTCATGTTATTATGCTGACTTCGTTAGACATCCTAGATAGCTGTAGCCAGTGCCGTTCCATATCGCCTTTTCTGTACTGAACAAAAGACAGTCCCAGCAGTATACTTTTTTTATTGACAGCTACCGGTAAGCCACGGATACCTTTCATAATTACAGTTTTGGAAGTGGCGAGTATATCGCTTCCCTTCCTCTGTCAGTTTGGGTATTTGTGGTGTATACCTCCATTTTTTTAAAGTTCTTCTTGAAAATTGATTTGTAACCAAATCGACTACAATGTCTCCATTGTCTTCTGACTTTTTTTTTTTTAATTTGTAAAAAGCAATTCGAAATATTACTTTGAAGTTCTCAATACAATTCTCAATAACGGTCTCTATAATAAGCAATATGGTGCGAAATTCTGCTATTTTTACACCCTACCCTAGCATATTTATGCCCCTGCTCACTCATAATTGGACACCTGTATAGCAAGGGGCAGATCTTTGACTCTCCCATTGGTTAAACCTACTAAAGAACTTGAACTGTTTATATCCTGCCTCCGCTCACGTATGATTGGAATGCTGTGGAGAAATTGCAGATATTCTATTGGTTGATTTTATTTTATATATACATAATAAAAATATGCACAATTAAATTGTAAAAAAAATGAATCTGCAATCAACTCACACTGACGTCACAATTGAGTTATTCCCGACTGGGTGTCGCACATTGCTAAGACTGAATTAGACTGACCACAACTAGATCCTGGTGATTACTATGTATGCAAATTTAATTAATACTGCCCTGTACACATTTTTTTTAATTAACTTAGCCCAACATAGCGACCCTCATATTATGCATGACATCGTATGCTGATTAGACAGTGGAGACAGCGCCATGAGGCAATCAAAAAGAAGCGCTTAACCTATTAATTTAGCTATTGACCATTTACACCGTGCAAACGTTTCAGGCAGTGTTTGACTTTTTGTATAGTTTGTCTACTACACTTTAGCCTGTGGTAAATAAAATCCAACCTGTTGATTTTTATTTGACTTTGGCATTTTTTCCTCGGCGTGTGGATCTAGGGGCTTGTGATTTGTGACCTATTGGAGATCGACGCACCGATTACTTATGTTTTAGCGCAGTAAGAAAATATAGGCTGCCAGTAGATTGATAATAAAAAGGTAAATTCAAATGTGCACATTTTGTTATTTTGGAATCCGGAACATTCGGAGTAATTCAAGACTAATGTATTTTTATCTGTAGAACTAAAGCTGTCAAATTCCGCCATCTTGTATGACAAGTCACATGACAAGCCACGTCACTTAAACCTGCTTCACCATTGGTTGACACCCTTATGACTAATCGGTCTCAGTCAGTCTTGGTCAGCAATCGCCGCACACAGACTGGTCACATCTGAACGAAACTGCAACTGAAAAAGATTCAACATGTTCAATCTTCAAATCTGAAGACATTCCGAATGAAATCTGGATAATCTTGATTTTAAGGGCACGCACACTGATACGATTCATCCAGACTGTGTACGACCAGTTGAGATGAGATGACATGAGTCGGGGCGGCTTGAGTCGGGCTGTGTGTGGCAGGCTTTAAACTTCTGATTTTAAGCTTCTTGAATAGGTTTATCTTTGTTTTCGTCTGACACTTGTTCTTTCATGACCACTGCTTTGTAAAAATACATATATAACTCATGATTTTGAACCATACAAAGCAGTAAATTGTTTCAGTGTGATGTTTATTTCCACAGTCCTCAATATTATATCTAAAATCCAGGGCCCTTGATTTCTAAAAGTCCAGCACACTCCCCAACCATAGCAGGTTGAGGGGTGAATCCTAGGATACCTGACTACATGACCTGTTGGCTGAGAACTAACAAATCTTTAACTGAGTCTATTGGAATGTGGGTGTAAAATCACCAAGTGGATATCTGTGTGATTTATTTTTCCCTAACTTATCTGTCCTTTCTAGTTATGGGGTGTTGCTATGGGAGCTACTGACAGGAGAGGTGCCTTATCGTGGAATTGATGGTCTTGCTGTTGCCTATGGAGTGGCAGTCAACAAATTAACCCTTCCCATTCCATCCACTTGCCCGGAACAGTTTGCCAAGCTTATGGAAGGTATGTCTGCAGTGAAAACCAAATGCAATGCTTGGTCACTAACCATAAATACATACAGGCCACCCTTTCCTTCTTTATAAGCTTAGAGAGAGATGTTTTATTACCAAGACACAATAGTGTTATTATTATTATTATTTATTGTTATTTATTATTATTTATTTCTTAGCAGACGCCCTTATCCAGGGCGACTTACAATTGTTACAAGATACCACATTATGTTTTACATACAATTACAGTTAGGTTTTTACTGGAGCAATCTAGGTAAAGTACCTTGCTCAACGGTACAGCAGCAGTGTCCCCCAGAGTCCAGAGCCCTAACCACTACTCCACACTGCTGCCCTGTTATGTTAGGCTGTCATCTATGGAAGAGCCCTTGGGCCATGTGAGAAAATAATAAAAGCTAAATTTCGACTTTGACATGTTAGCAAAATGCATAGGTTTGCAAAAAAAAAAACTAAAAAAAAACTAAGTAGTGCCCATTTGCTCAAATAATATATACCCCAAAAAAAAGTAGAAAAGCGCAGTACTTGCATTATTGTGTTGGAGCAAAAAGGTATTGAATGCGGGTTTGTTTGAAGGTTCACTTTTTAGCTGCCATTGCTATCAAAGACCGCACAAGCAAAAGTTGTCGGATTGGCTTTGGGTTTCTGTTCCAGCCAGTCCAATCCTCCCTGAAAGCACTCCATAGCTTCACTGTGGGTTTTTATTTATTATCTTCCTTGTCAATTTCTGTTATTTCCATTTACTGCATCCACAATCTCTTCATCATCTAAAAGATAATAGGCAGGATATGCTTCATCGCGCTTCACCCACTCTTGAATTTTTTTTCAATTGTAAGGACAAGTCGCTTTCGCTTTCCTGTAGCCATTTTGCATTAGCACTGTACACGTGGGTGACGTTGCTGAAGAGCTTGATCATGACAGATAAAGGTTAGGGCAGATATGTGACCGGTGGATACATGACGGATTACTGAATATATTCCTTTTTCCACATATATTATAGAATCATATCTGTTTGAAAAAGCAGCTAAAGTTTGGAGTAAACATGTTTTACACGGGATTGAGCAATAATTAATCTACTAAAGCTGTTTATCCCCATTGATCATTTGTATACTGCATGGACAAATGTCTCTTTGAAGTTTGGAGTAATGCAAATGACATATCTATTAAATATCATTAATTAATCTACTAAAGCTGTTTATCCCCATTGATCATTTGTATACTGCATGGACAAATGTCTCTTTGAAGTTTGGAGTAATGCAAATGACATATCTATTAAGTATCATTATAATGTCACCAAAGGCATCTATAGTGTGTCATTCTTTTTTTCCTTTATAAAATTACATTAGAGGGTGAGAACATAATATAAATAGAGAAACACACATACAAGGATATAAAAGTTGTATTGGTCCTCAAAAATTGCAATTTTGCCTGCACCTCAGAAAAAAGTAATTCGGCTTGAAATACGTTAGTAATGATTATGTAAATCTTTAAAAAAAAAAAAAAAAAAAACATGCTGAGTTTGAGAATGTTCCTGGAACACTCTATAAACAAATCTAAATGTAAGGTCCAAGGCCAAAATTACTTCTTGCTGATAGTCTTAACCCTTTCAGGACCAAGCATTTTTCAGTGGGCTTCTCCCTCAGGACCAGGCATTTTTTGGCTGTATTTGACAAATCTATGTTTTACAGTAGAATCTTGGAACTGGTGTCCTTTTTGTTGTAACACACTGGGGAACATTATAAAGTACTTCAGAAACCATATAAACGTTTCAGGTTTTTTTCCCAACACAATATTTCGTTTTTTTAATTATTATTTTTTATATTTTTATGTAAAGTATTTTTTATTATGTATTCTGCTTAGATACATGTATAAAAATGCATTATTCTATGACCCGAGGGACATTACAATATTTCCTGAAAGTTTTTTTGTTGAAAAATATTGATGTTTGGGCAACCTACAAGACATTGTTTTTCACCTGAGTGATTGCAGTGACATACACGTTTATTCTCAGGGTCTTTATAAACAATAATGGACACTACTCTCTGTTTATTTTCTCAAAATACATATTTATGAATAAAATATTATTCATTCCATTATTATCAGTAATAAGGAAAAAAAAAACCCTACCTGATACATTTAGTTCATGAAATAGTATTTGCTTGTATCCACTCGTTTCTTGGTATTTATAAATGTTGTAAAAATATCTATCTATCTATCTATCTATCTATCTATCTATCTCTCTCTCTCTCTCTCTCTCTCTCTCTCTCTATATATATATATATATATATATATATATATATATATATATATATATATATATATATACAGCTCTGGAAAAAATTAAGAGACCACTGCAAAATTATCAGTTTCTCTGGTTTTACTATTTATAGGTATGTGTTTGGGTAAAATTAACATTTTTGTTTTATTCTATAAACTACTGACAACATTTCTCCCAAAATCCAAATAAAAATATTGTCATTTAGAGCATTTATTTGCAGAAAATGACAACTGGTCAAAATAACAAAAAAGATGCAGTGTTGTCAAACCTCGAATAATGCAAAGAAAATAAGTTCATATTCATTTTTAAACAACACAATACTAATGTTTTAACTTAGGAAGAGTTCAGAAATCAATATTTGGTGGAATAACCCTGATTTTTAAGCACAGCTTTTATGCGTCTTGGCATGCTCTCTACCAGTCTTTCACATTGATGTTGGGTGACTTTATGCCACTCCTGGCACAAAAATTCAAGCAGCTCAGCTTTGTTTGATGGCTTGTGACCATTCATCTTCCTCTTGATCACATTCCAGAGGTTTTCAATGGGGTTCAGGTCTGGAGATTGGGCTGGCCATGACAGGGTCTTGATCTGGTGGTCCTCCATCCACACCTTGATTGACCTGGCTGTGTGGCATGGAGCATTGTCCTGCTGGAAAAACCAATCCTCAGAGTTGGGGAACATTGTCAGAGCAGAAGGAAGCAAGTTTTCTTCCAGGACAACCTTGTACTTGGCTTGATTCATGCCAAAGCTGCCCGATTCCAGCCTTGCTGAAGCACCCCCAGATCATCACCGATTCTCCACCACATTTCACAGTGGGTGCGAGACACTGTGGCTTGTATGCCTCTCCAGGTCTCCGTCTAACCATTAGACGACAAGGTGTTGGGCAAAGCTGAAAATTGGACTCATCTGGGGGTGCTTCAGCAAGGCTGGAATCGGGCAGATTTGTCTTTGTGAAGTACGCATGAATCAAGCCAAGTACAAGGTTGTCCTGGAAGAAAACTTGCTTCCTTCTGCTCTGACAATGTTCCCCAACTCTGAGGATTGGTTTTTCCAGCAGGACAATGCTCCATGCCACACAGCCAGGTCAATCAAGGTGTGGATGGAGGACCACCAGATCAAGACCCTGTCATGGCCAGCCCAATCTCCAGACCTGAACCCCATTGAAAACCTCTGGAATGTGATCAAGAGGAAGATGGATGGTCACAAGCCATCAAACAAAGCCGAGCTGCTTGAATTTTTGCGTCAGGAGTGGCATAAAGTCACCCAACATCAATGTGAAAGACTGGTAGAGAGCATGCCAAGACGCATGAAAGCTGTGCTTGAAAATCAGGGTTATTCCACCAAATATTTATTTCTGAACTCTTCCTAAGTTAAAACATTAGTATTGTGTTGTTTAAAAATGAATATGAACTTATTTTCTTTGCATTATTCGAGGTCTGACAACACTGCATCTTTTTTGTTATTTAGACCAGTTGTCATTTTCTGCAAATAAATGCTCTAAATGACAATATTTTTATTTGGAATTTGGGAGAAATTTTGTCAGTAGTTTATAGAATAAAACAAAAATGTTCATTTTACCCAAAAACATACCTATAAATAGTAAAACCAGAGAAACTGATAATTTTGCAGTGGTCTCTTAATTTTTTCCAGAGCTGTGTATATATATATATATATATATATATATATATATATATATATATATATATATATATATATATATATATATATATATACTGTATACATATATATATATATACTGTATACATATAATAAAAACATGAGAGACAGAATAAATGTTCTAATATAACTGTCAAATACATCGGATTTACAGTGTTTTTCAATGTCTTTCTTACAAGTTTCTCTGAAGCAGGCTGTGATGTGTTTTTCTCCCCGCGCTGCCAAAACGTTCTCTTCCCTTTAGACACTAAATGCCCCTAGCAGTGACGTCACACAAAAAAAAACACTATCAGGAAGTGAACATCAGTCCCTCCCCTATGCAATGATATGTGTTTCAAGCCTGTACTGCAAAGTCTAAAACACCACTATGTCTAAAACAAGGGAGCATGTTTTGACAAACAATGGATTTGTGAGAAGTTTCTTACATTTTTTAAAGTTCAGTATCATCAATATTAAGAGTTGCAATATTAAAGTTACTTGGGATTTAAAAGTAAGGACCCTTTATTAACAAAGGGGAGAGTGCTGATGTCAAGACAAATGGACCAGTGAAACTGGACGAACCGACTAAACTTTCTCTGCCTTTTGTGTTTCATCGCCTGCCCCGTCTTAGTGCAGCTGTGGATTTGTGTTCAAGCCGCTAGCTTGTGACCTTGAATACAGTAACAATCTCACAGACTCCTGCTGGTGATTGCAATTGGAAGAAGCACAGATACAGAGATGCACAATCTCATCACTCTTCCTGGCTCCACTGTTAAAGGACCCAATCCTCAAACAACTACTAAGGGTTAATGGTTTAATGAGTATAAACAGGTTCACATAACATTACCAGAGACTGGGGTACTCTACAACAGTAAACTAATTGATTGTTTGGTTTATTAACCCTTTGATTGATTATTTTATTTTGATGTAATTCTCTAACTTTATGAACTGCATAACTGAATCACTTTTTTTCATCAAGCTGTTCAGTATTCAATAAACTGCTTTACTTCACCAGAGTTGTTATATATTGTTATTGATACACCTTCGTCATGTATTTGAACTTACTAAGTAGTGGCTTTCCCAGGTACTATAATTTGAGATTACCATACCTAGAGGATGATGGTCTTAAATAATTGTACACCTCAATCTACACCTGAAATGGTTATTAAGCTGGTAAGAAATTAAGTATTAAGTAAATGTATAGTATCCCTTTAACATATTACATCCCATAAAGCCTGACTATCACATTTATATGTAGTAGGTGATTTTTGATATGCTTCTGCTGCTGTTGAGCATTCCTAACTGAATCAGAATATCGCTGTCCATGAAGAGGTGTTTTCAATGTTAAGTCACTGGTCTGTTGTGTTTCAGAATGCTGGGAGCAGGACCCCCACATCCGGCCATCTTTCACTGCCATTCTGGAGCAACTCACTGCCATCGAGGAAGAAGTCATGGCTACGATGCCCCAAGAATCATTCCACTCCATGCAGGATGACTGGAAGGTGGAGATAAAGGAAATGTTTGATGAGCTCAGGACAAAGGAGAAGGTCAGTGGAAATCAACAACCTGGCCAAAAAATTGCAGAATGGCCTTACAGTGGGTATGACCAGATAGCTCCTGGATCATTGTTTTGAGTGTGATTTAGGTCACTGTACCAAGTCTCTCTGGCACAATTCATTATGATCCCCTTACAACCGTAATTGTGCTTTCCAGTTGTGGTTTTTCTGTATATATGTGTTTCCTGGAACACCTGTTGTGATGGAGAAGCTGGTGGAATTTTGTGGAGATGTCCGTACTTCTGTATGTCACATTTTTTAGTGTTTTACATTAATTGCATTATAAGGACGTTCTTTAGAAAAAGTTTGTTCAGCCTGTCCCTCTATCTGGACGCACATACTCAGTCTAGCCACTTCATTAGGACCTGTCTACCCGATTTTGGATTTGCCATCGCCCTGAGTTTGAGGATAACATTAGGTTGATCTTGTGGTGTGACATGTGATCCATCCACAGTGCCAGAATGTGTGTGTCAATGGTCTGAGGAGCAAGACCTAGACTTCAGACAATTTTCCTAGCCACAAAAATTACTGAATCTCAATCCAAGTGAGCAAGTTTGGAATGAACATGAGCGACGCATTCATCATCAAGATCCTCTGCACCAATTGCATGAAATACTAATGACTGCATGAATTAACATCCCTCCTAAATTCCTTCTGGCACCTTGTGGAGTCTGTGCCATGTTGTATAAAGACTGTGATCAGGGATAATGGTGGTCCAAACACTGATATTAGGTACAGGTCCTAATAAAGTGGCTAGGCAGTGTATGTCCACACTTACACATTTTTCATGATAACAATGGGTCCGTTTTTATATTTACAGCAGTGGCTGGGGATATAATGACAGTTTGCATATTATGAATATTCTCCAAACCAATGGAGATGCCACTCCTTTGTTACACTTTTGCACTTGGTTCTGACTGCTTGCAGCATACTAACAGCAGCCATTGTCTACAATGTCAGAGCAGACTTGACAGATTGCCATTGATGTTCAGACGGGGAATTCCCTGCAGGGCTGCAAGTCAACTCCTTTAGCTGTGCACAATAGGATTAGGCTCTGTTGTTGCTTAAGGTAAAAAAAACAAGGTGTAAATAGCAACACATGCAATGAACAGTACAGTAAACATTTTATTTGTAAACCGTAGAATACATACAAAACACGATTGATTGTTAAACTTTCTGTAAACAATAACATGCACGTTATTGACTATCGTCATTGTCTACTTGTGCACTTGCTTGTTTGTTGTTGGTGCGAGCACACAGTGGGATGTGAACATCTTGAAAGCATGCAGAGATGAACGCCAGGTTGTATTGCTCGTCTGCCGTATACTTCGGTGCAAAATCAAAGGATGGTTTCGGATCTACACCTTCATCATCCTCATCGTCATCACAAAATAAAACCACCTTTCAAAATTGTTTTCAAAATACCCAAATCACGCATCAAACTCTTCTTTACTTCTGGTGTCTGTATCGATCTTATATGTTGACGTATTTCATTATGCCAATATAAAATAAAAATACTGCAAGTAATACTGCAAATAAACTGAACCAAAATTAAAGTAAGTACTAAATATACACATTTAGATCACTGGTGGTTTGCAGCTGTATCTTCCATTATTCTCAATGCACTCGCAGATGCAAGGGCTGTTTGAGCAAAATGCGACTGGACACACATGTCACTGGGAAACCCCACCTCAATCTGCCAGACAAACATTCCACAACTATACAGTATGCACACTGACAGACTAGGCTGAAAGAAACCCCTTAAAATAGACAACAAAGATTGATGTACACAGGTACTGCAAGTGCTCTGTCTTTCTGGAGCTCAAGTGGTTAATAAACGCCACTATTTATGTACCAGTAATTCAAATTGACACAAATAAGAGCTTTTTTGTTGTGGAATATGAAGCATAATGCTGTTTAAAAAAAAAAAACTAACTATGTACAGAATGCATTTACAAAAATACATCATGGCATAAGACCCTCTGCCCTCAATAACAGCAGCAGTGTGGAGTAGTGGCAGCTGTAGAATATTTAGGTTGCTATATGATAGTTTTTTTTTTTTTAATACACTACAGCAAAAATTATTATTTGGTGGTTTGCGTAATATTATGCTACTGTTGCTTTAATTGCATCTTGCACCCTGTGTATTCAAATAGGAGACTATTCGAAATTTCCATCCCTAATCCTAATAATAAACACTAGTGTGGAGTAGTGGTTAGGGCTCTGGACTCTTGAACGGAGGGTTGTGGGTTCAATCCAGGTGGGGGACACTGCTGCTGTACCCTTGAGCAAGGTACTTTACCTAGATTGCTCCAGTAAAAACCCAACTGTTTAAGTGGGTAATTGTATGTAAAAAATAATGTAATTGTATGTAAAAATAATGTGATATCTTGTAACAATTGTAAGACGCCCTGGATAAGGGGGTCTGCTAAGAAATAAAAATAATAATAATAATATTAACCAAGTGTGTGCTGTTGTGTTTGAAGGAGCTGCTCTCGCGGGAGGAGGAGCTCACCAGGGCGGCCCTTCAGCAGAAGTCTCACGAGGAGCTCCTGAAGCGACGGGAGCAGCAGCTAGCGGAGAGAGAGATCGATGTTCTGGAGCGGGAGCTCAACATCCTCATCTTCCAGCTCAACAAGGACAAGCCCAACGTCAAGAAGAGGAAGGGCAAGTTCAAGCGCAGCCGCTTAAAGCTGAAGGATGGCAACCGGATCAGCTTACCTTCAGGTAAGGATTCCCATTACATGTTTTAATTCTCAACTCTACAAATGTAAGGAAGAGAACTCAAAACTGCAGACCACTCTAATAGTGTAGGCAAGCTGAGTGCTCTAATAGTATAGAAAAGATGACTCCTATAGGGAAGTTTACTTTACTTACAATTGCAGACCACTCTAGTAGAATAGGAAAAATAAGTCCTGTAAAACAGCAGACCAGTAAACTAATCTATAGTTCAGTAGTTCGGGACAAACACCAATCACAAAATGTTTTAGTACAAATATTTATTGTAGAGAATGCGGAGTATGCGATTTTACAGAAAAGTATGCTGTATATACACATTCATTTGGCATCAAACCTAACTTGGTTTGAGGGTTCACTGCCTGGCCGACTGGACGAGGCTGAGACCCCCATTGATAAAACATAAAAATTGTTATTAAGAAAGGTGGAGATGGGGAGGTGGTGGGTTACGATGAAATCAAAACGCAACTGCGAGATAAGTGAAGAGGGTATTTATAGTGCTAACAATTTAATTAGCTAATGTGTAAATTGAATGATTCAATTTGGTGACGCGGAGATTGGTGTCTGACCCTCCTCTCGAACTTTAATTATAAATTTCATTTCAGTAGTTCGGGACAAACAACAATCACAAAATGTTTTAGTACAAATATTTATTGTAGAGAATGCGGAGTATGCGATTTTACAGAAAAGTATGCTGTATATACACATTCATTTGGCATCAAACCTAACTTGGTTTGAGGGTTCACTGCCTGGCCGACTGGACGAGGCTGAGACCCCCAAAAAGAACAAGCGGTCTCAATGCCACAATTAGAATTGAATATAGCCCACTTGAAGGTTTAGCCAACCTTTAACAAATGATCATCAGCACGCAGGAGAGGAAAACAAAACCCATTTTGGGAAATAAACCTCTGGGAATCCATGGCTGATTCGATTGCCCTTCCTCCAGGCAGGCTACTAACACTTAAGAGCACATTTCTGTAAAAGCATTTTTAGGCTCCGTAATATTTGTTATAATGTAAACTTGGTAAGCACTGGAGGATCAACAACCTAACCGTTTGATAAGAGAGTTTGGAACTCCGTGGGAAGAAGCTGCTACGATTCTGAAGGAATGACGGAAAACTGCTCAGCTGCGAATCCGGACCTGGAAATAAATCAGGTGAAAAGGTGAAAGAAGAACAAATGTTGGGTGACGATTGTTCCGTTTTCGTTAATAAACAGCGGGCCTGAGGGTGATGCGCCCTGAGAAAGATGGAGATGGATAAGAGAAAAGGGGTCATATGGGCCAACATGGGAGTTTAATTTATAAACAAATTGAAAAGCTTTCCCTAATCTTCCTGGTCAGTTTGACTTCTTTTGAGCAGGAAGGAAAGGGTATCAGATGAGGTGATTGCTAGGACAGAGATTAAGGGTGAATCTGGGGGTTGAATTTGACAGCGATGTAGACTCTGAGCACCTATGGGAACCCAAGAAGGCTAAGAGAAAGAGCTTTAAGGTTTTATCTAAAACAGGCAGGAGTAGCTGGAGCAGATGAGAGGCACCAAGAGAGTGCGTTGATGGCGATAGGTAGGCAAGCAGGGGGATAGTTGAAGCCCTTTCAGGATTAGTGAAATTTGTGAGTTGCAGAGTGTAGAGCTGGGACACCGAAATTGAGTTGAGTTTGTAGAAAAACTGGATGCGGAAATTCAAATCTTATAGCTGTATTCTTAAGGGACATAATATAGGATGTCGCCACGGGCACTGAAAATGATGGAAAGGAATGTTGAATGCAAAGTGAAATTTTAAAGCAATTCCAGGATGACCAGTACGTTTGCAGTGAGAGGGAAGTGATGCTGAGAAGAGTTGTTTCTTGAGCCTGCAGAATCAGGGAATGCAGCAGGTGGCTCACATGAATGTCAGGTCTGAAAAGGGAGGAATCTGAATAGGCAGGAGGTTGTCTTGGGAGCTAATGCTCTGAATCTCTGCGTTTGGAAACGAGAAAGAGAATCGATTATATTCAGGTGGCCGAGAATGTGTTGAGCTCTGAAAATGAACTGATGAGTAACAGATAAACAGGTAATCCTTCTGAATATTCTCATTATATGGTGGGAGAATGAATGACCTTGTTAAAGATTTAGACTGTAGGTGAATTATGTGAGCGGAGAAGAATGGATTTTGAGTCCAGGAAGACCCCAAAAGGAATGCGGCTACAGTAAATGGACACATTTTGCTAATGGCGGAGTGATCGGTTATAGGAATGATACTGAATTAGTCGGGCCATGGAGCAGAAAACCATTTTCCCTTGTAGTATCCTCCAAAGCCAAGAGAGGAGCTGCATCTTTGAGCGGTTGAATGTCTTTGTGCAGCAGGAGACAGTTGTCGTAAAAGAAAGTACTGCCAATCCTTTCTTTTAGTAGGAGCTCCCACGGCGGATTTCCTTGCGAAAAAAAAAAAAAAAGATCCATGAGTATGACATCATTGAGGGAATCGACAGAAAGGATCAAATCAAGAGAAGGTAAGAGATAAAAGCTCTGCCTTGACATAGTTTATTTAAATTTCCAGAAAGCTTTTGACAAAGTCCCACATAAAAGATTAATTTCTCAAACTGAGCGCAGTAGGGATTCGAGGAAATGCATGCACGTGGATTAGGGAGTAGTTAACATGTAGAAAACAGAAGGCCTCCAGAGTATGCAGTATTGCGGCCCTGTCTGATATTCAAAGAAATGGGAGCGGTTTTGAAAGTGTTTGAATAAACTGCCGATAAGCTGAAAGAAGAAAAGCATCTCACAGAGAAGAGACCACTATGGGGTCCTGCTGGACACCCTTAGAGGCCAGGAGGTCACTGCAGGGGCCTGCTGAATGCCTGCAGTGAGGGAGGGTAACCTAAAGGTTACATTTGGAAGACCGCTGAGGTAAGGAATAGAAGGGGCTGTGGGGCCCTGTTGAAGCTTCGCAGCTGGTAAAAAACCGTTTGACAGAGAAGGGAGCACTATGGGGGCCTGCTGGGCGCCCATAGTGGCCAGCGAGGTCACTGCAGGGGCTGCTGGGCGCCTGCAGTGAGGGAGGTAACCAGAAAGGTTATAGTTGGAGGTGAAGGGAGCACTATGGGGGCCTGCTGGACCCCATAGTGGCCAGCGAGGTCACTGCAGGGGCCTGCTCGGCGCCTGCAGTGATGGGGGTGGGAGCAGCGGGAGCAGCCGCTCCCAACTGTAATTACTGATTAGAGGAGACATCAAAATGGGCGAGGTAACCAGTGGTGTATCACAGGGATCAGTATTAGGTCCTCTGCTATTCCTAATCTACATAATGATTTAGATTCTGGCATAGTAAGCAAACTTGTTAAATTTGCACACGACACAAAAATAGGTGGAGTGGCAAACACTGTTGCAGCAGCGAAGGTCATTCAAAATGATCTAGACAGCATTCAAAACTGGGCAAGCACATGGCAAATGACATTTAGTAGAGAAGTGTAAAGTACTGCACACAGGCAATAAAAATGTGCATTATAAATATCATATGGAAGATACTGAAATTGAAGGAATTTTTGAAAAAGAGCTAGGAGTTTATGTTGACTCAGATATGTCTTCATCTAGACAATGTGGGGAAGCTGTAAAAAGGCCAACAAGATGCTCAGATATATTGTGAGAAGTTTTGAATTTAAATCAAGGGAAGTAATGTTAAAATTTACAATGCATTAGTAAGACCTCACCTAGAATTTTGTGTTCAGTTCTGGTCACCTCGTTAAAAAAGGATATTGCTGCTCTAGAAAGAGTGCAAAGAACAGCGACCAGAATTATCCGGGTTTAAAAGGCATGTCGTATGCAGACAGGCTAAAAGAAATGAAGCTATTCAGACTTGAACAAAGAAGACTACGCGGTGATCTGATTCAAGCATTCAAAATCCTAAAAGGTATTGACAAAGTCAACCCAGGAGACTTTTGAACCAGGACCAGGGGTCACAAATGGAAATTAGATAAAGGGGCATTCAGAACAGAAAATAGGAGGCTTTTTACACAGAGAATTGTGAGGGTCTGGAACCAACTTAGTAATGTTGAAGCTGACACCCTGGGATCCTTCAAGAAGCTGCTTGATGAGATTCTGGGATCAATAAGCTACTAACAACCAAGCGAGCAAGATGGGCTGAATGGCCTCCTCTTGTTTGCAAATCCTCCCATGCTCCCATGTAGTTTAAATGGCCTAGGAGGGACAGAAGATTGCGTTTAGTAGGAGGGACCGGACAGAAAAGTGGAAATATAAAAATACAATCCCCTGAGGACAGGCTCAATGGGCATGATTTTAAATGTGTTTGATATATTGGCTTTAGCCAGTCATGCGTTTTCCCAGCAATTTTGATTAAGAATATGGCGTGGTCGATTTGCATATTGCAGGGAGCAATCTTCAGTGAGAGACTGTTGATGCTGGGTGTGGTGGAGTTACGGTGGCGGAAATGAAGGAAGTTACAGGCAGAATAGCACAGGTTCCTTCAATGAAGTTATTACAAATCTGGCAAAACAATCTCTGGATACAAATGCTCAAAACTGCTGATGAGCAGAAAGAAAAGCATTTCACAGAGAAAGAATCACTTTGAGGGCCTGCTGGGCGCCCATAGTGGCCAAAGAGGTCACTGCAGGGGCCTGCTGGACGCCTGCAGTGAGGGAAGTAACCTGAAAGGTTATAGTTGGAGGTGAAGGGAGCACTATGGGGGCCTGCTGGGCGCCCATAGTGGCCAAAGAGGTCGCTGCAGGGGCCTGCTGGGCGCCTGCAGTGAGGGAGGTAACCTGAAAGGTTATAGTTGGAGGTGAAGGGAGCACTATGGGGGCCTGCTGGACGCCCATAGTGGCTAAAAGGTCACTGCAGGGGCCTGCTGGACGCCTGCAGTGAGGGAGGTAACCTGAAAGGTTATAGTTGGAGGTGAAGGGAGCACTATGGGGGCCTGCTGGACGCCCATAGTGGCCAAAGAGGTCGCTGCAGGGGCCTGCTGGGCGCCTGCAGTGAGGGAGGTAACCTGAAAGGTTATAGTTGGAGGTGAAGGGAGCACTATGGGGGCCTGCTGGACGCCCATAGTGGCTAAAGAGGTCACTGCAGGGGCCTGCTGGGCGCCTGTAGTGAGGGAGGTAACCTGAAAGGTTATAGTTGGAGCCAGCATGCTCAGGAACTCCTGAATGAGCCTTTGATTGACAGGTGCTGTCGTCCCGCCTTGGAGTTTTCCGGATGTAGGCAGCCGTGGAGATGCAGTCGGTCTTGGCGAGGTGTTTCAAGTCCGCTTATAATAAGCGGAAGTTGGGCTTGTTTCTTGAGAGTCACAGGTTGGAATTTGTAGAAACACCTGTTTTGTCGTGAGACTTGACAACACTGGGTAAAGCAACGATCTGTGATGGCGTCATAAGCGCCTGCGGCGGGAAGGATGAAATAAAGTAAACAAATTCTCCTTACGTGCTGTAGATTTGAATGGGATGTTGTTGCTACGAAGATAAAGCTGGAGCCGGAGATCGTCCAGTCTCTGATGTCAGGAGTTGCGGAGGAGCGAGTGGCCAGGCGGGAACCACGGCAGACAGGAGAAGCAGACATCTGGGCAGAGAAGTTTGGAGTGGTAATACCGCCGACCGAAGTTGTCGTGGAGTTGGCCGGGAAGGGCTGGTTGAACTGGTTGCGTGGATCTCGGCTCCGGGAAAAAGCAAACAGATCATCATCCGTCGAAACGGAATAATCCAGAATGCAGACCATGATGCGTGCATGTACGATGAAATCAAAACGCAACTGCGAGATATGTGAAGAGGGTATTTATAGTGCTAACAATTTAATTAGCTAATGTGTAAATTGAATGATTCAATTTGGTGACGCGGAGATTGGTGTCTGACCCTCCTCCCGAACTTTAATTATAAATTTCATTATGTCCTTTTTTTGTGTGAATTTTTCAGTAACGGGCTGTCTATAAAGTTACGTATTGCTAAAATATATATATTTTTAATTTACAACACTTTTGTACCCAATTATTATAAATAAATTACATTTGGGGTTCTGGATTCACTGTTATTGATTAGGAAAAAAAAATGGAAGTACTATATGTATCCACCCTGTATGTATCCACCATGGCTGGTAGGTTTTCTTATCTTGAGATCAATACAGGAACAGGACAAGTTTAAACGTCTGCTGTTCAATTGCTTCAGCTGGAATGGTAAATTACCCCCAAGTAACAGCAGATATCTAATTTATTTATTTATTTATTTATTCAGGGTGCTCATCTTCAAATTGAAAAGGTTGTTGCAAGGGTACTATAATATGTTCACAGACACTTGATAGTTGATGTGCAATTGTTTTGTGTTGCCATCCCTATAGGGAGCTAATCCAGTATTCACAGGACAGTAAAACAGTGAATTGCTCACACAATGACTACGGTATTTGACAGCTCATTACATTCAATACAGTGTGAATACAAAGTACTGCACACTTAATTTAAATTCTTGTTGGCACTGTTTGACACTGTGCTAGAATGATGTTCCTCTTAAGTCTGCGAAAAATGTCACAACTTTGAGCCATGGTTCTGAGAAGTTACTTGATGAGTAAGGTGAACTAACACCCTGAACAATAACAAGTCGATCCTGAGTGCACTCCTGTCCATTTATATGCAACTAAAGATGGCTTTGAATGCTCTTTACTGTAAGCTCTTTTTTTCAGGAGTGCAAAGCCTGGAAATACTACACTATACTTAGTTGGGTGTGCTTATAGTCTGTTCTTTTCACACTATCTTGCAAGACAAGAATTAAAAATGTGAAAAATTGCTGTTAAAAAGGCAGATTTCAACAAATGTTTTGCATAGATGAAAAACAGAAAAATAGTATAAAAAAATGTGTCCTTTTAGTATGTTACTATGTTGTACTTGGAAACTGTATTTAAAAAGTTACAAGCACCATTTTAATAATGGCCTTTAACTCTCTCACTGCCCGTGACGACTAAAGTCGCCCACCCGCTGAGCATTCTATACTGCCTGCAGCGATTATAGTCGTCAGAAACACATCCTTTTTTTTTTTCATTTTCTGTCCAATGAAATGCTTGTTGCTAAGTAAAATGTTGTACATTCATAGAAATACACTTAAAAGTAATGACGTTTCATTTGTATTTTGTTTGGAGAGCATATATCGCAATGTCATGATCTGAAAGACGAAAGTTGTAGTAGGCGATTGAAAAATGGAAGGAGACCAAGATATAAGAGAGAATGGAGATTTGTTTTAACTGGGATAGCGACAATGATAAGAATAATAATTTCCAGATGTTAAACATTAACATTTTTTGTTTAGAAAAATGTTTATTCCTACACTGAAGTAGTTAATACTAAAGAAATAATGTCAATATTAAATATTTCATATATTGTACAAACAATTGCCTAATGAGTAAACAGTACATTTTGAAAAAAAATCATAAATATGCATAAAATTGTTATTTTATTGAGATATTTCTATAATAGTGTAGTGTGCAGGGGTGAGTGGTCAAAGCTGGTAGGTGGCAACCAAAAATGAAGACGTAAGCCTGATACCAGTGGGCGTGGGGGGCTGCTGGTGACGGATCAAGATTTTTGTTATGCCACTGACCTAGACTTAAGGGCTATGCACACAGGGAGCGAAGCAAACGACACGGATACAGCACGAGTACATAAAGAAAAAAAAACACTGTAGCTAGTCATGAAATAAAAATACTGTCAGTGTTTGCTCCATTTGTGGAGACGAAATAAAATAAATAAAACAAAGAAATAGTCTGGGTACACCACACACTAAAAAAAATTACATTTAACAGTGAATGTTTATATGTGATCTGGTTTAACATGTAAATCATTAAAAAAAGAATACATCTACACATTTCTTTGTAAATACTGAGAATTAGTTTAATATACTTTTTTAATTGATTTTCAGTTTTAATAAAATCTTTAGTTAGTGTGTGAATGTTGTTGTTGATTATTATTATTATTATTATTATTATTATTATTATTATTATTATTATTATTATTGGTCAACATTATCAAAACAAAGAAGTGTCATTTTACAGAAATACGAAACCAGTGTGTGGTCTCTCCGTCACTTTGACCAAAATTAAGGTGAAATAAAGAGACAGACATACCATCAATTTCCAGTTGTTCTGTTATTTCTTTCATATGGCATCTTTCTTTTTATTGTCTTTATAACCACTGACACTGGCATCATAATGAACATTATATGTTCATTATGTCCATTTCTATTTTATTTGTGTGGTAATGTCTGCATGAACGAGACAGTGACAGTCTCTCCTTCGACTCTGCTTGAGTAATGACGTGTGTGTACAGAAACATAGAAGGCTCGCGCAGACAAACAGTCAGTTTGAGACAACAAGACAATTCTATCTTTGGAGTAAGGGGGGAGTGCGTAGCAACTACAGGAATATAAAATGGTAATGTACACCTCTTCATGGTGACCCCCCCACCACCCCACAATGAAATAATCCGCTTGGACCGTTTTATTGGATTTACCTCTGTATCATGTTTAAAGGGTTTCGCAGCCTTGCAAACAATAACAAACTTAATATGCACAAACGTGATAATCCATTGAACGGCTGTGAGACTCTCAAAATTCTGAAAAAACGTGAGTTTCACGTGTAAACCTTGAGACTTGACATCCATGCATGCAATCTTTTTGTAAAACCATATAGAGCACCATGAAAACAACCATATAAACCATGAAAACAGATAATATACATGGTGGTCTATTTGTTGTGCTTCTGAGAAAAAAAATATTTTTGTGTATGCAGGGTGCCGTCCAAGAGTTGTGAGGCGTACCTGTGATAATAAGGCATGGTTCCGTTTTTAAAGTTCACACTTCAGTGCCTTCAGATGATACTTCAGTGCCTCCACTTGTCAAGTTTCTTTGGTCTGCTGTGAATCCTTTTTTCCACAACAGGAGCACAAAGTGGCCAAGTGTGTTAATACCCTTCCTGCATAATGTGAGAAATATAGTGTATTTAAAGCTAGAATTAGTACTAATACTGTAACACGCTTTTTTGTTTGTTATCCAGATTTTCAGCACAAAATCACTGTACAGGCTTCCCCCACGATGGACAAGAGAAGAAGTTTAAACAGCAATAGTTCTAGCCCGCAAAGCAGTCCCACACTCATTCCACGTCTCAGAGCGATACAATGTAAGTGCCTGCTGATCTGCAGTTTGCTCATCTGCACTAGTGAATGTTCACTTTATGTACGAATATCCTCTTTGTTAGATTTATATGTGTGTGCTTGCTACAAAAAATGTTGGATTTTGTAGATGCTTGCTGGCTGTCACGTTCCTATTTTTCAGAAAGCAGTAAAAGCTACAGGGAACTGTAAATGAAAGACATTCTCATGTAGCTTTCCCTTTGTAGCATGGGGTGACACAAAAGGTGGTGTTGTTGACTCCATAAGTTATTTACAGTGTGTACGGTTTAATACTGCATATCCTGGGGTCTATTCAGTTGATCTAAATGGTGGCGGGATGTATTAGGATAGACTTATCATTACAACATCTTAGGCTTGCCATTTAATATCGACAGCTTATCAGCATAACAAACTGATGAAATGGCTCAACTGTTTAAAAATGTATTTCATCAATATCAGCAGTACTCTAGTGCAGTGGTTCTCAATTTTTTTTGTTCGTGGACCACCTGAATGTGTTTTTTTGTTTTGTTTTATTTCAGTGGACCACACAATAAACAGTATAGCTTACTGAAAAATAAGCACATAAAAAAAAAATCGTATAACCGTAGACTTAACTTTCTTTGTTTTAATGCAGTGGGTGGGCCTGTTCTGTGAGCAAAATGTATTTTGATTGGAGTTTAAAGAACAATTCTAGTTTAATTTACCTAGAGGAAAAAAATGTATTGTTTTAATTTTATATTATTATTATTATTATTATTATTTATTTCTTAGCAGACACCCTTATCCAGGGCGACTTACAATTGCTACAAGATATCACATTATTTTTACATACAATTACCCATTTATACAGTTTTTTTTTTTTTACTAGAGCAATCTAGGTAACGTACCTTGCTCAAGGGTACAGCAGCAGTGTCCTCCACCTGAGATTGAACCCACAACCCTCCGGTCAAGAGTCCAAAGCCTTAACCACTACTTCACACTGCTGCTAAATTGATAATTACAGCAGAAATTGATTTATGTGAATTAATAAGCTGTGAAGTTACATCGATACCAGCACAGTCAGAGCTACAATCTTTATTTATAAAACGGAATGTTTGGATGCTGCATGCTGATTGGCTGTTAAGGATGTTTTTATCGTGCAGTTAAGTAGTTAAACCGCAATGGTAGCCTGTTAGTGACCAAGCATCAATAAGGTATTTTTGTATTGGCTTCTCCAAGTCAGTGGTAGTAATTGTGGATAGTGAACTTTGTCTTTGCCTCCTTTTCTATGTCTTTTCATTATCAACAAAAATGTGTGATTGACATTTTTAAATGTTTGGTCACTAACAAGGCTAACATTGCGGGTTATGTCAGCTGTGTTTACGGAGCGATTGAGACCAGCACGGAGGCTTCATTCATTTGAATTAATTACAATAAATGGAAATGTTGAAAACCTCCGGTTTAATGTTTACAACAAATAATAGAACCTTGTTTGAATATTCTTTCTCCAAAGCGGAAGGATATATATAGGGCTTCTGATTTTTTGATTTTAACCGATTTTAAAAACTGATAAAACACCCCTGAAAGAAAAAAAAAATGAAATCGGTGCATATCCACACTGGAAAAACACTGGAAATGGTTACTCAGTTCATTGACTTTACCCCTTTCCCTGCGAAAAAAAATTAATTAAATACAGTAACCTACAAAAAAAAACTTTCAGTGCAGTTGGGCAATGTCCCTCCTTCCTGACTTGTATCTTGCATTGATTCTGAATACTTTAAACCCACCCCAACTACTGAGTGGCAGCACATTCATACATTTCTATTGAAGGATTGTAACATGCGTGCAAGATTTAAAACAAGATTACAGTTACTAGAAGAGGAGGATTGTTCTTGCTCGCGAGATTTAAAGCTAGATTACAGTTCCATCATAGGGAGTGTTTACAAGCTCATGGAATTTAAAACTGAATTCAAAATTGTGGTGAAATGTACAAAAATGCCTAAAGACACAGAAACCCTAGAAGAATATTGCCGTGATCATAAGGATTTCGTTGTTGAAGACAGCAAAGGAAAGAAGGTAGAATTGAGGTGTGCAAGTACTGTTGAGTTCATACATATTGTGGCAGAAAAAAACGGCCAAGAATTTTGGAAAGTAACCAACAACAATAATTTCATACATTATATAAAAAGCAAAAGCCCTGAAAAAAAAAAAAAAAAAAAAAGATTTACATAAAACTAGAAAATAGCTAAAAATATGCACCAAAAAATGAAATTAATAAAAACCAAAAAACAGAAGCCCTAGATATACAGTACTATGCAAAAGTTTTAGGCAGGTGTGAAAAAATGCTGTAAAGTAAGAATGCTTTCAAAAATAGACATGTTAATAGATTATATTTATCAATTAATTAAATGCAAAGTGAGTGAACAGAAGAAAAATCTAAATCAAATCCATATTTGGTGTGACCACCCTTTGCCTTCAAAACAGCATCAATTCTTCTAGGTACACTTGCACAAAGTCAGGGATTTTGTAGGCATATATAGTCAGGTGTATGATTAAACAATTATACCAAACAGGTGCTAATGATCATCAATTCAAAATGTAGGTTGAAACACAATCATTAACTGAAACAGAAACAGCTGTCTAGGAGGAATAAAACTGGGTGAGGAACAGCCAAACTCAGCTAAGGTGAGGTTGCTGAAGACAGTTTACTGTCAAAAGTCATACACCATGGCAAGACTGAGCACAGCAACAAGACACAAGGTAGTTATACTGCATCAGCAAGGTCTCTCCCAGGTAGAAATTTCAAGGCAGACAGGGGTTTCCAGATGTGCTGTCCAAGCTCTTTTGAAGAAGCACAAAGAAACGGGCAACGTTGAGGACCGTAGACGCAGTGGTCGGCCAAGGAAACTTACAGCAGCAGATGAAAGACACATCATGCTTACTTCCCTTCGCAATCGGAAGATGTCCAGCAGTGCCATCAGCTCAGAACTGGCAGAAAACAGTGGGACCCTGGTACACCCATCTACTGTCCGGAGAAGTCTGGTCAGAAGTGGCCTTCATGGAAAACTTGTGGCCAAAAAGCCATACCTCCAACGTGGAAACAAGGCCAAGCGACTCAACTATGCACGAAAACACAGGAACTGGGGTGCAGAAAAATGGCAGCCGGTGCTCTGGACTGATGAGTCAAAATTTGAAATATTTGGCTGTAGCAGAAGGCAGTTTGTTCGCAGAAGGGCTGGAGAGCGGTACACAAATGAGTGTCTGCAGGCAACAGTGAAGCATGGTGGAGGTTCCTTGCAAGTTTGGGGCTGCATTTCTGCAAATGGAGTTGGGGATTTGGTCAGAATTAATGGTCTCCTAATGCTGAAAAGTACAGGCAGATACTTATCCATCATGCAATACCATCAGGGAGGCAAGTGATTGGCCCCAAATTTATTCTGCAGCATGACAACGACCCCAAACATGCAGCGAAAGTCATTAAGAATTATCTTCAGCATAAAGAAGAACAATTAGTCCTAGAAGTGATGGTATGGGCCCCACAGAGCCCTGATCTCAACATCATCGAGTCTGTCTGGGATTACATGAAGAGAGAGAAGCAACTGAGGCTGCCTAAATCCACAGAAGAACTGTGGTTAGTTCTCCAAGATGTTTGGGCCAACCTACCTGCCGAGTTCCTTCAAAAACTGTGTGCAAGTGTACCTAGAAGAATTGATGCTGTTTTGAAGGCAAAGGGTGGTCACATCAAATATTGATTTGATGTAGATTTTTCTTCTGTTCACTCACTTTGCATTTTGTTAATTGATAAATATAAACTATTAACATGTCTATTTTTGAAAGCATTCTTACTTTACAGCATTTTTTCACACCTGCCTAAAACTTTTGCACAGTACTGTATAATACAGTTGTTCAGTTTTTAAATTTTTTTTTATTTTTTAATTGCATCCATTTTATAAGCGGGATAACATACAGGGCCTGTGCGTTGTGTTGCATTAGCTTGTAAAGTATCCCTTAATTTACAAGCTAATGTTTTGAGTGGACAGGAGTGCAGTACACAAACTCCCTAGTAAAGAATACATTTTAGACACTCCAAAACTATATATGACTGAGAGTTTAGACCTTTTTTTTTTTGGAGACCATGTATGCATTTTCTTCCTGCTTTTTAAGGTCTGGGTTTGCAATGGGATCTATAAACTATGCTGCCGCTTCCTTTCCGTAATGATGTAACCTTTCCGCGGGCCACAGATTGAGAACCACTGCTCTAGTGTATGGAATTGGTATTATATGGTATATGCATGCAATCTAAAAGAGTATTTATATGAGTGCTTTATGATTGTAAAGTCTACAGAATTCTATTAATTCTTTTCTCAGTGAGTTCAAAAACTGACATCGGCAGTGTCAGTGGCCGGAGGAACAGTATGTATGTGTACCATCAAGATGTGGATATCACAAGTGAATGTGAACCTGCCAGGGTTAGAAAAAAAGGCAAGACTGAAATTATGAACTGGCTTAGAGTATTCTTTTTCTGTGGTTTCAAGTGGCTCAAAACCAATCACAAGTTTTTGGAAATTTCTCATACTGATTTATTTAAAAGAAAATGCTTTGGCAATCGAAGTTTTGTATTCTCTTAAATTCATTTGCTTTTTGGAGAAGGTTATGATACAACGCTGGAGTTGGATCCTTAGTTTTCTGAATCCTCATTAATTAAATAAAGGATAAACATCTGTATCGGTTCCAATCAGCCTCTGCAGCATTAACAGCTTGCCTGAACCCTAATTGTGTTTGTGTTTATAGAGATGTGCCAAGTTTGCAAAGTTTTATTTGGCTTTTTGTCAGTTAGGCCCTCTGATCAAAATGGGATTACCAATATTATAATTAGGGCATGTTTTTTTCGGTTTTTATTAATTGTATTTTTCGGTGCTTATTTTTAGCTATTTTCGAGTTTTATGTAAATCGTTTTGTTTTTTTCGGGGCTTTCGTTTTTGATATACTGTAGAAATTTGTGTTTTTGATTACTTTCCAAAATGTTTTTTTTGTCAAAATATGTATAGTAACTCGACAGTACTTGCACACTTAAGTTGTACCTTCTTTCCTTTGTCTGCTACAATGAAATCCCTATGGTCACGGGCACATTCTTCTGGGGTTTTTGTGTGTAGGCATTTTTTTACATTTTGACACAATTCTGTTTTAAATCTTCTGCATCTTAACTGTAATACCGTTTTAAATTCCGCTAACAATCCTCCATTCCTGACTGTTATTTCGTTTTAAATCTCGCAAGCGGAGTCTCCAATAGAAATATAGGAATGTGTTGTCACTCAGTAGTTGGGGTGGGTTTAAAGTATTCAGAACGAATCAATGATAGATACAAGTCAGAAAGGCGGGACATTGCCCAGCAGCACTGGGAAATGTGTTATTATTTTTGTAGTAGGTTTTATTTTTTAAAGTCAACGTGAATTGATTAACCATTTCCTCAGTTTTTCCGGTGTTTATTGGCTATCCCACCGATTTTTCTTTTTTTTTGTATCGGGGTGTTTTATTGGTTAAAACCGAAAATCAGAAGCCCTAATTATAATTGTTCATTCCTACTTAGACTTCTGTTACAATTTTACTTTCTTAATTCTAACTTTATCAATCTACCTGTCTATCTTAGGGCTTTACGGTGCACACAATTTAGTCGCATATGCAATAATAAACAGTACAGTATTTAGAAAAAGATGTCTTTTCCCAACATTATAATAACTGAAGACAGAAAACAACATAGCACAGTACCACTATTCAAATACTTAGTAATCTTAAATATATAAAAACTAGGGGTGTCAAGCGATTAAAAAAAATTAATCGCGATTAATCTCACGATTCAAAAAATTAATCTTAGTTAATCTCGGTTTTAATCGCATATTAAATTGTTACAATTACTACATCCATTGAATTTAAATTTATTTTATTACTGATGCTTTTGTTTTTATTACCCTTAACTGTAAATAAAATTGTTTAAAATGTATTTATTTATGTATTTATTTAACTAGGAAATTTACCCATTGAGACCACCACCAAAATGTACTAGGGGCAATAATTTAGAAATTACAAATACAACCAACACAAAAAATCATCATATCCAAAAACTGCACACTAACAATTGTTAGGCTTTACATACTACGCGCAATTGTTAGGCTTTACATACTACGCGCAATTGTTAGGCTTTACATACTAAGCTCAAAAAAAAAAAAAAGGAACAACGCAGCCTAACTCATTTATTATCATGATCATACTTAGCTTGATATGGGCTTGCAGCGATCCTGCATTTTTGTCGAAACTGGTGGGTTTAATTTGTTGTTGTTATTGTCTGTAGCAAAAGAGCTGCTAGTGTATTTTGAGAGATGAAGGCATGTTCAGCACGCAGCAGACCTAGATGTACTCGTGTTTGATAATGGAACTCACTTTGACAGTAGACAAGTAAGCGTCTTTCTGTCCAGTGAGCCCATCAAAAAAAAAATCCCATTCATTTTTAGTGCTTTGCTCCATTAAGCAGTTCAGTGACTAACTTTCTATTTAAACAATAACTGCACTCAGACACTCAATGCAATGTTGCTGCGGCTGGGATTGAAGTACGGTGTGCTGAAAGGCTCAATACACAGCAATGCGATTAACACACATTAAAATAATTAATCTCTAAAAACATGTATGCGTTAATCGCAGAAGTTAACTGCGATTAATTGACAGCCCTAATAAAAACATATCATATTTACCTCGGTGAGTAGAATGAGCCTGCTTGTTAGCGCACAGTTTGTGGTATCTCGGCTTGATTTCAGAGAGTTTCAATCTCAGATCTGTCTCTACATTCAAGCGATTTCATTACTTGTTCTTGATGTAAATAAGCGAAGAAAACCCAGTTTCACGCAGATATGTCCAGGCAAAGTGAACAAGTATTTCGACAGCTGTTTGTGAAAATTCAGTGAACTCTTCAAATTGAGAGCCAGAACTGATCAACAGGCATAACTTTGAAATGATCTCTCAAAACAGAGTCATCGGCAACAATCAAATTATCTTTTAGACTCACAGCAATCTTGGCCTTTGCTACAAAGTTCTCTGAAAACGGATCGAACCCAGGCAAAATTCTGCAATTCATTTCCCTCACTTTCGGGAAAATATACTCTGAATTGCAAGCAAAGCTGAGACAAATGCTCCACTATCACATCTTTAACTTCCAGGAATGACATTCCAAAATCCAAAATGACAGAAAACATAAAACATAGTTACATCCAATGCAAACATTTTTTGGAAAAGCTCTGTACTTTTTCTTTTGCAGTGAAAATGTTACAGTTCTTACCTTGCAAAGAAAGGTTAAGTTAATTGAGCTTGTCAGATGTGTCGGCCAATTAGCCCAGTAAAACTTGAAAGCACTGAGTAAGTGTTGGTGAAGTGTGGTGTGAGTTTATCAAAATCATACAACACTCCTCCATGAGTTTGCAGACTCTTGCCAAAACTTTACCCCGTGACAGCCATCGAACTTCTGTATGAAGCAAAAGTTGCTCGTGCAAACATCCCATCTCTTCACATAACACTGAGAAAAGTCTTGAGTTCAGTGGTCGCGCTTTTATGAAGTTAACCATTTTTACTGCAGCGGTTAATAGATTTGACAGATCTATTGGCGCTGTCTGTACTCTCGAAAAAGGGACTTTGCCTCACTGCTTTAACAAGCTGCTCCTCAATGTCTTCTGCCATATCAGCAATTCTGCAGCTAACCGTGTTGTCAGGTAGTGGAATGAGACTTAACTGATCAGCAACTTTCCTTCCACATACTATTGATGCCATTTCAATCGCTGATGGCAACACAAGATCTTCACCAATCACATGAGATTTTCCACTTGTTTCTATTTGGTAGGTGGCAGCGTACAATGCTTCAAGTGCTTTGGCAGGTGTAGCGCTGCTTTCTTCAATTAACTTCCGCTGTCCTTTGGGTTGAAAGAGTATTCGTTTGAAAAAATCTTGGCTTATCTTTGAGGGCAGGATGTTTGGTCTCCAGATAGCGCTACTTTTAGTTTGTTTGGTTTCATGCTATCACTGGCAAGAACATCCACACATACAACATATTGTGGTCGCTGATGTTCGTCAGAACCAATACATGTAAATCCTTTTTTCCCCCACCTTCATCTGGTTCAATATCCTCAACCATTGTTTGCTGTCTAACGTTAACACAACCGATCGCTAGCAAGAACAAATAGCATGAGTCAGGTTCACGTCTCTATGTTCACACGTTGTTTGGGCGCTAAGGGGCGATGTGCGTCGGAATATTGTTCAATGAAGCTTTGGTACGATATGGTTTTACAATCACCAAGAAGTCAGAAAAAAATATTTGCCAGTCAGGTCATCCCTCTGGTAACCTTGTTTAAGCCCCAGTTTGAAAACCTCTGTCTTAAAAGCAAGCTAAAAGAAGAAAAATTTGGAAAAATTGTCTCTTTTTTTGGTTGAACTATTAAACTCCACAAAAAAGTACAGATTTCTATTTAAAAAGAAGTAAAAACTTTGCAAACTTCACTTCTCAAGTTTAGTAAGTATGCAACTTGGCAGACTTTTTTCCCCTGATTTCTTAGTTGTCAGCTTCCAGCGGTAGATTTGAGTGCTGTGATCTGGGCTTTCTGCTATTGCTTCTAAATTGTGGTGGATTGTAAATTTGGTATGGATGTGAACTTGGAAGGATTAATTGAATTTCTTCAGAGGATTGCATTTGTTTTCACGTAATTTGTATTTTTATGATTTTAGCAGAGCTGTTTAATCTGTCCCTTCCTTTTCTTTAAATAGTAACTTTGGATGAAAGCAATAGAACATGGGGAAGGAGCACAATTTACAAACCGGAAGAATTTGAAGATGTCCAAAAAGTTTTTAAAAAGAAGGGACGTACATGGGGACCAAGTTCTGTTCAAACAAAGGATCGGGCCAATGGTGCGGAAAGGTATGGATAATCTGGTTCATGGTCTTTCATCTGACAGTCTGTTAAGATTGTGGAATAATAATCATATTTCTGACAGTCATCTAAAGGTAAAAAGTATCAGCATCACTGTGACGGAGATGTTTTGTTCCTCTTTTTTGCTGGAGAACTGATTTGTCTATAAAGAGATTCTGGTGGGGTGGGGTGTTAAGTTTTAATTTAATCAAACTTAACTTGAATTACTTTAATTCAGTCCCCTTTATCAAATCATGATTAAAATCATGATTAAAGATGATTGTTATCATAATGTTAATTTTTAGTTGATAATATCCAACCGTACTGTCTACACCTGAATTTACAGGGTGTATATAAAGAACAACCCACAGTTAGTTGATCATTAAATGGGTTGAAGCAACTATTCATTGGAGTCTAAAAGGAATGTGATAGTGGCTGTCTGACTAGTTGGGGCATCCTTAGGAATAGCAAACATGTCCGTCTTTGTGCTGTTGAAAGCGACTCCTGACTGTAGAAACCAACAGCTGTAGAGGAGTCATGCAGCACTGTCCTACCAGATCAATCCAAATGAGCATCTGTATTTAAATGTCATGAAGCTGAATGGATGTGTTATATATCTGTTAATTGTCAAGCGTTGGCTAATTTTAATTTTAAGCTTTTAAACCAGTTATGTCTGTTTTATTTGCAGGATAAGGCCATTGTCAGATGGCAGCAACCCCTGGTCCACCAGTTTGATGAAAAACCAGAAGTCTGTTCCTTTAGCTGCACTGTTTGTGGATCAGGGTATGACTATTTACTTAGGAAGAATAAGTTGGTAGAATCACCACTCCATCAAGTCTATTAAATGTAGTTTCACTTGAGCAAATAAATGTGGTGTTGCTTCAGCTATGTTGGTGATTTCATCAATAAGTCAAGTAGTCTAACGTTTCAGTAATGTCTTCCTCTGTGTAATTTAGACAGTACACATCAGCTCTGTGAACATCAATAAACTCCCCTGATCAGTTGACAATCCAAGGTTGAGACAGTGTTGTCTATGTTTTCCTTGGCCTCATGCCTAGTTTTCCACAAGAAGCATTGGACATCCTATAAATGGCCTCTTTGGAAACAAACACGTACTATAAGCATAAAGAGCTACCTTCATGCTGAAAATAGCTCCAAGAGATCATAAATGGTGCAGTAACCTGCAATATTCCATTACTAGGATCAAATATGAATTTTCCTCTAGTTTTACCTAAATTTATGTTTTGAGTTTTTAAAGTTGTGGATTATCAGATGACTGGTTATTTTGCTCTGGGGTGTAAATGATTCAATTATCTTTTACTAAGGATATTACAAGTATTTTCACTCTAAAAAAAAAAAAAAGAAAGAAAAAAAGACATGGCCTAAAGTTTGGTAAACATAAAAAAAAGCTTAAATGAAATGTAACCAAACTTTTCTGGTTTGCAGGGGCATCTCCAGAAGAGATTTGTTCATCTGAAGGCATTGACAACAGCCGACCAAAGCAACTGAAGTTCTCTAATCAGGTGTATATCGATCTACCTCTTTGGAAAGATGAACAGGGGGAGGGCACAGGAGGCAGCAAAAGCTTGGAGGAAGCAACTCCCGCCAGCTCAGCAAGCAGCACACCTCAAGTCACTCCAACCAACAGCCTGAAACGAGTGACGCTGAGAAAGAAAACTGACAGTGTGCTGTACGGGTGCGCCATGCTCCTTGCTTCAGTTGGCTTGGGTTTCGATATCCGCGATGTGAACAATAGGCCCCAGTCCATGGAAGAGCCTGTGGTCAAGGAGGAAAAGAAAAAGAGGGATGGGATATTCCAGAGAGCCACCCGGTTCCATCGGAGCACAAGTCCTCCCAACAGAATGAGTTTGAAAATAGATGACGGCAACATTCCTTCGCTGGGCCCTCCCTCCGGTTCAGATCATCTCCTTTCCATGTCTTCCATTTCCGAATGCAACTTCACAAAGTGTTTGATTCAGGATAATTCCGAAGAAGAAAGTACTTACAGTTTCTATTTGAAGGAAGGGTCGTCAAATGAAAACGGCAGCAGCGAACACAAGCACAAGGAGTCCAGTTCACCCAAGGTATTGAACAACGGGGCCTTCAGTAGCATGTCAGAATGGGATTCCGACCTGCAGTCGCCTGACTTTGAGAACAACAGTGTTTTGCAACACAAGCAAACAATGTCGGTGGAAAATGCAGTTCAGAATTACAGTAAGTATTTTTGTTTAAACCTGACATCTTCAGTTTCTTTTTTTTTTCATTTCCTACCCTTATGACCTCAGAAACTAAAACAGAAAGATTATTGTTTCTGAAACAACTGTGTTCAGTAACACCAATGACAGGGTGGTTCAAATCAGGTTGCAAAATGCAACCATCAATTTGAATATGACCAGTAGATTTTACTGTAAACTCGCCACATTGGCAACTAAGCATTTACAGAAAACAGAACTTTGGCTCTATGCTAAAAGGCTTTCTGCGTCTAAACTGGCAGAATCTGCACTGTCCCTTTTGATCAGGCAGAGCCAATCCTTTTTAACTCGTGGAACCAACCCCCCTCCATAGTAACGTGCACCAGCCAGTCAAGTTAGGGTAGAACAGCGGAAATGATCAATCCAAATTCATTCTGCTTTGTCTGCAGTTCGGAAGAGACGGTGTTTGCCAACTGTAATGAAACAAAAAAAAAAAGCAAATAGATATTTCCAACTTCAGATAGTAGGTTGACAGAGAGGGACGAAGGGAGTGTTGAGGTGTCTGTGCAAACCATTCAAAATAATGGAACAGCTTTTAAAAATGTCTCCATGCGACTGGGAAGCTGAACTGCTGGTCATTGACAAGACTATTGTTTCAACGTTATCACACATTTCACCCATTGCCGTGTATTATATAATTCCCAGTAAAAATTCCCATTTGTGAAAGAATAGTGTAAATAAAATATACATTTTTTTTGTCACTTAAAACTAAAAACAGCAAACATTTGCCTGATTGACGCACTACCCTGTTACACTCCATTTAGGAACCTGGCAGTCGGTTCGGTTTGCTTTGGTAAGTGATTGAACACATTGCATAGGGCTGCACAATTTCTTTAAAATGTCTTCAGCCAAAAAGACTCCAGCTGCAGCAAAAATCAGAAATACATCTGGTAAAGATCGCTCTGTCCTGTACAAGAAGGTGGCATTTCATGTGTCTGTTGTTGTTTTTATTTTTATGTGTGTTTTATTTTGTTTGATAATTCACTGATAGCGAAAATAGAATGTTTAAAAGGTATTAGAAAACGAAAACTCTACAATTCAGCATTTACTGTTTTTCACGTAAACATTTAAATATTTAGGAACATTTGTTGCATAATAACTGTACAAAAAATGATCAATTTTGAATGTGACAACACATTTTTTCCTGTTTTTAATAAATATTTAATCGCAAAATGTCTTGAAATACCTATTTTTATATTGAAATACTATGAAGTAAGCAATTTTTTGCAGTGTAAAATGCACAGCCCTAATTTTCCCTGATTCATGGCAACTCGTGTGCAGCAGTATGACTAAACGGCTTAGATGGCATGAGAAATAAAAAAATAAATAAAAAAACATACGTTTTGTTTTTATAGTTGGAGATAGTAGCTAGGTTGAGAGAGAGAGAAACTAAGACTCAAGCCACGTCCTGAGGGGCGATTTTTTTAAAATAATAAGGTCAATTTTGCGAGAAATTTCAAGCAAACTGAGCTGAAGTAAAATCTGCTATAAATTACATTGTTTTTGTTTTTTAGGAATCAGATTTTGTGTTGCTTACCAGCATTTTTTCAGTAAAAACAAAAGCAAATACAGTAACTGAAAAATAAAGAAATGTGGTAATTTCTCTGGAATTTTTAATATAGCTATTTTCCCTGGCATTTGATGCATATTGTTCCCTGACATTTTAAGTATATTCTTCACTCACTGGCATTTTATGCACACAGTAACTAGTTCCCTGACGATTAATACATATACAGTGCCTTGCGAAAGTATTCGGCCCCCTTGAACTTTGCGACCTTTTGCCACATTTCAGGCTTCAAACATAAAGATATGAAACTGTAATTTTTGTGAAGAATCAACAACAAGTGGGACACAATCATGAAGTGGAACGAAATTTATTGATATTTCAAACTTTTTAACAAATAAAAACTGAAAAATTGAAGTGCAAAATTATTCAGCCCCTTTACTTTCAGTGCAGCAAACTCTCTCCAGAAGTTCAGTGAGGATCTCTGAATGATCCAATGTTGACCTAAATGACTAATGATGATAAATAGAATCCACCTGTGTGTAATCAAGTCTCCATTATAAATGCACCTGCACTGTGATAGTCTCAGAGGTCCGCTTAAAGCGCAGAGAGCATCATGAAGAACAAGGAACACACCAGGCAGGTCCGAGATACTGTTGTGGAGAAGTTTAAAGCCGGATTTGGATACAAAAGATTTCCCAAGCTTTAAACATCCCAAGGAGCACTGTGCAAGCGATAATATTGAAATGGAAGGAGTATCAGACCACTGCAAATCTACCAAGACCTGGCCGTCCCTCTAAACTTTCAGCTCATACAAGGAGAAGACTGATCAGAGATGCAGCCAAGAGGCCCATGATCACTCTGGATGAACTGCAGAGATCTACAGCTGAGGTGGGAGACTCTGTCCATAGGACAACAATCAGTCGTATACTGCACAAATCTGGCCTTTATGGAAGAGTGGCAAGAAGAAAGCCATTTCTTAAAGATATCCATAAAAGTGTCGTTTACAGTTTGCCACAAGCCACCTGGGAGACACACCAAACATGTGGAAGAAGGTGCTCTGGTCAGATGAAACCAAAATCGAACTTTTGGCAACAATGCAAAACGTTATGTTTGGCGTAAAAGCAACACAGCTCATCACCCTGAACACACCATCCCCACTGTCAAACATGGTGGTGGCAGCATCATGGTTTGGGCCTGCTTTTCTTCAGCAGGGACAGGGAAGATGGTTAAAATTGATGGGAAGATGGATGGAGCCAAATACAGGACCATTCTGGAAGAAAACCTGATGGAGTCTGCAAAAGACCTGAGACTGGGACGGAGATTTGTCTTCCAACAAGACAATGATCCAAAACATAAAGCAAAATCTACAATGGAATGGTTCACAAATAAACATATCCAGGTGTTAGAATGGCCAAGTCAAAGTCCAGACCTGAATCCAATCGAGAATCTGTGGAAAGAACTGAAAACTGCTGTTCACAAATGCTCTCCATCCAACCTCACTGAGCTCGAGCTGTTTTGCAAGGAGGAATGGGCAAAAATTTCAGTCTCGATGTGCAAAACTGATAGAGACATACCCCAAGCGACTTACAGCTGTAATCGCAGCAAAAGGTGGCGCTACAAAGTATTAACTTAAGGGGCTGAATAATTTTGCACTCAATTTTTCAGTTTTTTATTTGTTAAAAAAGTTTGAAATATCCAATAAATTTCGTTCCACTTCATGATTGTGTCCCACTTGTTGTTGATTCTTCACAAAAAATTACAGTTTCATATCTTTATGTTTGAAGCCTGAAATGTGGCAAAAGGTCGCAAAGTTCAAGGGGGCCGAATACTTTCGCAAGGCACTGTAGTTCCCTGGTTCCATTTTATGTATATAATTCCTGGCAATTCATAGAATATACCCTGGAATTTTATGTAGTCAGTCGATTTTTTATTTAGTTCCCCTCCCACAATTAAAAGTTAATAATAAAACACCCATTACATGAAAACAAAGCATGCAAAAGCAATGTGTGTGCAACATATGCATGTCTACTCATTGTCCCCATTTGAAAATGTTGGTAACTAGAGCTGTAACGAAGGGTACAGTTTGACCTTCGAAGGTTCAGAACACATTACCGAAGGAAGGTTCGAACCTTCAATGGTACTACTACTACTACAAGTGACCCACAGATTGGATGTGCTTCCATTTGCATTGCTTTTTTTTTTTATTCGTCTGGACAGTTAACAAAAAAATCCCAAACAGCAGAGGGTTTTCGAGACATTTGTTTTAATACAGCTTACACTATAAAACGCTTTGCTGTCGAGATGGCGAATGAAGAAATTCAAATTCTGCCTAGAGGGGGGACGGACAGGGACGGTGCTCAGTTTCCAATATTAAAAATGAATAGTGTTAGTGTTTCATAGTTATACTACCATATCACTTCTCTTACAATGTCTTGTACAAATCAAAAGATCGAATTTTGCACGTGAGTGGCATTTAATGTGTGATTTATAGTATTCACACATTGTCAAATGGTTTCTGTTAACAGAGAAAAAAGAAAAACATATAGTGCGTCAATGCCGACTGATGAAGCTTCCTGTCAAGCAAACAAACCTTTGAACACAGCCACATTGGTAACCAGAAAAGTTGACTTTACCACCAGGTTTTGAAAGCTAGTGGCCAAATGACCACCACCCTACAAAGCGACTGGTCCCACCCTGACAAATGACCTTCGCTTTACAGTGCTGTCAGGTGTCTTCATTGCATACTTTATCAAAATCTGTCACCTGCTACCTTCTAATGTCAAGTTATATCACCAAGCTTCAGTGTACCACAGCTAGGCACGGCATCATATATATTAATAATTTTGTTCATAGGTATTTATTTGGGGGCACTGAAAAATGTTGATTTACAGGACTAAAGAAATTTGTAACCTTGTTTCCATGACCGACCACGGGTGTAAAGCAGTGTTTCCACTGCTGGCCACAACAGCCCTGGCCAGCCGCGGCTGTTTTTTCTGGTCTGCTTTGCTTTATCGTACCCGAAGTGGCCAGACTGCTGACTCAGGAAGTATGTCATCACGTAGCAGGGAGGCGTGTGCTTGTACAGGAAGCCGACGGGATCAGAAATACATTTAACCCTTTACATGGCTATCGTCAAACAAAATTATGGTGGCATGTTACACACATACAGCACAGGTTATGGCATTTGTTAACACTGCATTGTTGTTTTACATTTAGCAGCCTTCATTTTTTAGGTTTTAAGTGTTAAAGTGAAAACACAAACTAAAAGGAAAATAAATAAAAATAATGAACTTACCACACAGACTGTGGCGGTGAATGAAGTCATCATCGCTATCTTCCGATGCTATCAGATTCACTTTCAATCTATCTTCTTTTGGTTCGAAAATTTGGGCCACGCTTGGGGGTGGGGGACCAGAAACGCGCTTAACACCATCCCAGGCGCGCAGTGGAAACAAGGCATTAGACCAGTTGCTGACTGGGACATATGTTCCTATGATATTTTGTCCGTATGATATATTGTCCATATGTCACACTTTGAATGGACATTCCTTAGTAAAAATTATCTGGTGTATTAGCGTCTAGGACAAGTGTTGCTACAGAGAATATGAAACGAGAAATTCAATACAAGTATACTTTATGAAACACATCTTCACATTTTATACACTACAAAGATACAATTGGCCTCAATGAAGTAACACAAAAAATGCACAATGATCTGTATCAATTTAAACATGGATTCGGATAACATTCTTCTATTTTTCTTTCTTTTTTTCTTTTTTTTAATAGCTAACGGCACATCCAGCTCACAAAGGGATCCAACAGTATACCCCCAGATTCCCAATCCTGAAGCAGTGTATCCAGCCTCTGTGCTGAGAAGAAACCACAAAAGAGATGTCACACCCGAAAGGCACCCTGGAGACTATGCCTCTAGGCCTCGGCCTCTGTCCCTTAAAAGTAAAGCCCACCCCTGGCATCTTGTCCGAAACAAGAGCTCATCCGCAGGACCTTTCTCGGGAGAGAAAACAGCACAAAATCTAAACTATTTGCTTGCTGCTGAAGCAAAGGCTGGCTGTCACACTGTACCTGCTGCCTGCTCTTTACTGGACATTGATATGGAAGGACAGAAAGGGGACTGTACAGTACCCCTTTGTAGAATTCAGAGCAAACCTGCCAGATCTACAGTATATGAACTGGAAAATGAGTCATTGTCTTAGTAATTTGTGTCTTAAACAAACATGTTTGTTCTAGCACATCAGCGTTTCTTAATGAAAGCTGCTCTACTACTAAACTGGAACCTTCATGTGTCACCAGGCAGCAGGTTGTCGTTGATGCTGCTTTCAGTTCATACAGGTACTTCATAAAGGTTATTTATGTCTAAATTCTGATACGGCTAAGTTGTAGGTTGCTGGAGCTTTATTTGCTGAATGCTAGATTTTTATGATGATTTTTTTTTTCTTTTTAAATATCAACACATTCCAATTTAAACTGGTCAATAATAAAGGCGACATGGGTTCCTTATACAATGTGGTTTAATAGAGTACTAACCAAGGTTTTAAAATCAATTTTAGCACACTTCTGTTGAAACTCTTTTGGTGCTTGCATTCTGTACACTTTGGAATATGCAGATATTTCAAAAGCCAGGCTATTTATGAAAAGTTGCTGCTGCTTTCTGGTACATAATCACTTAATGTGTTGTAGTTCAGACTATGTGTCCAACAGCAAAAGTACCAGGATGTAGTAATTGCTGAATATCCTGTATTAATGTAAATTGACTAAAGAACAAAAAAGGTTAATAGCACAATCAAAGGGACCAGAAACAATATTAATAAAGCTAATCTGAGGTGATATAATAGATTTTAAAGCATTGGTTATCTACAATAATTCTGTATATAGAACTGTTCTTTCATTTAGAGAATTATCCCAAATTGAATGTATTGGTGGACAGTTTTTTGTTGTCATCCAATGGTTGCATTTCTGAATCAGATATAGGTTTTAAAATGCACTATTGCTGCTTTTTACAGTGTTGTTGGGGCATATTGTATCCCTGATACAGTGTTAAATATACAGATATCCCTGGCATTTAGATTAGAAACCATGTCTATCATAATATTTTGGTGGTTGATTTATACATAAGGTGTTCACTACATAATACGTATGATATTATAACCAGCTGCTACACATGTATAGTTGTGTTGAATGTATAACTTCTACAGCTCCTAAAAATAAGGGGAGAAATGACCTTCTGTTTTAAGATGAACATACAAAATGTACTTCTGCAATGTTACATTTAAAAGGAAAGGGAAACTGGTGTTTGAACATAGAATTGCATGTGGAACTTAAATCATTTTACTTACTGCAGCTGATTTTAAGTCATTCCATGAATATGTAATTTTTTTTTTTTTATGTTGGAATCATCGATTATATGAGAGCACTGGCAAGACCAATACTTTTTTGTTAATTAGTTAAAAAAAAAAAGTGTGTACATATATTAAGGATGGGCGCCAATATTTGATAATTTAATATGCTATCGTTCAACATCGATAATCATTTCCATGTCACAATATTGTGGGATTAAAAAAAAGAAAACACGTACGCAGAGACACTTCTTATTGTTAATACTGCTAAAAATACAAACACAGTATAATCAAGTTTATTTTATATTAATATAAAATAAAACAAAACCCTATACATACCAATCGTTGTCAGTCTCATAGGCAAACACCACACACTAATGTTTTATTTAACCATTTTATTCCATTGATTGGAGTTTAGGTACCAAACGCTATTTGCATGCTGCATTAAGCACCATTGAACATCCGTTTTACATTATTTTGAGATCTGCGCATGCATCAGCGGTTCATTACTTAAGCTGCTATTAATGTATTTTTAAAATGTGACCTTTCTGTATTATAAATGAGATGCACTTTTAAAATATCAAAATACATTTCAAAACAATACAAAATTTGGCATGACACCATACTTAATACTTTTCAAGGTGTTGTGAGTCAGCATTTACACGCAGAGCAGCTGAAGATTCAGTTACTTCCGGATTGGCTTGAAAGTCTGTGCGCAGTGAAGTATATAAATATTTCGGTTTTGAGGTAGCTAATGATGGAATAGTAAAATAGTATAACAAGACCCTGTTTTTCTCCATGGATATTGTGAAGCAAAGCACCACTAAGTTAAACGTGCTGCTTTTCATATGTAAATATCTGTCTATATGTATATATGTTTCATATTGCAATTGTGTTATTATATTTTTCTGTGTTTTGGAAGACTTCGATATCATCTGTCGAAAAACGTGGACAATATTGATACACAGTGTTCATATCGTTGCCCACCCCTAATATATAGATATAGATAGGTCTTTCATTCTTTCTTTATTTCTTTCTTTCGTTCTTTCTTTCTATATATATATATGATAGATAGATAGATAAGGCACACTAAACTATTGGTAAATTATTCACTGATTTCCTATAGTAATCTGTTAAACATAATTTGTATTCTATTTTTTTACAATGTGCACATTTTATAAGATAGTACAGTATTTACTTTTTTAAATGGAACAAATTGCTAGGTTTTATTAAATATAAAATTTGATGCCTCTGTATTTGATTGTTGTACAGTACAATAGCTACAGAATCAGGACTCAATCTCGAAGATTGCTTTCTTAACACTAATTATCAGTCATGGTGGTACTTTTAGAAGTAACAGAAATCACAACAAAATATGCTCCTGTAATTTTTGGGAGCTTTATAGTACAGTATGGGAGATTGAGCTGGATCTTGGAGGAGGTAAAGCCCATCCTTTTCCCAATAATTTCTACTGCTCCACAATATACTTTTAATCTTGAGAGGGTATAGCATAAAACAACTGAGATGATAATGGGTCTCAATATTCTAAATTATATTTCATACAAATAGTAGATTAATTATGGTATGGAGTTACCAGTCAAGTCCATTAAAGGCTTTCTTATCTTGAGTTTTCCAAAGCGTAATTATTTTCCATAACTAACGATCTAGCTTGTGAAAAGATAAAACATCATTTACTGTCGATGTATTGTCTTTGGTGTAACACTGTGGTTTAGGTTCAGTTTTGAAAAAAGAAAACCAGTCCTGGAAGTTTGTGAGTAAAAAACAACTTTAAAAAAAGTAAGTAGTAAGTTATTTACTGTGAAGTACTAACTACCAAATACATAGCCGATACACCAGCTTTGAATAAGAATCTCTAATCCACAAATCAGGGTGGCAGTTACAGATTAAATAGTAAAAGGGTCAAATGTCCTTAACTGGTGAAGTAGAAACCAATGGTGGACAGGAATGAGTAAAGTGTTTTGGAATTTCTACAAAGAGGCAGGTTTAGAAATGTTTGAATTACAAAAACTAAAATCTATATTATTTGATGAACAATCTCCATCCTTTCTGGACTGCCATGGATTCAGATTCAAACACCATTGTTTTAAAAGGAATTACGTTTTCAGAACCAACCATAAATAGAGCCTATTAAAGCATTTCTGTGACACTACCTTATCATGCAAGGACCAGGAATATCTGCAAGTTACACCCAGAACAAGTAAAAATGTACTGTACATGTATTACAACTTTTCATTCACCCACCTCTCGTTATATCGCCCCTCGCTATACTGCAGATTCGGATATATCGTGGTCCTGGAGTTGGCTCCCCATTTTTACAGTCTAACTGCGCATGCCTTAGCTGCAATATACATAGGCAGTTTCACTTAGAATTACTGTTCATTTTATTTCGTACTGCACATCACAAACAAAAATATACAAAACAATAAATAACAAAGCATTAATATCATACTGTTATATACACACGCATTGTACAATAACACAAAGCAAATTAAATATCTACTTGTTGAAGCGGTTTTTATTTCAGCCAACGAGGTGTTCGCTTGTGGCAGCAAAGCACTAACAAGTCACAGGGCAGTGGCGTCAGCTCCCTAGCAACAATGGATTCTTTCTTGTGCATTTGAGAAAGGAGAGGAAGACTCATGAAATTAATTGGAGACTTAAGTTGATGAGAAGCAATTCCCCTCCGCAGTACGAATTAAAACTGTACACTGCTTTTTACACGAAAAATGAGAAAAAGCGGGTTGCGTAGAGGACTTATATTGGACCCTGACGCCCCCAATAAAACGAGGGAGTGGTTGTACAGTATTTGTTAGCCGATTTGTTTTTCTATGGGTCTCTCGCTGTATCGCGGCCCTCGATATATTTATATTGGACCCCGACACCCGCGATATATGGGTGGTGTACTAGCTAATTGATGAGGATGGAATGCTATTTAGATTTAAATGCTATATATTTTTCAAGTGAGTTCTGGGTTCTAGAATGGTAAGGTAACTGTCCATAAAAATACTCCGGTTGTAGATAACTATACAGTGCCTTGCAAAAGTATTCAGCCCCCTGACCAATTCTCTCATACTACAAAATTACAAATGGTACATTGAAATTTCATTCTGTTTGATATTTTGTTTTAAAACACTGAAACTCAAAATCAATTATTGTAAGTTGACATTGGTTTTATGTTGGGAAATATTTTTAAGAAAAATAAAAAACTGAAATAACTTGCTTGCATAAGTATTCAACCCCTGTGCTGTGGAAGCTCCCAGTTTACACCGATGAAAGAAATTGCCCTAACGAGGACACAATTACCTTACCATTGGCCTCCACCTGTGAACCATTAAAGTTGCTGTCACATTTTCTGGATAAAAACCCCACTGTTGAAGGATCATTGGTCAGGCTGTGAATCTGAAGGAAAATGAACACCAAAGAGCATTCTAAAGAAGTTAGAGGTAAAGTAATACAAATGCATAGATTAGGGAAAGGGTACAAAATAATATCCAAGTGTTTGGATATCCCAGTGAGCACGGTTGGATCAATAATCAGGAAGTGGAAGCTGCACAGCTACAGAGTTCAGTGGCTGGGAGTGGAGTAATGGTGCACCAGTCAACCATATCAAGAGCTCTGCATAACACTGGCCTGTATGGGAGGGTGGCAAGAAAGAAGCTGTTACTCAAAAAGTACCATCTGAAAGCACGTCTGGAGTTTGCCAGAAAGCATGAAAGTGACCCAGCTGCGATGTGGGAAAAGGTTTTGTGGTCAGATGAGACCAAGATAGAGCTTTTTGGCCAAAACTCAAAGCGCTATGTGTGGCGCAAACCTAACACTGCCCATGCCTCAAGACACACCATCCCTACAGTGAAGTATGGTGGTGGCAGCATCATGCTGTGGGGATGCTTCTCATCAGCAGGGACTGGGCATCTTGTTAAAATACAGGGAAATACTGCAAGAGAACCTGCTTCAGTCCGCTAAAAAACTGAAGCTTGGGAGGAAATTCACCTTTCAGCAGGACAATGATCACAAGGCCAAAGCAACATTGGAGTGGCTCAAGAACAAAAAGGTGAATGTCCTACAGTGGCCCAGCCAAAGTCCTGATCTCAATCCCATTGAGAATCTGTGGCACTATTTGAAAATTGCGGTCCACAAGCGTCGTCCAACCAACCTGAACAACCTGGAGCAAATCTGCCAAGAAGAATGAGCCAAAATCACTCCGACACTGTGTGCAAAGCTGGTACATACTTATCCCAAAAGACTTAAAGCTCTTATTGCAGCGAAAGGTGGCTCTACCAAATATTAATGTGTGGGGGTTGAATACTTATGCAAGCAAGGTATTTCAGTTTTTTATTTCTTAAAAATATTTCCCAACATAAAACCAATGTCACCTTAAAATAATTGATTTTGAGTTTCAGTGTTTTAAAATAAAATATCAAACAGAGCGAAATTTCAATGTACCATCTGTAATTCAGTGATATGAGAGAATTGGTCAGGGGTCTGAATACTTTTGCAAGGCACTGTATAAATATATAGGCAAACATGGCTGAGGAAGACAGCCAACCTAGAGAAAGAAAATAATATATAAAATAAATTGTTACGTATCCGAGGGAACGTGTGTGAGTAGGGGAACCTTGGCCACCCCAGTGTATAGTGCATGACAGCGTAGGACGGAGACCTGAGCTGAGCGGCTTAGCGGCAGTGGGGGCACTGAGTAAGCAGCACCTTTATTTTGTAGTTTTATTACTGTGTTTTATTTTCCCTTTTCTTTCGCCTTTTGTTGTTTATTATTTCAGAGCACCTGTGAGTGCGCCAGCATTGAACTGTTTACCAGTATTGGAATTTCTGTGGTCCTCTTTACCGTTGCCGGTATTCAGTCCACGGACAACAGCGCCCTCTGTGGGCTAAAAGAATATATATAAAATAATAAAACTGGGCACCAGTGTGGTGTTTTCAATTAAACTTTCTGTCTCCTGTGTGTGTCAGTGAATTGCCCACCACCCTTCCACATGTGGTGTCAGAATGGGATTCACTAACACTGCCCAACCAAAGCAGTGCAAGAGCAGAGGGAGGCAGAATGGACCCGCAGCAATTCGCCACTATGATGGACCTCCTGCGCCAAACCCTAACAGAGGTAGTGCAGGGGGGTGGCCGACCAGCGGGACCGGACCCAGGATTACTACAGCCGACGAAAATTACGGCAGAGGATCAACCTAAAGCCTATCTTGAGATCTTCAAGGCAATGGCGATCTCTGCTGGGTGGGCCCAGGCACAGTGGGCTAGGTTCCTCCTGCCCCAGCTGACTGGGGAGGCGCAGGCGGCAGCGGGGACCCTTGGATCCGGTGGCAATGATGGAGTACCCCACTCTGACTCCGAAGGGCTACCGCCACAAATTCCGGGAGGAGAGTTTCTCTGCGGAGGAACACCCAAGGGCCATCGCACACCGCTTTCAGGATTACGCCCGGGGATGGTTGAACCACCACTGCCAGGCTGGTGGAGATAGTCGTAGTCAAGTGGTTCCTGCAGTGCTTGGCTCCGGGGCCACGCTTGTGGGTGCAACTCCAGGCACCTGCCACCCTGGATCACCCACGGGCTGCTGCAATATTGGACCGGGGTCTCGTGCGGCCACCCTACCGTCGAGCCCCTTTGATGGCTCCTGTGTCTCAACCTCCTGCTGAAGCTTCCTGGCGAGAAAGTTCACTGATGTGTGGAATAAGCTGGGAGGAGCCACATCGACCAGGATTGCCCCACTATGGGATGTGACCTCATCCGACCAGGTAAGACCATTCCATCAGTCACTCAAGCAGACGGGTTTTGTGATTCCTGTGTCAGTGGATGATACACAAACCCTGGCTCGCTTAGATTCAGGGTGTAATCAGTCCTTAATACAAGAGAGCTTAATCTCACCGTGGCATATGCAAATAATGGGACAGGTGCAGATTCAGGGTGTAATCAGTCCTTAATACAAGAGAGCTTAATCTCACCGTGGCATATGCAAATAATGGGACAGGTGCATATTAAATATATTCATGGGGATGTGCGCACTTATCCCAAAATGTATGTGAATTTGAAGATTGGCCAGCAGGTGATGCAAGTGCAATTGTGTCCTCGATTGCCAGTGCCTGAAGTTCTGGGATGGGACTGCAAGCAGTTTAATGATTGGTTGGCTGCTGTGATGGCAGTGTCCTCCCTATTGGCTAAGAAAGAGGAAGTAATTGGAGAGATCTTTCCCTTTCGTGACCCGGCATGGTATTGCCATAGATTTAGACCCTGCAAAACTAAACGGGAACGCCGGGCCGCTAAGAATGAGGGCTGGCAATGGAGGGAGTCCGAGAGGTTTCAGGTGGGGGCGATTGGTGAAGAGTCTGGGGGGGAGGCCGCGGAGCCAGCGCAGGGGTCTGGCTCGGCTGCCTCTGCTCAAGACCGACCTGATCCCGAGCTAGAGGCTGGATGATGGCATCAGACGTTTTGGGAAAACTGTGGGAAGTGTCAGAAGGCTAGCCCTAGATGGCTCCATGAGCTCCATTGGTGCCATTGCCTTTAGTGGAAGCTCCATTTGAGCGTATTGGAATGGACAGCCAGCCTAGAGAAAGAAAATAATATATAAAATAAATTGTTACGTATCCAAGGGAACATGTATGAGTAGAAGGGGCACCTTGGCTTCCCCAGAGTATAGTGCATAACAACGTAGGACGGAGACCCGAGCTGAGCGGCTTAGCGGCAGTGGGGGCACTGCGTAAGCTGTACCTTTATTTTGTAGTTTTATTACTGTGTTTTATTTTCCCTTTTCTTTCGCCTTTTGTTATTTATTATTTCAGAGCACCTGTGAGTGCGCCAGCATTGAACTGTTTACCAGTATTGGTATTTCTGTGGTCTTGTTTACCGTTGCCGGTATTCAGTCCACGGACAACAGTGCCCTCTGCGGGCTAAAAGAAAATATAGAAAATAATAAAACTGGGCACCAGTGCAGTGTTTTCAATTAAACCTTCTGTCTCCCGTGTGTGTCAGTGAATTGCCCACCACCCTTCCACAAGTACTAACTCACAATGCTTAATACTAAAATTGAAAGCAGCAGAAGTGATTGGACTATCATAGTTTTCAGAGTATAACGTTCATCCATTTACATATTATTGAGGATGATGAAGAGGGGTGTCCAGAATGCATCGAAGCTTGTTATTCAAATTTGGCATGTTTCCCACACGTTTTGTGTTCTGTTTTATATTTGCTAATAATATCATATTATTTACAATTTGAATCATAGTAGTAACACCAGAAAGATGTGATTTACAGTATAGGTTTATTTCACATAAAACAAGATAAAACATATTTCATGGTAGAGTTTGTATTCAGTGGTAAGTTATCTGTAAATAAAATTCATAATGTTACAAAACAATGTACAATTTGTGTAACGTGTTAAATGTAAGAAAAATATATATTGCATTGCAATGGTCAATAAATACTTAGAAGTGAATCATACTGCATTTCTATAGTAGAATTAACTTACTAAAAAATATTACTGAAAAGCACATTGCAGTACAAATAAAATAGCAACACGATTTGAAAACAAATGTTTGGAATTTTTCTTTTTTTACAAGCTTGATGCAGTCTTAAAGTTAGAAAATGTTAGAAGCTATATAGTGAGTGTTATTTATAACAATTGGTGTGACACATTTCTTAAAAGTTAATCAGCTATATTTCACATTAAGTCAAATTGAATTTCCTTTCTTTAAAGTTTGTTTATATCTGTAGACATGACTGATGGTTATGACACTATTAAAAAAAAAAAAAACAACATTCACAAGACTATGAAATAAGTGCTAGAAGCCGTTTAAACTGATAAAAACCTGTATTAAAGGCTGATTGTATAAATATTCCTAATTTATGACTAGGACTAAGCTGTGAGCAGTTCTTATTCAAACCTGTCCATGCCCGATTTATAAAATATATTGGATGACCCAGAAAAAAGGAAAGTGAAACACATGTGTTCATTGTTAGGCCATCTACTCAATACATGACACATCAAAGCATTCTGCACTTGTGTCATTTTTATGAAAAAGTGAGAAAGAACTGATCAGTTTAACAAAGGAACCAGACCCAATCCTTATTCATTAACACTGCCATGCAAAACGAATAAAAAAAATAAAAAATAAACAACCTCATGAGTCATTCATTTCCACCAAGAAGGTATGGGTTTAAAATCTGTCTAGCACCCATTACTACCACACAGGCAAATGTATGTAGTCAGATGACCTCCCATTTGATCTACAAGACAAATGTAACCTGTAAGAGATTTGTGTGCAACTTGTCAGCAACAGATCTTGTTTGTAGGTTCTCATGCAGCCAGCTTGTCCCTCAATGCAGTGGCTACACTGACTAAAACATTCATCAAGTCATCCAGGTGTAGAATGGCAAAGAAACACCACTGGAAATAATAACGCAATTGAGTCATTATATAACAGAGGTGCCACATGGCCAAAAATCACAGAAACCTCCCACACTGGACATGACATGATCTATTTCCACTCGAACAATGCACCTGGAGCTACTCATTGTGGGAGGTATGTGTGTGTCAAAAATTGTGTCCCCAACACAAAGCATTACAAATGTTCCAGATGATCCCTGTTTACTGTTTGGATAGCATCTGTGATGGAGTGTTTCCTTTTGTCCAAGATCTGTGCTCTTTCATGACTTCAGGTAAGTAAAGTCTACTGAGATGTTGGTGGCCTTTCTACAGGTCTATGACGATAACCAATTGTCAACCACCAACCCAAATCGGACTAAATAAAATTACAAATGAATACAAATGGTGTGACTTTCGAAACATGATATGCTGTCAGACAAACAACTCTGCTGAATGTTTTCATTGGCCAAGTGTACTAATAAGTTAATGGGGTTTGGAAATGGGTTTTATGGCTTAAAAGTTTTACAAATGTATTAACTGGTTCATCTAAAGAATGTTTTTGGTGATCCTGAAAACTAGTGCTTTAACTCCTTGGCCAACACATAACAAACAAACATAGATAAGTCTAATCCAATCCCTTTTATGGTCTCAGTCCAGTTGTGTATGTCTATACCCCTCAACTGTATCACCGGTGCTCATTTCTACTAAAATATGAGGCCTGTCATACCCATTAATGGAAATAGGCCTTGGTGAGTTGTTGTTGTCTGATTTGTCCATTTTGTTGGTTAAAAGCTCTGTATTTTCCTTCACATCAGTCTGGTCACTGAGGCTGACTTCCAAGACAAGGTCACTGACTTCTGGTTGGATGATGTTGTTAACTCTCTCAATGTTTTTTAAGCCAATTTTAAGGCGGGGGGGTTCATGCTCAGGACCATCATTTTTAATTTGTTCCGTCATCCCGTTCTCCTCTTCCTCCAGCTGATTTGGTGTTTCGGCATGTTTTACAACAGAAAAGGTGCTGTCCTCTTTTTTTATGTTCATGTAGGGTTTTATTCCTGTCAGCATTGAGGCCTGTTTAAGAAAACAAAACATTCATATCAGCGTCATGACCTATATTATGTTAGTACTAGTCACAGGATTAGTCACAGAGTTAGAATCTCTGTGTGAAACAAAACATATATTTGCGTATTTCGTTACCGTCATGCTGTTTGAGGGTTGATTTTAAAACAAAATTTAAGAGCACAATCCCAAAATGTAATCAATGTTTTAAAATCAATTTTACTGCTTCTTATTAACACTAGCAATATTATTCTTGGTCCCCCCCTTCTGTAAAATAACTTTTTGTTTCTTACATACTGTATGGAAATATTTTAAAGATAATGCAATAAAACGTTCTGCTGCTTCCTGGTACCTAATCACCTCAGGTGTTGTAGTGCAAACTCCACTAGTTTAGCTGCAATCAGACCATTGGAGCCGCAACATCTATAGAACTGTATTTTTAAAACAGATTACGATCAGAACAAATTATTGATCTGAACCTGACTTCTCCATGGGAAGAAACAAAGGGTCTTCAGCACACTAAGGTCTATACACACAAGACGCAATGCGACAAGTTAATGTGTCGTACGACACAATGCACCGCGACAAAAAAATAAATAAAACATGTATTTTTGATGAAAGACGTACACACTGCCTGCAATGCAATGGGCGAAACTGAAGCGACACATAAGCGATGAGAAAAAAATTGAGATTGCGTCTATTTTTGCGATTTTGATGCACGGCAGTTAGGGAACTGATCAATGAGGAACAGCTTCCCTTGCGTGCCCCCAGTAAACAATGGTGGAAGAAAAGATCATTCTTGCAGTATCAAAATACCCGGAGCTGTATAAAAAAGGACACAACAATTATAAAGAAGTTGCAATCAGGGAGAACATCTGGCAGTCCATTTCCAGGGAACTGGATATAGCTGGTGTGTACGATTCGTTTACCTACTAAAATAAGTATTCTGAAAAGCTATTATGTATTCTACATTTTTATTAGCTATATAATAGGACTAACATACATGTGATTTCTTTTTCCAGCTCGCATCGTGCGTGCCTGTTTTTTTATTAATTGATACTTTTCTTGCTTTTGTTCTTTATCATCTCTGGACACTTTACATTAATCAGTGTGTGATGATCATAACCTTTACAGTAAAACAAAGAAAACATTAATATATCTATATATATATATATATATATAATATTTTTTTTTAATTATCACAACTAAACCATATATATGTGTGTGTATGTTTACGTATATTATGCATAACTGAGTTATTATTTGTAATATTGACTCATACAGACAACAATAGCGCTGGTTGCTTTGACGCGTATTAATAACGTTTGTTAATTTATTTTTAGGGGAGGGGTAAGGGGTAAGGGGAATGGGGTCAAAATTTGCCATGGCATCGCCACTGGTGTGAAAGGTAGTGTCACAGCGAAAATATCATTTTATCACTGGACAAATCGCATTGCGTCCGGTGTGTGGAGACCTTTAGAGTGCTATTGACTTGAAGCATGCGAATTAACAATGTACCAGGGAACAGCCATTTTCTAAATCTATAATGTGGTACTTGACTGCATAACCCAAATCAAAGTAAAATGTTTATCAAAATGAATACATTACCCTTTCCAAATTGTATTTCAACGGTAACCTTTGTTCTTTGAATTCTTACACTGCTTTGCACCAGCAGGTGCTATTCCTGTGTTGCTGCTGTGTACAGTAGGCTAATGCTTCCCTTGAACTATCATATTTATTAACTTTGGATATATAGTTTTGACTCCCAAATCAATGTCAACTGCAGTTACAATATCTGGATGCCAGATGGCATTGTTCACCAAGTTATAATTCCATAAACAATTAGTGGTGGAGTCCACACTCCAATACAGTATAATACTAATACTGTGAATCTCAAACCATTCCAACATCTGAAGACATTGAAAGACTTCTAATCAAAACTTTACTGGTAGACTGGTAAAGCATTCAATTACTGAAACAATTTTTTTTTTAGTTAAGATGAAGAATAAATATCCCACACAGTCTGTATTGGTAGTAGATGGATAACATTTGGGGTGCAATTGTGTTAAGTCTTGTTTATTAAAACATGTTGCCCTTTTTTGAGAAGGGGACCAGTAAATATTCAACAATATTCAGTAAACAAGCTGTCTGAATGGGATTATTGGGTAATACCTGTTCCACCCCCAGTAGCATCTCATTCTCAGATAATAGATAACATTCTGTATGCACTGCTGCTGTTTTTAAACCAGCCCCCCGTGGAGCCACTGTATAAACGCTTAGTGAATCCTTATAAAAACAGACTATAATTCCAAGAAGAAATGAAATTGCACATGCTGATGTAGTTCTCAGGTCTCCTGTGCATGACTGACCTAGATGAAGATCTGTTTGGTGTTCTGTACTTACCAAAGAGCTTGGCAAAGGGATGTTCTTCTTTCGCATTATGTTATAGACTATCAGAATGAGACTGAGCAAAACAAGAACAATCCCACAGACAATGACTGTAATGATGATAATGATCTTTTTACCTATTAAAAAAAAAAAAAAAAGTTAATATGCGTTGCATTAGCAAAATCGGATAGCAAAAATTGACATGGAATATGAGAAATAATATTGATGCTGATTTACATGGTTAAAATAATTATAATAAATAATACAAATAGTTAAAATATATTGCCATTATTTTAACCTGGTTTAGAGCAACTGAATGTCACGGATACATTTGATATTTCTTACCAGTTATAACAGTCGATTGCCTTGGTCTTTTAATAAAATATTAATTTTTTTCTTGAAGTTTACATGAGTTTGAAAATAAACATGTGAGTCATGTAGGGTTACAGGGCTCATGATTGGCTCAAATCTAGCATAGAATAACTGCTTCAACAACACCATGACCTGAACAGTTGCACTGTTCCAAACTGTACTTTGTTGGTAAGATCTAGGGAATGTCATTCTCACAATTAAGCTGTTTTCTATATCTTTAAACATGCTTTTTTCATACATGGTAGAAAAAGAATGTGCTTGTTGTTATTTCATTCATGAGGATAACCGTAAACAACCCCCTCGCCCTCTTCAGAGAACGTTGGTTAGCAGGTCATCATCATTAGTGGAATAACTAACAGTACACAAAGATTCACGGTGTGCCCTGAATTAGAAAATGAGAGAGAACACACATACTGCAATAGGATATTCAATAGGTAAATAATGTAGTGTTATGCTATAGCCAGTATTAACCCAAATGTATATTGCACAAACCAGAAAGCAGACCTTACTTTTTACCTTCTGAGATGCACACGTTGTTGTTACCAAGTTTATGTAAAGCAATACATTTTAAAAAATTACATTTGTGCAGTTATTTGCAACCTGCATCATTACATGGTGTCACAAGTGAACTGCTTGACCAGTGAATGGACTTGAAACGGTTTCACAGCGGAATGAAAAAGAACAAGTGCAAATGACACATTGAGCACGCAGTAATAGCTGAGAACGTGGCAGGCCGTCAGCCAGAACCTGTTAACACAGGCACAACATTCAGTATTCAGCAGCCTGAGCCCTTCGATTTTCACAAAGCCACAAGAATGAATCAAATGGATATGGAGGTTTGATAGATTTTGCCAGACAAGCAACCTGGATACTGACGAGAGGAAAACAAGGTATGGGAGAGGATGCCAATGACATTCTCAGATGATTAACTATTAATAATCAGGATAAGGGGAAATACGAGCCTGACAAAGAGGTTTGATGAATACACTGTAGTAAGAACAAATCTGATAAAAAAAGAGCATGATTTAGAGAACACAGCAACACGGGGAGTCCATGGTTTCTTTCATTACTGAACTGTATGTGTTAGCCAAAAATTGTAATTACAGTCCTCTTCATGATGAGCTTGCACCAATAGCTTAGTAGTCGGCATTAATGACGTCAGCTTGTCAGAGAAATGGAGTCTGAAGCAGTTAAAAGACAACAGACTAACCTGAGATGTGAATCTGCACAACGACCTAGCAATTTTGATCTTGTTCATTCTAAACTAAAGAAAAACTAAATCACCAAACCAAAACTGCAACAGAGCAAGTTTAGCAAACCATGACAGTAGTATAGGTATGATGTAAAACCCTCTATGTGAAAACCATGTCAGAGATGTGGAAAAATGCTTCCGCACTCAAGATGACAGTGTCCAGCAAAAGAGGTGACATGTCACAAATGTGATAAAAAGGGTCATTTCAAGCAAGTTCTACTACATATACCACTGCTTGGAAGACCAGCTATCACAACTAAATCTAGTCTCCAGATTACATAGCATGGACAGCCAGAAGCTAAAAGAATGGTACCCAAAGCTGTTCAGTTGGTTTGGAACTGTGCAACAACCGCACAAAATAGAGCTCAGGCCAAATGATATACCATATTCCCTCAAGCCTCAAGAAGGGCACCCCTTCCACTAAAGTCTCAAGTGAAAGCAAAGATTCAATGCATGGAAAGCATAAAGCGGCAACCGCATGTTTTCCTACTGCAGTGACGCTAAGTCCTGTGGCACAATTTGCAGCACAATAAAGGTTGCTGCAATGACAATTTGTTTAACTGAGCATTGTGTGTTTTGAACACTAGAGGGCGCTATATGGCTATAATTTTAACTCGAATTTCAAGGCACCCCGATAAATTACTTTTATTTTAAAGAAACACTTTGTGACAATTAACTTACACATGTGTTTTCTTTATTAAACAAACTACAAATCTAATTATTTTCATCTGACATTTAATCATATGGAGAAGACCAAGTAAAAGCAATAACAGGCAAGTATATGAATCCACTTGCTTCCCAGTCATCATTCATCACTATTACATGAAGGCAGAGTTTTTTTTTTTTTATGTTAAACTGAAAATAGCCTCTAGTACGTCCTGAAATGATACTTTGCATTAGGTATATGTTACTTCACATTGTGATGTGACCTGGGAAAAAGCCAAAAACCAAATAACATACAATGAAACTTGTGTTACAATAATAATAATAATAATAATAATAATAATAATAATAATAATAATTACTGACTATGTCTAAAAATAATTACTGACTCCTAGGGTTTTGTCTTCCAAAAGCATTTACTTGAAGGCCACAACGCCCTGGCTGTTATTTTAATGAATTTTTCAATTTTCTTCTGCCACCTAGGAATAACAAAGTGTTGCTGAAATAAATTCATTACTTTCACCACCCCATTTGGCAGATACTACTTTAACAGGCTGCTTTTTGGGATAGCATCAGAACACTTCCAGAATTGAATGGTCACTGAGGTTACTGAGGGCCTAAAAGGTGCAGTTTGTCATATGGAAGATATGCTGATCTGAGGGAACACACAGAAGGAACATGATGAGCGAGAAGCAGAGTGCTGCAGAAGGATACTGGCCCTAAATCTGAAAAAATGTGAACTTGGCAAACGAGAAGTAAACTTTCTGGTACACATTCTGTTGTCTGAAGGAATGTGGCCTGACCCAGAGAAGACAGCTGCCATTGAAGAGAATTAAGAAGTTTCCTTGTAGTGGTAAACCAGTTTGGTAAATGTATTCCTCATCTAGCTGCGAACGACAACCCTCTGAGAGACTTGCTGTCTTAGAAGAACCAATGGTACCAGAGCATTATAAGAACCAAGCCTTTGCAACATTAAAGATAGAGCTTCTTACTACACCAGTGTCAATTTTGATCCCAACAAAGAATCAAAATGGTCAAAAGATGCTTCTTCTTATGGACATGGGGCAGCTTTGTTTCAGAAACATGAAAACAACTGGAAGCCTGTGGCCTCTGCTTCACGTTCCCCAACACCCATTGAGCAACGTTGTACTCAAGTGGACAAGGAAGCATTAGGGCTGACATGTGAACGATTCAGAGACTTTCACATGCAAACGGGTCACAAGCCTTGAAATAAGGTTGTTTGGCGTTAAAGACTTGAATGCCTTTCCACCAAGAATTCAACGTTTTAGGATGCGCCTCATGAGATATCCATACTCAATCTGGCATGTACCAGACAAGTAACTGACCACAGCTGACACATTGTCACATGCTTCAATTAACTGCAAGTTAACACAAACAGTCTGAGCTGATGGATGACACCAATATATACGTTGATTTTGTACTGGAAAATCTCCCAGGCAGTGAACATCGTCTTCACAAAATAAGAGCTCAGCTTCAAGAGGATACTGTGTGCATTAAGGGTATGGCCTTTTGTGCTGAAGGTTGACCTGACAAGTCGAAACTCAAAGTAGCTTTAAAACTATACTGGGCTGAGCAAGCACCTCATCATACAAGATACATCATACTCATCATTGAGAGGGACAATGCTAGTGATTCCATCAGCGATGAGAAATTACATCCGAAATAAAATTAATGATGGCCATAAAGGAGGGCTTAAATGCAGAGAATGGGCAAAATATTCTGCATGGTGGCCTGGCCTTAGTCAGCAATTCAGTGAACTGGTCCGTCGGCTCCACCCCTACAGAACCATTACTGCTATCAGAGATGCCAGATAAACTTCAGCAAAAATTACGAGCTGACTTATTTATGCTGGACAGTAGCAGTTTCTTCATTGTGGTTGATTACTTTTCTCAATATGTGGATTACACCTACAAGATCACTTGATGTCATTGTACATTTTAAGTCTATAACTTGGTGCCCATGAGTCCTTTAGCACCAGATGCCAGTACTTGTGCAACCCCTGTGGATACAGTGGATAGTTGAGCTGAATGACTGTTTAGTTAAACTTTATTATAAGTCTTGCATTAGTTACATTTTTTTTTAAAACAAGAAGTAATAAAATATTTGGACATGTCACTGATCTGGTTCTCAACTCCTAGCTCTGCACAGGCTGAGTTGGAGTAGGTATATGCATTGCTGCAGGAGTGTATGCTGAAATTGTATTTATTTATTTATTTATTTTTTGCACTTGGTCTTACTTACTACGTGCTCTTACTGGACTTTATTCATATGAGCAAATATTTTCACTATAACTTAACTGCTCCAAGTCAAACTCGCTCATTTGAATTTGATCTTATTTGCTACTGATTTTATTGTACTTTATAACTGCTCTTATCTGTAATATAATATTCTGTAATGTGATATTCTGCAATGTGATATTTTATAATGTGATACTTTGTACTGTTAATACATAATAATAATAATAATAATAATAATAATAATAATAATAATAATAATAATAATAATAATACAAAAAGCAACAATATATTTTGTATCTTTAATTTGATAGACAAAGAGAAAGCCTTTCAACATAAGGGCAAACTAATCCCCTAAGACTGTGGAGAAAATGGTAGTTTACCCTTTGTTCTCAAGAAAAGGAAATGTAGTGTTATGCTATAGCCAGTATTGAACTGAATGTTATAAATTGCATGAACAGGTTAGGTTATTCTCATAACCCTGGTTTGCTGAAATAGAAATGTAAGTGCACATGCAGGGTACAAGAGGACTGCACTCACAGATCTCAGTGCCATTTTTCCTTCAAGCCTGCTGCAATCATGGGACCTTGGAGGTTAATGGTTACACTTCTATTTCAGGGAACCAATGTATGATAATAACCAAACGTTCCATTTCAAGTACGAAATGTAACCATTACCGTATGGGTGAGTGTACCAAAGCTGTCGCAAGGGCAATATTGCATAATGACTGGAATGCTACAAGGCTAAGTCAAGAGGCTGCCTTGTGCGCTATCATACAGAAACCCAGTAACAGTAGCTTGGGCTAAACAATTGAGGGAGAAACTCACCTCCATGCCTGTGTTGTAAGGGTCGACTGGGAAGTCACCCTTAACACTAGTTCCAAAGCCAGGGTTTTGAGGATCCACGGCATTCAGTCTGTAGAACTTATTGAAAGTATGGGAAGTAGCCCACACTGCTGCATTGCATGTCCTTGACAGATGCACCCTGGAACAAAGCCCACAAAGATGCCATGGGCAGTGAGCTTTTCTGGAGGGGGCAAGTTAGTCAGCTCATAGGCAGTCCTGACTGTGTCTGCTACCTACTTGGACAGCCGCTGCTTAGACATGGCTTGACTATGGGACATTGTCCCATAGCAGACAAAAAATAGTTTGGACTGCCTCCAACCTTTCATCTTGTCAACGTACATAAGAACATAAAAAAGTTTACAAACGAGAGGAGGCCATTCAGCCCATCTTGCTCGTTTGGTTGTTAGTAGCTTATTGATCCCAGAATCTCATCAAGCAGCTTCTTGAAGGATCCCAGGGTGTCAGCTTCAACAACATTACTGGGGAGTTGGTTCCAGACCCTCACAATTCTCTGTGTAAAAAAGTGCCTCCTATCTTCTGTTCTGAATGCCCCTTTATCTAATCTCCATTTATGACCCCTGGTCCTTGTTTCTTTTTTCAGGTCAAAAAAGTCCCCTAGGTCGACATTGTCTTTACCTTTTAGGATTTTGAATACTTGAATCAGATCACCGCGTAGTCTTCTTTGTTCATGACTGAATAGATTCAATTCTTTTAGCCTGTCTTCATTCGACATGCCTTTTAAACCCGGGATAATTCTGGTTGCTCTTCTTTGCACTCTTTCTAGAGCAGCAATATCCTTTTTGTAACGAGGTGACCAAAACTGAACACAATATTCTAGGTGAGGTATTACTAATGCATTGTAAAGTTTTAACATTACTTCCCTTGACTTAAATTCAACACTTCTCACAATATATCCGAGCATCTTGTTGGCCTTTTTTATAGCTTCCCCACATTGTCTAGATGAAGACATTTCTGATTCAACATAAACTCCTAGGTCTTTTTCATTGATCCCTTCTTCAATTTCAGTATCTCCAATATGATATTTATAATGCACATTTTTATTGCCTGTGTGCAATACTTTACACTTTTCTCTATTAAATGTAATTTGCCATGTGTCTGCCCAGTTCTGAATGCTGTCTAGATCATTTTGAATGACCTTTGCTGCTGCAACAGTGTTTGCCACTCCTCCTATTTTTGTGTCGTCTGCAAACTTAACAAGCTTGCTTACTATACTAGAATCTAAATCATTAATGTAGATTAGGAACAGCAGAGGACCTAATACTGATCCCAAGGCCCACACTGGGCAGAGCACATTGAGCTGTCGCTCTCTGTCAGACTGGAAAGGAGGGGGATGGAAAGCCTCCAATTCCACAGACTGGCTGACATGAAATGCTGAGATAGTTTTTGGCAAAAAAACAGGATTGGTACGGAGCGTAAACTTTGTCCTGGCTTCTGCAAAAATTCAGCAGGCTTTCGGAAAATAGAAAATGCCTGCATCTAACTCACCCGCTTTACGGAGGTGATAGCAAGCAAGAAAGCTGCTTTAAATTATACAAATTTCAACTCAGCTAAACACAGGGGCTCAGTGGAGGCTTTATGAGTGCATTAAGCACCATGTTTAGCCTCCAGCGAGGATCAATGTCCTTCATAGATGGCCGAAGCCACCGAGCGAGCCACTTTCAAAAATTGCCCTGCCAGGATGTGAGACAGAGTCATTCTTGACATGACATGAAATAGCTGCCAGATAGACCTTTAATGTAGAGGGGGATTTTCCCTCATCAAAAAGGTCCTGCAAAAATTGCAGTATAACTGCAGTGGGACAGGTCGTGGAGTCCAACCAACGAGGCAGACACCATGTCTGAAAAACACTCCACTTGTACCCGTACTGGGAATGCGTATTCTGCAGGGTGTCAATGACCTTATTAGAAAGCCCCAGACGGCTCAAATGCAGCCGTTCAGGGGCCATAAGGTCCCCCGTGTCTGACTGAGCAGGTCACAGCATTTGGGCATTCTCTACGTTGGTACGGTTATGGTCCGGGACGGCACCGGGATGGTTCGGTGACTTTAGCAGCAGGTCGGTACGGGTACGGTACCACATCAGAAGCAGGTCTGTACCGGGACGGTACCGGGTCAGAACCTGGTTGGTACTGGGACAGTACCGGGTCGGTTTGGTGACTTTACCACAGGGGGGGAACAGGTATGGTCCGGGACAGCACCGCAAAGTTGCCAGGCTCAGTTCAGTACCAGTATCAGTACCAGTTTGGTCAATTTAAGACCGGGTCGGTACAGGTACCGTACCAGGTCGTTTCGGTACCGGTTGGGTGACTTTAGCACCGGTCAGTACGGGTCGGTACCAGGTGTGGTCTGGGACAGCACAAGCAACAGGCTGTAGTGCACAAAATACGTGCAATTATTTTAATATCATATATAATTTATGTAAAAGCACAATAAATGTGAAATATATAGCAGATAGAAGTAACACGTACTTATCTGAACAAGGCTCTCCGATCAGGTCAGGTCAGTCTTGAAAGGAAAAACGGCGCTGAGATCTGTGAGCGCAGTCCTCTTTTACCCTCGGGGGTGGGGCATGACTGCGCCAGAGGCTCGCTGAGCAGCTTTGGTATATCTTATTCAGGTTTCGGGTCTTTAGGAGGTAAATACCCATACGGTAATGGTTACATTTTGTACTTGAAAGGGAACTTGCTTACCTGCTGAAAGACGCACGTTGCTGTTACCAAGTTAATGTAAAGCAATAAAAGTATTACTTACGTTTAATGCACACTCATTTGTGCAGTTATTTGCAAACTGCATCATCACAAAGAATAGATATTAGAAACATCATTGTGTATATTTTTAGAACATACCTAGAGAGTTTTGTTTGGGATGGTTTTCTGTGCAGATTTCATCTCTGCTGATTACTTGTATTCCAGACATCCTGCCACTGAATGATAGGCAATAATCTTCATCATTTGGCACCTTAAAATACCTTTCACATTCTCTCGTCTCGCAGGTAAAACGTATTGTGGATGACTGCCAAAAGTAATAAATGAATTTCAAGTCAATCAAAACTATTATAACAAATAATTATTACATTATTTGAAAAGGTAGACGGTTTAATGTATCTCTTTAATATGGGTTAGCTTTACAGTGCTTTTGCTCCCGTCTACTATACAGGTGGAATATAATGTTTTAGAATGAGAAATAAGCATAAAAGGGCAGTTTCTCAGATGCATGTGTGTGCTTGCAGGAGAGAGACAGGTGATCCACCTATGACGACCCCTTACGCCCCCACCAGCAGTAGAATCGTATTACTGTATTCTGACTGACAACACTTTTCATATCTTCTTAACGATTTACCCCAATTTAGCCGTTAAATGCATTTCTCCTCTTGCCAGCAGAGAAAATAAAACTGTAGCCCATCACAGTTTATTCTAATAAACTGTTACACACTGCCAGCGCATGTTTAAAAATGTATTGCATACAACATTAATATAGCATTTTGATTTCAAGACCACGTCACTGTAACATACTTTGCATAAAATATTTTCTAAACAAAGAAGGAGAAAGGAAGACAAAAATCAAGCATATCTTATCGACTTAATTTGCTAAACTTAAATAAATGATCAACAAAATAATTATATACAGTTCTGTACATATGAAACTTATCTATGTGGGAGGGCACACGTCTTTTAATTGGCTAAACAGGCAAAAGGGGAGGGGAGGCATGCCTCTTGGCTATTTTTTTTAGACGGCTTTACTCAGCGTTCCTTGCAAGCCAGCTGAAGAAATGGAAGAATATGATTGCTAATAACGTGCTGATCATAACTACAGAGGAGACAGGAGCGCATGATTGATTGGAATATTTAGATCGGATGGCTGCCTCAGCGTTAAAGTATGTATTTATTGTTATATTACATATAAATAAATAAATGCAAAAAAAGCAGATTTAATTCAAAATTGTGCCTCCTCTGCATCCTCTTACAAGCAACCACTGCAGGGGATCGTATCGGACGATTGCTTAACCAGCTGGTGGGTGTGAAGCTCCCAGACACATCTCGCGGCTACTAGTCAGGGTCCAGACATTAACTAAAAAGTCACAGCACAACTTCAAGAAACCAAATGCATTTCCAGACTGGTTTACCTGATTCAGCTCATTTTTCTTCTTGTATTCAACCATATACTCATAGTCAATGCTGGGTTCTCGTTTGAGGAATTGGTTCTTTTTTTTGTAAAAAAAGAAAGGATGTTTAAACAGTATCTTGAGTGCTCTTCCTGTAGCCGTCAGATTTACTTTGGGAAAATCTAACACGCCTGAAATACAAAATTGGTCATTATTAGTATAAAACAAGCATTTAACAAAGTAGCACTGAGTATCAGTTGTGTATATACATACAGTTTTTACTGTAGGAAACCAATGAGCAAACTTGAATCATAAAATGCATAAAGTGTACTAAATTAGAAGACAATATCAAAATGCACTTAGCTTCTCATCTAGAGAACAAAAAGACACTTATGAAAGTTAATTAAAATATGGCAGGTAATTAAAATTGGAGGTGAAGGTCATTTAAACAGTTAGCTTGAGGTGGAAAGATAAAGAGGCCTGTATCTGAAATAGTGCAGTACTATACTATAGTGCAGTATAAATAGTGCAGTACTATACTATAGTGCAGTATAAATAGTGCAGTACTATACTATAGTGCAGTATAAACAGTGCAGTACTATACTATAGTGCAGTATAAATAGTGCAGTACTATACTATAGTGCAGTATAAATAGTGCAGTACTATACTATAGTGCAGTATAAATAGTGCAGTACTATACTATAGTGCAGTATAAACAGTGCAGTACTATAGTATAGTGCAGTATAAATAGTGCAGTACTATAGTATAGTGCAGTATAAATAGTGCAGTACTATACTATAGTGCAGTATAAATAGTGCAGTACTATACTATAGTGCAGTATTATACTATAGTGCAGTATAAATAGTGCAGTACTATACTATAGTGCAGTATAAATAGTGCAGTACTATACTATAGTGCAGTATTATACTATATCAGCAACCCCCACAAAGAAAATACAGTATATTGATGCTTGAATTGTTTTTTTTTTATTGTACAGTTCTATATATGAAGTGTGTCATCTTGTGGTTACTGTAAGAAACTTGCCAACAGAGCACTACCTCAAACCAAAACCTTTTATTTGTGCACAATGCATTATGTTCTGTTTTTAAAACAACTGAAGGCAAGAAATGACATTAAAATGAACTTTAACTTACAGGTATCCTTTAAAGAAAACTTTGGGAGATCAATGGTGCTATTCTCCAATCCGGCAACAGCTTTTATGGTCAAATAATAATGTTCTTCAATATCATTGATGAAGGAGGAGACATTGCAATAATGATGTGGGATATTCTCAACAATATTTTGAATGTCTGAGCTGTAAAATAGGATTTCAAAGATTTCAGATGCTGATTTTGGGATGCTGTCTAGTTTATTCATCACAGTTTTATACTCTACTGATGGAAAAAAACAGAACTCCTTTTGAACTCATGTAGTAAAACAGAGCAGAAACAGACCACTGCATTAAAAATTGCTTTACAAATGATAGAACCATCACATTCAACCTTATAGCAAGAGCTACAGCAACAGGATCAGATTAACAGTTATAGAAGTAGAAGTGGTATAAAGGTCACGGCAAAGAGTGATGCTTGAATCCACTTACGTATACCGTGCCACAATCACAGTGAATGTTGGTTTTAGAGAGGTGTCACTGTAGTTCCAATAAAGAAAAGTCTCAAAATTCCGACATGACAGTGACGGGTTGGTTGGTTGAGGAATAGAACCTACAGAAAAAACACAAACTTAATAAGCTAAATAACTAGATTTAGTTTTAAAACTAACAAGGAACAGAGATGCACAAACAAATGGCAAACACACACACATCTCACTAAAAGTGTACAGGAATTGACATATTACACAGAGAAGTGCGTCCCAGAATAGTAAGAAACAAAAAAAGTATTTACTTGGATGTCCATTTTTCCCTATTAATCAGAAAAAAGGCCTTAACGGACTTGTTTATAAGCAATAAACTGTTTGACCACAGTTCCCCTCTCATTTAAGTTCATTAACTGTACTTAGCCTGGAACAGCAGTCACATACTCACAGCTGAAATACAAAATTAGAGCAATCTGCATTATGAAAAAGTTGCTTACATTAAATGCATTTACTGTATGCATGTATAGAAGCTGTAGTGTGACAATTGGATTAATGATACTGCATGAGTAAAACTGTAAGTGTACGTATGAGTGCTTCCACTATATTGGTGATATGTAGCTCCAGAGAGGCTAAACAACTTGAATATTGTAATGGGAGTATATGTTCCGGACACTGACTTGGAGGCTTTAGGACCATGGGGTTGAGGAACATATACTCCATCTTAGGTGAGGATGGTTATGTAGGGAGGCCATATTGGTGAGGGCCTCTTAACAGTTAACTAAATTGGTTAATTACATACTTGATTGTACTGTTGCAAATTATGGGGTAATTAACAACACCTGTAAGTGTGGGTGGGCCTTTAAAAACATGAGGGTTTGTCTTAGTTGAAGGTGTGTAGGAGAATTTATGGAGACTAGAGTGGAGAACAAATAAAGAAAGGTATTTCAGAGAAAGAGATTTATTTTTGATCAGGGTAAAAGGGGCCAGCCTGCCCCCTTTCAAATAAAGAAACCTGGTTTAGGCAGAGCCTGATAAGGGCTAGGTTTTGTTTTGTCATTAAATAAATAACACTACAGCGTTTTTCATGCATCCTGTTGTTGGACCTTTTTTATTTCATACAAACACAAGAGTTTTGGGAAGTCAGCCACCGGGACTGATAAAGTACCAGGTTTCATCACAATATCAATATTTGGACATGCTTGTGAGCATTAAATACACTGCCTGGCCATTGGGTTGGGCCACTTTTAACATGACCACAGCCAGATTAAGTGGTATAGACTCCACAAGGTGCTAGAAGGTGTCGAGGATTGTTAATCTGTTCAGTGATTAATATTTCACACAACAGGTGCAGAGAAATAGACACAGGATCATGAAGATGAATGTGCCGCTCAAGTTCAATCCCAACATGCTTCATTAGATTGAGATATGGGCAGTGTGGGGCCCATTGCAGATACCTGAATTCTCTGCCATGCTCCTGAAACCATTCACTCACAATTCTGGCACAGTGGCTGCTTAAGTAAACTACGTCATCCAGAGTAATCAGAGCCCAGGGTATACCAGGAGAACAATGGCAATTTCAAATCTGGGTCTGGGTCCTAATAAAGTGACCAGGCAGTGTATATTTGTGTAATAAGAGAAGTGATGTGAACTCATCAAGTAATAGAGAACAGTGGGATTTCAATACTGAAGATATCATCCCCCGCCACGGGTGTAAAGAGAAAATTAGAGCTAAATCACCATGACCTACATTCACTGCAGTATGCACACATACAGATATAAACTTGACATACTGACAGGGGACAGGCACTTCCATATACCCCCAGATCATGATACTATCAATAAAGGGATGCCTTAAGCAAGTTTCAGCACAACTGGATGAGTAGTTCTCCAGATATACGTAAAACTGACATGCACGTATGGCCAGTATCCCCATTGCAGGGGTTATGAACACTGTTCTTGGCTGGTGCAACAGGGAAGGACCTTATAAAATACAGGTGAACCAGGGATAATCACGGAGTACAGAAACTGGGGTGTGGATTATTCACACCTGTTACTGCAGTAAGGTGATAAAAAGTAGTTACAAGAAAATGAGTCACATTTTTAAATACGTTATTTTAGTCTTTTATGATATAACAATAAAATTCAATTTTATTGTTATAAAACGCTTAAGAGATCTTCAAAGTTGTCATTAAGGCAAAAGTGTGTGGGGGGGGGGGGGGCTGACTCAGGCAGGGGCAAAATTACAGGCATTATTTTAACATTAGGTAGATAGATTAGGCTTACAATTAGGTATGCTTACAATTCAAAGGTAGAGCACAGCACACAGTCACGATAAAGAATCAAGAAGTGCTGTTAACAAAATAATCCCAAATATGGATTGTAGCATAACAGGAAAGCATAATCAATCAGACTGCGGAGTCTGTATCATCTAATCCGAAACCGCCAAACTCCACGTCTTCGTCACCTGAACCTTCATTGATGGCGCAAGCAATTGTTTGACTCATTAATGCACAGAGCAACTACTTTTTTTTTTTTGTCATGTGACCAGCAATAATACATTATTTGCGCATGGTTATTAAAAAACAAAAATTAATGGTGAAAATGTTCTTTTCAGCTAAAAGTTGGAGTGGGAAGGGAAATCGTTTAAACTGGGGCGTTGACGGCAGAATATTGAAAATCCTTAAATGTTATTATTTTATGCTGATTTTACTGTATGAAAACCGCAAGTAGTATCTTTTTAACTTTCTGAATATTTTCACAATTTTCTATTGTTCTTTCCACATAAATTGAGACCTTGAATTTAAGAGCTGGAACATACACATCACAAACAGTAATAGGGCACAGATAATAGTATATTACTTAACTGTTGTTGGCTGTGGTCTTGTAGAATATTTTTTTTGGACCCACTGTGTCTGCTGGTTTTCATTCCAACTGAGCTCTCAATTACTTAACTAGAACTGATAAGAGAACTGATCATTTGTTTAATTAGACTTTTTTAATTGTATTCAGCTCTTAAACACTTATACTTGAAATATGCAACTGTTAAGAGGTGAAAGCAATTAAAAACGTCTAATTTAGCAAATTATCAATTCAATTAAGCGTCTAGTTAAGTACTTGAGAGCTCAGTTGGAATGAAAACCAGCAGACACAGGGGGTCCCCAGACCAGTTTGGGAACCACTGCTCTAAATCAATGCAGCAACAACAACAACATAACAAGTGCTCTGGCTTTTCTGTCCCGTACCACATCATGGATCGGTATTGCTGTGTTACCTGTTTGACAGTGTGGGCAATAATCCTTACACTATCAGTGCTGTACAGTGGCCACTTTGAAACAGACTTTAAAGTTATAAGTGTAAAAAGTTGTCAGGATGTTAACAATGAAAAGACAAATTACATGTACGCTATTTAAATGGTTTTAATACGTGTGGACGTGAAACGCTGCTTATTCTGTAAGGTAAAAGCAAGAGCTCTGTTTCTATGCCTTATTCTCAAGTTATTCACTTGCACTTCCTGTGTCATTTCACCTCAGCAGTGTCTTCTGGTCAAAGCATGTTACTGGCTGAAAGCATGTGAGTCAGTTGGGGAAGCTGCTTGTTGGCTAATGACAGGAAAATAGGCATTAAAGAGATTTATTGAACCAATTGTACTATATCATACTGTATATCATATTTAATAAAAACTATTAATTTATAAAAATACAAGTTTACTATACATGTGTTTCTTTCAAACTGGACATTTGAGACACAACCTGTAAGACTAAAGGAATGTGTTTGTTAGCTACATCCACATTAAGTGTGTGTCTTTTATAATAGAAAATGTGATGGAAATCCATAACGGTATGAGGAAAGATTTACTGAAATTACTGTTTTAGCTCTATGTACTTTAAGCAAATCACAAACATCTTTTAAGTAGTCACCCACAAATGCCTAGAATGTATTGTGTTTCTAAATAGTCCTAAGAAAATTAGACTTCAAATGAGGTACTAACTTGATAATACATAAGAAAGAATTTTGTTCTGAAAAATGCCTTTGTTACATACAATATTTTGCACTTTGTGTATCTATAATAGGATGGGTAGAGTTTGGTTCAAGTGAAGAAATCAGAAATTGTGGTGGACATCCTTCTATGGTTTTGTTTTTTCATCTGGGACTATAATAGTCATAAGAGCATAAGCCCATTTTTCAAGCAGTTTTGAAATTGCTAAGGCAGCAGTGTGTTTGTGGTATGTTTCTGGAAATTTAAATGAAAAGAACTGTAGCAAATACTGGAAAGTAACATTCAAAACTGTATTCTTAGATTAGTCCAGTAGATAAATGCATAAACAAGTCTTCCTTTTCAGTGTCTATAAAATCATGACATCATTTCTAATTATACAGTACAATTGTTGATGTTACCAAATCTCAGAATAAAAGCCTACATGTTAGTATTGTAAGTAGTTTGCTATTTTAGTGCAACTAGCTCTTACTGCACCACAAAAGGGGATGCATATCAGTTGCTGTGCTGGTTTGCCTTTTTGGAACCCAGGTCAGGTGTCTTATTAAAAACTCACATCCTGAACTGTGATTATTAGAACACTGTATAGCGATTGTTTAATGACAGGTGCATCAGCTGCATGTTGGTGGGTTTAAGTGTTACTTTACTCACTGTATTTGTTGGGGCTGCATTTACTCTCAGGAACACAGGAAGCACAATTCTAGTGTTTTAGCACATTATGCAAACCGCAAATGTCATCGCTCACCATTACGAAATTGTGGCTGACATGCGAACACCAGAAAGGAAATGTTTTCAATCCAACTTGAAGGAGAACTTCACTATTCACACAAGTTAAAACAAAATTACTGTAAAGTAAGTATATTAAAAAAAAGTATTCCTTCGAATTTAAGATGCAGCCCAAATGTTCCACCCTCAATTTGAGGAAAAAACAAAACATCAAATAAATATGCATTTGCAAAGATACGACCTCAATTACGCAGATAAGAAAACGACGTATGGAGGCAGTTTGCAGCTGTCTGCTATCACACACAGCATTACAGTTATGCGCTGCTTCTCATTTCCAGTCGTGATTACTCACACCTGTTTTTCTCCCTTTTTGTGAACTGTGGTATTGCTTGGAAGGTCGAAAAATACAGGAGTCTGATCAGAACCTAGAACCTCCTGGTATCAAGCCCTTTTGACCACAATTTTGTTCCTGTGCTTTGTTTATTTGTTTAATAATAAAAGTGTGTGACAGCGCTAAACTGCAGTTTCCGTGTCTGTGTCTGATAATTCAAGGGCATAGGCCAGCCTTGACTGGGGCCTATACCACGTGGGTTACCATATTTTCATTTTCTGCTCGTGTTAATACAGCACCTCTGGGCTTCCAGACATTTGTATTCGATCAGATTGTTATCGATCTCCTTGCACTTCAGTTTAAAACAAGAGATATGTCAGCTTTTATTATTATTATTATTATTATTATTATTATTATTATTATTATTATTATTTACAGACAGACATCATAGAGCACTCATAAATGCTGACACATGTTCTTAAAGGAAGAGGCAGCATTTTTGGGGTTACAGGCGACAATGGCACATAACCACAACATTTTCTTTTTCGCTTTTGCTACCATTTCAGTTGCAGTCTTGGAGCCCTGGCTTTTTATCACTCTATTATATGATATTTAGTAAAAATAAGAAGAGCTTTCAGTTTTAAAATCTTCTATGTTGGAAGATTGAGTGACACAACAACACAACAAAGTGTGGGCGAGAAAAACACTATCAACTTGATTAGTGGTTGTCACCAAACATTTATAAACATACGTTTAAAACATGTTCTTGAAGCCAAATGATTGATTGGTTATCTGAAACAAAGGGGCATCAAATCAACACTTTTGAGCATTACTGTATATAGACGAATCTTAAGCAGGTTGACGGATATATTAATTGATATTGGATTGTCTTTCTGACTCAAGTATAAAGATCAGTGTAAGAATTTTGAATTGTGGTTTTGATTTCACACATTTGGAACCAGCAGCAAATTATTTTCACACTTGCTTTCAAATGTGTGACTTTAAACTTTCCAAACCGCAGTCACTTTCAAATATTGGTAAAGAATGGGTATAGAATGAATATATTGTTATATAGTGATTCTCTAAATATATGCAAATCTCTAAAGTTGGACATACGGACAACAGACACCTCTGTCTGTGGGGGACAATTAAGCCACCTTTTTATTTTATGGCATCTTTTTACACACTATGGAACCTTTAGAAAAAAACTGTCCTCAAAAGCTTTTATGAAAGCTTTTATGAATATCAGTGGGTAAGCCCAAAACACACACACACATCTCAATTTCTACCTCTGAATACATCTAATTTATTTAAATTTTAATTTACTTTATTTATATAGCACCTTTCATACCACAGTATCAGTAGTATAAATAATACTACTAACAATATTATCAATAAATAATACTACTAACAATATTATCAATAAATAATACTACTAACAATATTATCAATAAATAATACTACTAACAATATTATCAATAAATATATTCAATAAACAAATCAACATTGAACAATTGAAGAAAACAGGAAATTAATAAGAATGATAAAATACAAAGTTTGCAGAGGGTTATATGGGGAAGGAATCAATCTTAGGTAATCTAGTGCCAAGCCATTTAGTGCTTTATGCCAATAGTAAGGCTTAAAAATAGTAAGATTGTAAATAAATATTTGTAATAATATTTGAGTATTTGTCCCAGCATAGGCCTACTTTTTAGGCCATTAACAATGAGTAATGTTTAAAACACTTTTTCCATCTGCTATTGACCTATATTCTCATTAATAATACAAAAAAAACCCATAATATGCAGAATGGAAAGTACTGAACTTAACAACAGGACACTTCAACCAACATTGTTTCAACCCCCACCTACCCACCCACCCCACCCCCACTTTCCTTCACATTCAGAACAAGCAGGAATCATTCAAAAACACTGTACACAGGACTACAAAGTATTGTTTGTATTGAGACTGAGATCAGACCACTAGTTTGCTACTTGCAGACACAGAACACACATCTGCCTTAAAGACTTCAGCCAGCTTCCCAGTATTGTATGTAGGTTTACGATAACTAGAGTAACAAGATGATACTTAACCAACACACATTCCACAAGCACACTCCCCTTCCTTACAGTAAACTGACAGTGAAACATAAGTCCTGTATCCTGGAGTTAAATATGAACTTTGAACTATATTAAAATACATTAACAGCATGTTCCTAATGTACCGTGTACTGTACAGATTAGTGAACAAACTTTAGTGAATCTACAGCTTCATGGTGCTCTGTGTTTTATCTTATTTATTATGACACTGTATGGCAGTCGGCTTACTCTCTTTGGCCACAGTACTCCATTCCAACAAGATTACCATATTTGTATATATGTACTGTAAGAAAATAGACATTATTTTCTAATAACTGTTAGTTTCTCCAAACCCAAAAAGAACAATTAAGATGTAGATATAAGCACTCTAAAAATAATCATAATCAGCTTTTTTTTTTTTTTTTTTTTTTTTTTTAAACAGTACAATATTAGCTTTGTATTCCACCTCGAAAAAAGTGTAGCAAACTTTGCACTAAGTCAAATGCTTAGAAACTAGCCCACAGTATGAAAATGTCACACAGAACGCTTAAAACAAATGTTCTTTCAGAAGACAGATAAGGAGCTCCCGGAAACACCCACATTAGTAATTGAAAAAAATATGACACATTTTTTTTAAATAAATGCCTGTGATAAATGTATACTACTGTAAGCCTTTAATATGAATATGCTCGGAACGTTTTTTCTTTTAAAATTCAGAAGAATATTTGGATATTCTTTCACTTGTAATGCTAACTGAAAATAAGATTGTGAACAAAAATAAAGCCATTGGTTGCAAAGCTTAATCTTGATTCTTGGGATTTCTAAAGTCTGAGATCAGACCACTAGTTCGCTACTTGCAGACACAGAACACACACCTGCTTTAAAGACTTCAGCCAGCTTCCCAGTATTGTATGTAGGTTTACGATAACTAGAGTAACAAGATGATACTTAACCAACACACATTCCACAAGCACACTCCCCTTCCTTACAGTAAACTGACAGTGAAACATAAGTCCTGTATCCTGGAGTTAAATATGAACTTTGAACTATATTAAAATACATTACCAGCATGTTCCTAATGTACCGTGGACTGTACAGATTAGTGAACAAACTTTAGTGAATCTACAGCTTCATGGTGCTCTGTGTTTTATCTTATTTATTATGACACTGTATGGCAGTCGGCTTACTCTCTTTGGCCACAGTACTCCATTCCAACAAGATTACCATAAAATAAAATCTGAGAATAAAAGGAGATGTCTGCCCTTCAGTCTTTATGTACAGATACAGATGCACTTGTAATGATTTGGCATCTCAGCCCATTGAATTGAATGAAAAGGCAAGGACTGGACATGAACCACAATGAAGAATGTTTTGCCATTCAAATAAAGAGCAAGCTAGGAGGAGATTCATTACACCTTTCACATGTAAAAATGTATATTGCATGTGGTTAGGTTGTTTAAATAATTTGAATATACGATTTGTGTTTTAAAACAGGGATTTACTTTTTTTTTTTTTTTTGATCCCCTCGAACAGGCAGGCCGGACAGCCATGTCAGAACTGGCTGGACTGACTAGTCTCACCTGATTGGAAGGGTACTTTAAAAACATATGCAACTGTGGTCAAGTCAAATAGCTTCACTAATTTGACATGATAAAACTTGTCTCTGACCTTCTATACCATAAGTTATGATAATTAAAATATATTAGTAAAGGAATCAGCAAAGTCGACCTCATTATACAGTTTGCTAAAATTTTGTACAGCCTAGGTAGGGAATTTATGTTACTTTTCTTGTTTACGTTTTATTTTATTTTATTTTTTATATAGGTATATACATTATACTCTTGGCATTCATGGTGACTTTTGACTAATAAGCAACATTTCTTCAAAGTCCCAGCACTATAATAAAGTATTATTATTATTATTATTATTATTATTATTATTATTATTATTATTATTATTATTATTATTATTATTATTTATTTCTTAGCAGGCACCCTTATCCAGGGCAACTTACAATTGTTACAAGATATCACATTATTTTTACATACAATTACATTATTTTTTTACACATTATTTGTTACATACAAACTGCACAGAACGATTGCTCGAGTGCTGATCAAGTGAATAAGGAACACTGAGATTATAACACCTTAGCACACAAAATCACACAAGGAAACTATATGGTTATTTGAAGATAAAGGGTTTTCACCTTGGTAGCAATGATGTTCTTGTAAATAGGTTTTATTTAAATGTATTCATTTCCTGGTTCAAATGTACAATAATCAGCACAAGACGGCACTGCAGCAATAAAATAAAGAACAATTAAATAATTGTTAATACTTAATAAAGCGCATCTGAAGATCATTTGATGTTAGTTTTGTCCTATTCTAACACACAAATCTCAGCTTAGTGTTCTGTTGCTTTTCCAATACAGCCAGGTTGCCTTGCTAAGTTTCAAGTATAATGTGAATGAAAAGAGATGAAGACAAGCATCAAATTATTGTGTATGAAGGGCATATGGTCAACTGCCATTTGACATAATTCAAGTTTCTCACAAATTTAGACACATTTTTCAAACTAACTGTGGGTGAATTTTAGTGCCGGGACAAACATGTTTAATCAACACAGGCACTGTTTAAGCGAGGCATTTGAGAGATTCTGATTCGCCCTAAATTAGCACAGATGGCATTCCACAGAGATCACTATGCATGTGTGCGCATAATCTGGTTTGTTTACTTTTTGCTGTCTAAAACTTTTAAATAGAGGCTGAGAGCTGCTGTGTTGATCCTGTGTTATTATTTATTAGATTAATATATGATATATATTTATCTCACATAACACACAAAGCACTTTTTCATTTGCCATTTTTTAAACTGTCACGCAACTTCTGGTGAGGCTGTAAATTAGTGCAAGGTATTTTTGCCTATTCTAGCGAACACAAACATTTGACTTTTTTATCCGAATACATGTCAAAAAATATTCGTTCAAACATTCGGATATTTGTCCCAACACTAGCAAATTGATGCTTTTTTTAAAAGTTTCCAACACTAAATTTGATGGATTGCTCAGGTCTTTCTCAAAAGGAGGTTGTACAGCTATGGCCAAAAGTTTTGCATCACGTAGAATTTTTTAATTGAGACATAATAAATAAATAAATAAAAATATTTGAACATAATTTAGATATTTTATTTAACATTAAGTAATCAAAGAAACTACAAATTGATATCACAAAAGTCTAACAGAAGCCATAATAGCACAGAATTTCACATTTTTGTCAGTTTCATTAAGTATATGGAAAACAAAGCGGTATGTAATTCAATATGTTAACGTAATTATTCAGCAGGTTTCATTCAACTTTATGAAGCAAAAATTAGTTAATTCTATAGGGTGATGCAAAACTGCTGGCCACAGCCGTACACATACGCCATTCATCATCACTATGGCACATCCAATGACGCACAGTGCTGTACAGCAGGATTGCTGTAACTACAGCAGGGATATCAGCGGTTCACATGAAACAGCAAGTCAGAGCCTTATTTATATAAAATGATAGCAAACTAAGTGTAGTTGCCCATCCCGTGACAAAAGCATCAACTTCTGCTTTACTGTAGCATTGCACTGTGCCAGTAAGCACACAACCAATGACTAGGCAAAACATTTTTTTTTTTTTAAGTTTGATAGAATAACAGTACAACCTATCAAATCCGGATTCACTTGGGACCCCACGATGTTATTGGATGTGACAGTGGCTATATTTTCATTTTATTTCATAAATCGATGCGCTTTAAACAAATAAATACCACATGCATGAATTTACTAGTCACATATGTTTTATTACTAGAGGCCATTATCTGTACTGAGTGCCATAACAAAAATAATTATCGTTGACCTGGAAGGGATGTCAAGAAGTTGTCACAGCTTAGCTTTCAACTGTTAAAGAGCAAGTTAATTTAATTTCTGTAGCTGGTTCTGTTTCTTCAATTGTGAGTGTGGCAGGGATGAGTCCTGCCAGTGTGACTACTGCATATGTGGTGGGGGTTTATAAATAAAATGTGTTTTTGTTTGATTTATAAATGAAAATGTTTTTGTCACACATAGTATGTGCTAGATATGGCAGGACTGGGAGGTTAGCCTTCCCTCCCTGTCTAATGCAAGTTTAATGTGCAGCAGGTCACCTGCCTTTAAAAATTGTCTGGAAAGCCAGGATTGTGTTCTTTCTTCGGTTCTGTTCTTTGTGTACTAGCGCGGAGACTCATGGCTGTGTGGATATCCAGGGAATGTGAACCAAGACCGAAGTCCACCGTGTGTTAACCGGGATCCTGGTGTAGGTATTCATTTAGGGGAATTTTAAATCCACCAAAGTTTAGTTAGTTTGTATAGGGAGAAGGTTCAGAGTACGGGACCTCCCTTTTAATGGGAGCAGCGCACGGTCCGAGCTTGGCCACCTTTTATTTTATAGCTGTTTTTTCTCACTATATTTTGGTTTGCATTTTTGTATTGTCATGTATATTGTGTTTGTGTATCCTTCTGCACTAGGGCTACCATTGCTGGTACCCTAGTGGCAGCCACCAACCACTGCAACTGCCTGTGCTTTAATAAAACCTAGACCTGTTTCTCTTGTTTCTCAGCAGAACACCCCTGTTACAGTGAGGAATAGTCATGCTTTCTCTAACTGTGCGATTACCTGGCTTTGCGCTTGTCTGGCCTGAACAGACTTCCTCCTTATGTGTAAAAACAATGTGACCATTTAATTCAGCAGTCCCACAGAGAGAGAAGGTGGAGTCATGGCTGTTTCCACATGAAAGACTCCTGGTTCTGACTGCTCAGTTACAAAGCGACTGAGCGAGTGGGGGAAGAAAATTAAAACCAATCCATTTCCAAATCCATTTATTGTGACTGTTCCTATTTTTATCCATGGATTTTATTATTTTTCTCTAGTTTGCATTGCTCGCCACTCGTCCGCTGTGAACAGATTTTTAAATAGACTGCACAAACTGAAAAATGAATACAGGTACAGTATGTCACAAACCAAAATATGGGTTGGGCATGAATAACTTAAACATTTCAATGACCTGCCAAAATCCCTGTCTAAAAAGAATGAAACCTACATCTAGTGTGAAAACACTCAAACACAAATATGGCACAATTCTTATCACTTGCTACTGTAGAACTGGCAGTTCAAAAATCCATCTTCCAACTAATATTTGAATGGCAAGTCTCTTTAAGTCTACTGTATCTCAATCAGATGGGTCTCAGTTCAAGATAATATTCCTCAGTTGCTGCCATGTTGATAGTTGTTTTTATCAACAGTTTTTTCTTCTCCTAATTTTGAACTAGCTTGATGTAAGCATGGTAACTCTAAAAAAAAAATTAAAAAACTGTATGTGTCTATTGGTGTGTGGTAGAAATCGGATGCTCTTACAGTTGTCTAAACACCACATGTTTCACAATTCTAGCAGGAGAATTTGAGAAAATTGTATGTGTTAATGTGGTTCAGACTTGTATAATAAAGAAATAAAGAAGCCTGATATCAAAATGGATACTGCATGTAGGGATATTTGTTGCTCTTTCCTTCTGTAAAAACGGGTTGTTTAAGCAATTAATTACCTCTTTAAACCTGGTCTAAGCAGGTCTAAAATATAGAACATGATATGCTGCTCAAAGTCTCATCTCTCTCAGTTTGCAAAATTGATGAAGTTAACAGTTTAGGTCTTAATTCTAAACTGTTAACAGGAGTGTGAAAATAACCTCTGATACTATTTCTTGTGATCTCTGTTGAAGTGCAAACAAAGTCATGATTCACTTAAGCTTGAAAAATGTAATATCTATTCACCATGTGATACATTTATAAGTTATAGAATGATTGCAGGTATAGGCCAAAATGATACACTAACAATAATGTGATGGTAAGTATTATTGTAACCATGTCATTCTGCAGGACATTTTAATAATGTTGCTTTCCTGGTTCAACCTTTTAAATAATATGCTCTAAGCTAAACATTTCAAACATATTCATTGTAATTTATTGAAGACTCAACTAAAATTACGTTAGTTGTATTATTCCAAACATAAAATTCACAACGATTAATGGTTTATATAAACTGGATTAATAAATATATATTTATTTATTTATTTATTTTTAATCAAAACTATTTATTATATTGCCCTATTAAACAGCTGGCATTTCAAAACGATTTTGCCATTTTAGACGAATTTTATTGGACTTTTAGCTATATTTAGTAACGGCTGATTTAACATAAAAACGTAAATGGGTAATTTTAGAGAATTGTTTTACTTGATTAATAACAGAAAATATAGCTTGGTTGTGAGAAACCGGAGCTGGAACCGTAATCGGTCAAACTGAATTTGGCCAGTCTCAGCATAAAGGGAAAAAAACAGCCTCCCAGGGAAAAGAATCAATACCACAATATCTGCACTACATAATCTAACCTCCTGTTCTATTCATGTACAATACTCAAACAAAGGCGTCTAACAAACATTTTCTGGGGCATTTTATATACAGTACCTGCTGGGTGCCGAGTATATATAGTAAGTAGTAAATATTTCTGCTCCTATTCCCGATTAGTGTGAACGTGCGAATATACTGCAGTCTGAACTGCACCCAAGAAAAATATGCTGTTCTGAACATGGCATGTGGTACAGTCTGTATAAACAAGTACTTAATTGAAAAAAAACTGATGTTAACCTGTGAAACTGATTTAATTAAAATAATCGTAATACTACAGTTATTTAATTACATCGGTTTTTATTGTAAAAACAAATACAAAGAAAGCTGATGTTAATTTGTGATAATAATGTTATTAAATAATCATAACATTACAATTAATGAATTGTATATATATTGACGGGACGCTGAGATCATACAAAAAATAACCGGTAAATTACACGTTACAGCAGTATCAAGGCCACGTACATGCAACACTCTTAGTAGTTCTGGTTTTGTTTACTTACCCCCGGAAACATCTTGCCCCGGAGTTAAAGACAGTACTGCAAATACCCAAAACACAACGCCATTCATTTTCATTTCTATTACACTCGGAATTCAGAAACTGCTTTTCTGTCGGGCAATGAAAAAAAAACAGTTACCAACAACAAAAGTCGAAAAACAAACAACGACCATGAAATAAAGCCTGGCCTGACAAAACAGTCCAAGTGATCACTTCCTTTTACAGTACAAATAAACACCCTTGTGCTCTGCTCAGGCAGCTCGAACACGCAAGAGTGGGAGTTTTCCACAAAGAATAGCTTGGTGGCACTGTGCTCTGCTGTACATACAGTTAACAGGCAATATGAGATCATAACAGAACACATATACAGTATATATATATAGTGTAGTGTACCAGCTTTTCAGAAACAGTGTTAGAGTTTGAAGATACCAGTCATCAGGCAGAAGAATGTCGCTTCAGAACTAAAATTCTTTATTCAGGTTACATTACACACAACAGTCAAAGCAAGTTCCAAGCACTCTGCCCCGAGGAGCTCGCAGGCTCCCCTTAAATAACCAAAAGCCCGCCAACAATAATACATTGTATCACATTTTCACACCCTGGCCCTCTGTCAGTTCTTTTAGTCCAGGTGCATCCCTCGAATACCCTGAATTCCTTGAATCCCCTGTCACCGCTGTTGCAGAGATGCACCAGCGTTCGCTTATGGGGCCTTTTCTCTGCAAGCCCCTGCAGGGTCTGTCTCTCATGCGAGCCATCCAGCAGCGACTGCAAGCAGCAGGCTCAGTTTTATTAAACTATTTGATGTTAAACTCCTAATACAACAGTTCATCCATCAACTTAAAAGAATTGTATAGCTTGCGCTCATCCTTTTGGATCAGGTAATCACACCCACTAGCTAACATAACTGAAAAATATGTTTGGGTAATCCATATCCTTGGATCAGATTACTTAAAGCAATCCCGCTTTCTAAATCTCAAAGCATGGTTTACATGACCAGATATCTGATATTATGTCCCATTGTTTACTAATCCACCTGACTCCACATGGTTTAGGCCAAGGTTGAGCCTTATTTATTGTAACACAGGAAGTTAATTTATAGTATTGTGAAAGAAAAATGGGCGTTACCCAAGTTGAAGGGAAATCGGCAAAAACAAAATATTAAAAATAAGTGTAAATGTTGTTATGCAAGCAAGAGGTAAAGAATTGTGATTTTTTTTAAAGCTCTGTTAATTAATCCGTTCAATAAAACTTTGTAAACCTTGAGAAATGTCAACAGCAATAAATATGTATGTAAAAAACAAAAACATTATTTGGCCCCCTATTCATAAAACGTTTAAGGACTGGTTAAACAGTGCTAAAACATGAGAACAAACAAACAAATCATCTCTTTGGAAACTTGGTTGTAGTTGCCGTACAATGCACAGACTGGTTTCATACAAAAAGAATTCACACTAGTTATGTATTGCTGCGCTGGGACCGTGGTACTACAGCATATCAATATTGGTCTGCTTTCATTGAGGGTCCTGCTGGAGGTACACTCTTTTGAGGTTAATACATTTTTATTGCTGGCAACCCTTGGTAAGTCAACTGAACCAACTTTCTTGGTAAGTCAACTGTTCTGGTGGAAGACACTGAGAAAGACTTGTAGTTTCTTTTAGTATTACAATACTGTATATACTGCAATTTAGTGTTTTATTTATTTATTTATTTATTTTATGGATGAACCAGTGTTCGCTCCAGAGATTACAGAATGTTTTTTTCTTTTCTTTTCAGTGAATATGAATGCCTTGGCATGAAACAATTTATCAATTTAAGGAAAGTAAGTGGTATTTAAGACCTTAGTAAAATGACAGCATACAATACAGACTGATACAGCTAGACAGATGTACAGAGAGAGACCCCTTCATAAATCTCCACAATCTGATACTCCCAATGACTAAATAATGTTAATACAAAGTTTCATCACAACTAGATAAAGGTTTTTTCAGATATATGAAAATGAGTGGCGTGACAGTCTCCACTAGTATATCCCTGTTATCAGGGATTTCATTCCCTTATATCATTTGCAAACAATCTGTTTGGGATATATGCTTCTTGTACAATAGGTATTATCAGACATCATGGCTGTCTGTTTGGTCATCCATCTGCCTGAATGTCACACATTTTTGCATATATCTAGAGAATTGCTTATCAAATTGTGATTAAACATGTCATTGGTAATTCATTTTCTATACTATTTTGTACATAGTGTTGATATGTATTATGGTCATTAACGTTTTCATCAGATGTATGTTACTGATATACTTGATGAAAAAGTGTCGATGATGGGACCAGTTTGTGTATACCATTACCTTATGTTAGGATTCAAATGTGTCACTTTTGAGCTAGTGAACTTCTCCTCTCCCTGAAGGTTGAAAACAATTATATGCTGAATTAATTGAGAAGCTATATTTAAGAGAAAGAAGTGTTGAGTTTTGAGTCTTCCACCAAATTCAAACTGTCATGTTTTGTATTAAGCAATTTGGTTTTTTAAAAAGTATTTTTTATATGATCATCAATACACATAATTAACAAATTCCTTACACAAAAACAGTGACCAGAATATGAAAAAAACACATTTTCAGAATATTAAAATAAGTATACTGTATATATGAATGTATTTTTCTCCAATGGGCAGCCGCACAAATGTAGCCTTCTCTGAGCAGGTTGCTATAGGTGAAAATTTATGACTCAGTTTTAGAGAACATATTTCTGCTCATTAAACTGAGGTGGGAATAGCTGTAAGAAGCTTTAATAGCTGTAAGAAGTCTTTCCATCTCTTCTTACTCATAATAACGCATCACCTGTTGTAAACCATTGTCAGCCTTATAATTATACCTTTATTACTTGATCATGTATTATAAAAACAATTTATAAAAAAGTGTTCAAGGAAAAATATGCAAATGTAGGACAAAGACATGGACACACTTGCCATAGCATTGTCTATATGATGTAGTAGGGCCACCAAGGATAGCCAGGACTACACTGATTGAAATCTTATTTTAAATTGACATGTAACCATTCCTAAATTTGCACCTTACAACTTCCTTGTGGGAGCTATGGCAAGTCTGCAGCAAAGTCTGTTCTCCAGAATGGCACATACTGTCAAAACTTCTTGTTCCGCATGAAAAAATTTAAATTTTATATGGGAGCTGATATGGGAGCACCAGCGAAGCACCAATGTACTCTCAGAACTCAAAGTCTGAAAAATGAGATGTCTTAGCCATTTCATACAATAGGATTTTATTTCTGTATATACTAATTCTTGTGCAATGAGCAAAGATGGCAGCTGAATTGCCTAGGCAGGCTATGGGCAACAGGGTGACACATAAGTGACTTTACTGCAAGTGCAGAAATGTTATAACTATTAATGAAACGTTATTAACGAATTGTTGTATTCTATTCTGATACGTTTCTTGTTGCAGACTGATTGGATTTTTGTATTTCTGAACAATCTTTTTTAACAATAAAAAAACTATAAGTCCCTGTGAGGAATGTGGATAATAATGGAATGTCCAGACAGTAATTTACGTGTAACCAAATATTTTGTTTTATTAATATTATTAGTTACACGATAAAATAAAAAAATGAAAAAAAGAATGGCGTGAGGGAGGGGGTGCTGGAATAGATAATAACAAAAAGAAGGGTTCGTAATCTCCTCCGTCCTCTTCACAATATCCCCGAACATAAAAGGGATAAAAACAGAACAGAAAACATTAGTGCATATTCCAACACCGTGCCAACAAGTAAAAACAAACCAAGCCAATGCTTAGTGCCTCCCTCAGGCCCAGTAACCCCGCCTATCCTTTCAAGGACCAACCCCGAACACAGTAGTACGTTCCCTTTTGTATGCAACGCCCCGCCCCTGTAGTCAGTGGAACACCAATCCCCAACTGACAAGTGTCCTTATAACTCACTTGACTCCAGTGGCTGGAATTTACATACTCGTACTTCCGCCCCTCACCAAGGTGCCGCCCCTCTTAAAGATGACTTTCGTCATGGTCACAAGACCTTGGTAAGGGAAGTCCCGAGTTGGTTTGATACCTTCTACTGTCGGGAGGCTGAATTACAGACCGAAACCCCTTTGACTCATCACAGTCCCATATTTTACTGCGCAATTTGATCCAATTTTTTAAATACATCTACATGGGCAAGGAGAGGTATGACACAAGCCCGTTTTTTGGGGGATGGATCCTCATAACTGTCTCGAAATTTGATTGGTCTGTTGGAGGAATATGACAACATGAGTAGGAAAGCTTGGAGACATTTTAACATTGTGATCGGAGCGAGAGAGATAGACCTGCTTTTCCAGACACTTTCAATTAAAATATAATATGGCATTTTGCTGTACTAATATAACAAACTACAGTGTCGTGAAAAAGTATTTGCTCCCTGTCTGATTTTCTGCATTTGTGCACATTTTTCACATTGTAGTTGGTCAGATTTTTTTGTGGGTTGTAGTAGTATATAGAGGGAGTCTGAGAGAAAAAAAATGACACAAAAGTTTGGTGCTTCTTTCATTTGTTTGGTGTGCAAGGTAATCAAACATGCAATCTTCAGGTGTGGAAAAGGTATTGCCCCCCTAGTTAACTCAACCCAATTAAAGGGATAATAAGGGTCAGCTGTTTGAGGACTTTGGTTAACAACCAGGCCTGATTTGGGCCAGCTCTGCCCAATATAAATCTAACTTTGGCCCTTACCATCAGAGTGAAGTTGTCAGCACACAGGTTCTAGAGGCACATCATGCCACGAACAAAAGAAATTTCTGAAGACCTCCGGAAAAAAGTTGTTGATGCCTATCAGTCTGGAATGGGTTACAAAGCCATTTCTAAGGCTCTGGGGCTCCACCGAACCACAGTCAGAGCCATATTGTCCAAATGGAGAAAGTTTGGGACAGTAGTGAATCTTCCCAGGAGTGGCAGTCCTGCCAAAATCTCTCCAAGAGCAAGGCGTAAAATCGTCCAGGAAGTCACAAAGAACCCTAGAACAACATCCAGGGATCTGCTGGCCTCTTTCGCCTTGGCTAAGGTCAATGTTCATGACTCCACCATCAGAAAGACACTGGGCAAAAATGGGATTCATGGCAGAGTAGCAAGGCGGAAACCATTGCTCACTAAGAAGAACATGAATGCTCGTCTCAAGTTTGCCAAAAAGCACCTGGATGATCCTCAAGAGTTCTGGAACAATGTTCTATGGACAGATGAGTCAAAAGTGGAACTTTTTGGCTGACATGGGACCCGTTATGTCTGGCGAAAACCAAACACTGCATTCCACAGTAAGAACCTCATACCAATGGTCAAGCATGGTGGTGGTAGTGTCATGGTTTGGGGATGCTTTGCTGCATCAGGACCTGGACGCCTTGCCATCATTGAAGGAACCATGAATTCTGCTCTGTATCAGAGAATTCTACAGGAGAATGTCAGGCCATCCGTCCGTGAGCTGAAGCTGAAGCGCAGCTGGGTCATGCAGCAAAACAATGATCAGAAACACACAAGCAAGTCTACATCAGAATGGTCGAAGAACAAGAAATTTAAAGTTTTGGAATGGCCTAGTCAAAGTCCAGACCTAAACCCCATTGTCAAATTTTTGTATTATTTGCTCACTCGGGGTCCCTTTTATCTAATATTAGGTTTTGGTTGAAGATCTGATAACATTCAGTGTCAAAAATATGTAAAAATGCAGAAAATCAGACGGGGCAAATACTTTTTCACGGAATATATACGTTATCATGTTATGCACGAATGTAAGAATTGGCTTTCTGTGGTGATGTACTTTTTTCTTTCAAATAGCATATATCTATAATCGTTTGCATGATTTATTTTAATTGCAAATATATATCCTGCCCACTATTACAGTGTTGTTACAGGATACATTAGTTTATAATGTAATGTAATCACAGTTTTACATATAGACTGCCCTGTTTTCAGGCTACATCCCAAATTCTGGGCCGCTTTGTTTTTCAGATAACATCCCAGATTCTGGGCCGCTTTGTTTTTCAGATAACATCCCAGATTCTTGGTTTTCAGATGACATCTATCTCTCTCTTCTATGACATCATATTCCTCCGACAGACAAGGACCAATCAAAACACGAAACTGTTATGTGGTTCCATCCCAAAAACCGGGCCTGTGTCATACCTCAACCACCGTGTGCTACTACTTCCAGGGAGAGAGAGAGAGCGCACATCAAACCAGCTCTTCCCTAAATAGCAGCATGCATGTCTACCCAGAATGCACCATTAAATTGTAATTTTTATCTGCGATCAACTATTTAGTTGATTAATCTGCCCAATTAATCTGTTAATTGGAACAGCCCTAATATATACATATTCTTAGTACAAGAACATTGCATTTAACTTTATGAAACAGAAACGTTCTTGACGCCAGTCATTTTCTACTACATTTTTAGACTGTTGCACAGTCAAACACAAAAGTCTGACTTGAGTCTCCTCTAGTATTTCCCAGCAAAGTAAGCTCTCCGTTGAGATATAAAATAGCTTATCTTTTGTATTAAGTGAGTCATGCAGCAACGCTACAAGTTAACACAGTCTTTGTTGTTTCATGTGAATAGTATGGTACTAATAATAAACTAATTAACCTTGAAGTTAACACTTGAAATTGTAATTTTATTTCTGAATGTAGTTAACAATCAGTGTTGTAAGTATCATATGCCAACTGCATAGCACGGAAAAAAAAAATCGAACAGAAAACCTAATATTTCCTAACAGAAAACACACTTAGCATTATTTAAAAAAACATGTATGCTATCCTTCATTGGGGTTGGAAGTGGTACTGTGAGATTAGGAACTCTTCAGCATATTTTCCCACACAGCACATGCCAGGATTTAAAAGAAGCTTATCTTAGATCAGACCAGAGGGCAATTTAGTCAAGGTATACTGTCCAGTTAATGCTTAAATGAATTCAGATTTGCAAATCTACAGCATATATATATATATATATATATATATATATATATATATATATATATATATATATATATATATATATATATATATATATATACAGTGCCTTGCAAAAGTATTCAGACCCCTGACCAATGCTCTCATATTACTGAATTACAAATGGTACATTGAAATTTCGTTCTGTTTGATATTTTATTTTAAAACACTGAAACTCAAAATCAATTATTGTAAGGTGACATTGGTTTTATGTTGGGAAATATTTTTAAGAAAAATAAAAAACTGAACTATCTTGCTTGCATAAGTATTCAACCCACACACATTAATATTTGGTAGAGCCACCTTTCGTTGCAATAACAGCTTTAAGTCTTTTGGGGTAAGTATATAACAGCTTTGCACACAGTGTCGGAGTGATTTTGGCCCATCCTTCTTGGCAGATTTGCTCCAGGTTGTTCAGGTTGGTTGGACAACGCTTGTGGCATGCAATTTTCAAATAGTGCCACAGATTCTCAAAGGGATTGAGATCAGGACTTTGATTGGGCCACTGAAGGACATTCACCTTTTTGTTCTTGACCCACTCCAAAATTGCTTTGGCCTTGTGCTTGGGATCATTGTCCTGCTGAAAGGTGAATTTCCTCCCAAGCTTCAGTTTTTTTAGCGGACTGAAGCAGGTTCTCCTGCAGTATTTCCCTGTATTTTGCTCCATCCATTCTTCCTTCAATTTTAACAAGATGCCCAGTCCCTGCTGATGAGAAGCATCCCCACAGCATGATGCTGCCACCACCATACTTCACTGTAGGGATGGTGTGTCTTGAGGCATGGGCAGTGTTAGGTTTGCACCACACATAGCGCTTTGAGTTTTGGCCAAAAAGCTCTATCTTGGTCTCATCTGACCACAAAACCTTTTCCCACATCGCAGCTGGGTCACTCTCATGCTTTCTGGCAAACTCCAGACAGGCTTTCAGATGGTACTTTTTGAGTAACGGCTTCTTTCTTGGCACCCTCCCATACAGGCCAGTGTTATGCAGAGCTCTTGATATGGTTGACTGGTGCACCATTACTCCACTCCCAGCCACTGAACTCTGTAGCTCCTTCAAAGTGATTGTTGGCCTCTCTGTGGCTTCTCTCACAAGTCTCCTTCTTGTTTGAGCGCTGAGTTTTGAGGGATGGCCTTTTCTTGGCAGTGCCTGGGTGCTGTGATGCAGCTTCCACTTCCTGATTATTGATCCAACTGTGCTCACTGGGATATCCAAACACTTGGATATTGTTTTGTATCCTTTCCCTAATCTATGCATTTGTATTACTTTATCTCTAACTTCTGTAGAATGCTCTTTGGTCTTCATTTTCCTTCAGATTCACAGCCTGACCAATGATCCTTCAACAGTGGGGTTTTTATCCAGAAAATGTGACAGCAACTTTAATGGTTCACAGGTGGAGGCCAATGGTAAGGTAATTGTGTCCTCGTTAGGGCAATTTCTTTCATCGGTGTAAACTGGGAGCTTCCACAGCACAGGGGTTGAATACTTATGCAAGCAAGATATTTCAGTTTTTTATTTTTCTTAAAAATATTTCACCTTACAATAACTGATTTTCAGTTTCAGTGTTTTAAAATAAAATATCAAACAGAACGAAATTTCAATGTACCATTTCTAATTCAGTAATATGAGAGAATTGGTCAGGGGTCTGAATACTTTTGCAAGGCACTGTACATATATATGTCTAATGTATTAATGCTAAATATTTGTTTTTAATATGCATGTGGCAATGTGGGTAATTGTGTGCAGGTGAAGGCAATGCAGCAGTGCTTAAGGAACAGACAGACAACGATATCCAGGTGAAAGGGTGTTTAATGATTTGTAATTCCAGTGCCTGTCGGCAAAACAAACAATAAACAATAAATTATGTAAAGTAATACAGCGGCGTGTATTACTTTATTTATAATCCTCGGGTTTGTCCCGAAATAATAGTCCCATTCTTTATACACCCAAACGAAACACAAAACACATACACAAGTCCGTTAGTGAGTGAATTAGTGCTCGTGGGGCAATACAGTTCTCTGTAATAAAGTACAAGTGCAGTGATGTTGTCTGGTTTGGTACTGGCCTTTGGCGTGTTAGCCATCTAATCACAATAAACAAACAGTTTTTAGACATGACAATACAAACAAACAAAACACTCATGTCTCCTTTTAGGTTTGTTCTAACCATTTACAAAGGAACAGATCACATCACTACGTCCCCTTTTTATACCGTCTCCCATGACCCCTTGGTCAACAAGCACATCTGCTTCAATCCAAGGATGCCACGCCGTTTCCCATCCGGATCATTGGTTTTGTGTACAGTAACTCCGGCCCCTTTCTAGATGGCCAACTTCTACCTAACCGTGGGAATGAACTGTCTTGCCATCCAGTCCAGAGTATTCTGTTTCTTTACACAGCCCCCTCGCAGGTCAGCAGGGAGCTCTAACACCAAGAATCATTCGATCTCTGTCACAATGCACTATGACAATATTTTATAAGGAATGTAGTATCCAAATCTAGAATGAGAAAATTAATTTGTCATTAGTAACTTTATTTTTATTTTTTTTTAAATATTTATGAAACAATTTGAATCATTTGCAAGAATAAACTTCAAAACACTTAAAATAAAAAATGTATAAACCAACAGTAGGACACCCACCTTTTAAAAAAAAAAAAAAAAAAAAAAGGAAACCGGAAACAGGAAACAACTACATTTCCTAATACTATATTTGTATTTTAAACAGCTAAACTAAAATTGTACAGTCACAGAATAGGTGGAAACTGTTAAATAACTCTATTATCAGACCTTAAGCTGTATCAAAGATTGTATAACCTCATTTGCAGGGCTGAAAATTATTTGTTGTTTGTTTTAATGTGTTCAGAAAACCCAAAACAAACTAAGCCACTTGCAAACCATTGCTAGTGAAATGCACAAGCTGATAGGAACATGTGCCAATTCGTACATATTTACAGTCTTACTTAATTGTTGCATACATTCTGTTTTAGAACTTATTTTGTTTTCTTAGGAGAAAAACAAAAAAAATGTGAACAAGCCAGACTAGCTGGGGCTCTGGCAAGTTTAGAATCAAGCTCAGCCAGGCCTGAACTTAATTCTAAAGCCAGTCCTTTACTGTATATAATACTGTGTGGTATCATCTATAGTTATACTTTAGGTTTGTGTACAACTAGAGTAACTGTAGCTAGTTCAAAACTGCCTAAAGATTATCTTTTTATTACCAGAACTTTTTCCTCACAAGGCAAACAGTTCTAATGTGGGCAGCTGTGATTCTCATACAGCAGGCTGTCAGAGACGAGACAGTCACTAATCTCTGATAAAACATAGCTCGATAACACAGGCATAAAACATAAAGTGTGGCTTTGAACTGAAATACATGTCAACAGAAGTTATAAACAAGACCCTACGAAGGTTGTTACAGATCAATCCATTTCAATAGAAAATATGAGTTTTGCTTGTCATTGGCTTTTTTTTTTTTTTAAACAGGTAATTTTATTTTAAAAAGACTGTTCATTTACATTCTCTGATAGAATGTCTTGCTTGATCACAGTGCGGACAGTCCCTGATTATATTTCAAACAAACAGAAACTGACAGTTGAGCCCACAGACACCTTTTTGGTGTGTTATTTGGCCATGTTAATGTAGCGCCCCCAAGGGGTGAAGGGTTGACAGAGCCATGTAGACTGGCTTTACCACCGGAGTTGTCCTAGTTGTGGTGTGCCTCCTGGTTCGAGACTACAAAGACTATGAATGTGAGCCCCCCTTGTGTGTTAAGGGGTTCATTTTAGAAAGGGCTAAGGCTACACTTAGAGGGGAGGAGCTAGTGTTAGGGGAGATGTAAGCAGCAACTTAGGGCTGGCAGTGAGGAAATTAAATAAATAATTGTTTGCATTTCATAATGTGGTCCCAGGCTATTAATGAGAAGTCACCTAATGCTTCATTAATAATCTTTCCTTCATTCACTGACTCCCACCTTTCCCTTCTCAGACTCTCTCTCTCTCTCTCTCTCTCTCTCTCTCTCTCTCTCTCTGGATTGTGGGAGGGGCTTGTGAGCAAGGAGCAGTGAACTGTCTGAGCGGTGAGCTGTATTAGTAACTTTAAAATAGTTTAAATAAACACAGGTCCAGGTGCATACGTGACCCCGATGTCTCCGTGGAGGATGTGTTGTTGGCGGTGGGAAAGTCAGTCGGGTTTGGATATATTAAATCTGCCTCACGAATGAACAAAGCAATAGTTGTTTTCCTGAGTCAAGAAAATCTGGTCAGTAAAATTGTGGAAGAAGGGTTTGTTATAAATAGTTCATTAATTTCAGTTATGCCCCTATCTACACCTTTGACTAAAGTTATTCTTTAAAATATTCCCCCATTTATTGATAACGCTGTAGTTGAGAGAGAGATCTCTCGATATGGCAAAATAATGTCGCTTTTAAAAAGATTCCACTCGGTTGCAAGGCACCAGAAATTAAACATGTAATGTCTTTCAGAAGGCAGGTTTTTGTGCTTCTGAACGATCCTGATCTTGTTTTAAATGTTGTATGGCGTTTTAACATTGAAGGCAGGGACTACATAGTGTTTGCAAGTACAGACATAATCAAATGTTTTCGTTGTGGGGAACAGGGGTACCTCAAACATTCATGCCCCTGGTTAAATGCAGAAGCAGGTCCGAGTGGTAGAAGCAGTGGCAACGGGAAGGGGGCCAAGGTGGTTCAGAGAGCGCAGGTGGAAGCGACTGGAACCAGGTGACTCAGCTCATCAACAGCCAGTCTGCAGCTGAGGCTAGCTACAGCACCGGCTGATGCTGACCAGGAGGGAGAGTTCAAGGTGGTGGGGAAGAAGCGGCGGCTGAAAGAGAGGAAGGCATCCTCTGCTGCTGCCGACACGATGGGCAGGGGGGAGTCGATTTGGGGACCTATGGTTTCTCACAGCAGCGGAGGAGGGTCTCAGCCCTGCGCTGCGGTGGGACAGAGCAGCCGGACGGGGGAGGGTGGTGAAGGTGATTCCCAGCCCACTGATCCGGCATTTTAGGCTCAGGTATCGGGTGGGGTCAGAGGAGGTGAATCTCTGTCGGCCCCAATGGCGGTACCTAGCTGTACAGGGGGAGTTGAAGCCGGCTCTGATGGGGATCCTGTCCCAGGTGGCTCCTGTCAGCCCGGGGAGTTGGCGGTGGCGGAGGAGACAGTGGCGGCAGAGGCAGAGGAATCGGCGGACGAGGAGGAGATGTTGCTGTACGAGGAGGGCGAAGAGGAAGATGGAAATTTCTCCAACATTAAACATTAGAAAGTATAAATTATTTCTTTAAGAATTACCAGTACTTGAACATATAAGGGTATATAAATTGCCACCATTGTTTTGTCTTGTACTGTGTTTGGCTGAGTGAAGCAGGATGCCTACAACAGCAGCTAAATTGAGATCTGGCAGTCGCTCAAATGCTTTACATAACATCTGGGAAAGTACAGAATGTTCCTGCTTCATAGCTGCTGCACCCTGAAATCTCAAAGAAACACAAAAGCAATCACAGGGCTACATATAAGCTTTTAAAACAAATATTTATTTTATCCTGAATAAATAGTCACAGTGAATGGGCTATTGTGAAGAAGCTTCAGAAAATTGTCTTGTACATTTGTTCCAAGATTTTTCTTAAAATTTAATGTAATGTGTGTGTGTGTGTGTGTTGGTTAAATTCCTCCCTGCAAAAACACATGTACCTGCACCTATTCATCTCAGCAGCCACTTTGCCACAAGGGTGATGACAGATGTTAATGTTAGAATTATTGCTGGTGAAGGAACTATGCTGTACGGTGTTGTTTTGTGTTTGGTGATTTGCATTGTAAATAAAAAGTGCACAAGCACTTAAACTGGTGCTTACTGGTCTCTGAGTCTCGTTGCGAACGCTACCCGGTCACAACCATTCTAAAAGTTTATTAGCATAATAAATGAACAGCCAAGTGGTTCCAGGGGCTCAGCACATGCATACAAATTCTCTCTGAAACAACCCAGACCCCAGACAGGCTGGGAGATCAATATATTTATATGATTCTGCTGTTAGGTGCTTTGGTTTATTTTGAATGTAACTAGGTGGGCGTCACCTCGATCATACATTCATATTCTTCATTCCCAAAGCATGCATTTACAGTATGTACCAAGGTGGGAAGCTTTGAGTCAAGAAAGTTTGCGAATCCCACTTGTAGGGAAAACACAGTGAAGCAGGACAGACAACTTTGTTTAAATACATGGTAAGTTACAGTAATGGTAATGCATGGTAAATACAGTACATTGTATTATAATGATAAAGTATAAAAAAAACTGCAAAATGACTGTGTACATTTACTGTGGTCATTTTTTATAGGAGCTGGTCATGGTGACTTGTGAATGTGATCAACTCTACATGGACATTTGTAACATGCACCTTTTTTACAGTACTGACACTGGAAAGCTATATTTTTGCAACCAGTTGTCCAGTACTTATGGAACTTTTGCTATTTTGTATGTTGTGCTATTTTACATGCTGTGGATTTATATCATGGTAACTTACTACTTCATAATATTTCACCTGTAAAGTGTTATATCCTTGGTAGGGGACATATACTGTATATGTGTCACAAGTGACAAATTTTAATGGGTTCCTGCATGTTTATAGTGTATATTTTAAATTGTGTGGAATCTGCTCCTCTTAAACCCCTGCTGTTTTTTTTGCTGTACTGATTCATGGACAGGGTGCTGTTCTGCCTAGCAGCAGGAAGCCCCGCCTGGTTAGTGCCACGGCCAATGGCGCTATAGGTGGGACTATATAAGACAGGAGTTGAGACAGGAACAGGGAGATGTGGAGGCAGGGAACAGAAGACTGGACAGGGCAACAGGAGTGCGTGCAGGCAGAAGCATCTTGGGAAATCGACTGTTTGCTGGATTGTTTTTCTTCTGGCTGGAATGCTGCTGAGGGAACTGGCCAGAGTTTCAATCATTGGATCCAATGTGTTTGGAAAAACTTTTTTTTTATTCTTATCTTTGGGACAGTATAGGACAGAAGGCTGTACTTTGTGGCTGTTACTATATGTCATAACCAACATAGCTATCTTATCTAAACAAAAAAAACAAAGGGATTCACATTCACATTTTTTTTGTTACTTTATTGTTGATTTAATTTGGACACCTTAATTTTTTCTGCTTTCTTTTGTTTACTTGCTTTTGTTATTGCACTGTTTCTGGAACAAGATACGGGTTATTGGTTGGTGTCCCAGCTTTTGGAGACCTGGGCTTTTCTCCCCACGGATCTGGGAGAGGGGTAATATTTTGTATTCTACCCATGCTGAAAGAAATAAGAAGAAAGGATTTCTTGAGTTATTGTTTACACAGACGGACAAATTCCTAGTTTATTTTTTTTATTGCAAAAAAAATAGGAAACTACTTACCTACACTGGTTGGCCCCGTACCACCCTTCTGGGTGTATTCGAGGCCTATCGTGTGTTACTTACCTTACCTCCAGGTTTTCCAGTCCAGCTTCCAGGTCAGGCATGGTGGCAGTACACAGAGGATTGGGTGAGGTCCGAGGGCGTGGTAGGAACGTGGTAGAGAGGAGAGAAACGGGAAGTGAAAGACTGGCTGAAGGCAAGTGACCAGAGCTTCTGGGTGGAAGTAGTGATTTACTTACTTGTGGTACTGTTCCTGACGGCCCCTTTACCCCGCTTCCTGGTCGCAGGTTCTTCGGGGTGGTGGTTGATTGGCCGGGAGAGGTCCAGCAGAGAGCGGCTGTCCTACCAGCGACGAGGAGTCCGATTACGGACCAAGCGAGTTGGAGGGAGAGACCCCGGGAGCGTGGGATTTACCCCCGGACTATTTCTTTGTTTTGTCCCATCTTTGTGTTCCGTCCGTGACTGATGTTTTATGTGGACCTTTGTTTTTATGTTTTTATTTTTTTCTCGGAGCCAGTGACCGACAGGAGGGGATTGCTTTAGTGTGCTGTGGATTTTTGCTTTTTTTTCTGTTCTGTTTTTGGCATTCCCTAGTGTGGTCCTTTTTTTGATTTTAGTCTAGCGATCTCTTTTTATACCGTGGTTTTAGTACCCTGTTGAGAACAATAAAATTTGTTTTACCCGATACGGTTTCATTGTGTGTGTGTGGGAACCTGGGGATCAAAGAACCTGAACGGGAGAAGATAACTGTCATTCGGTTACTAAGGTCCTTGCCTTATTAAAAACAAGGTGGCGTAGTTGTCAGCTACATAGGTATTATCGTCAAGGTTATCTCAGGTCACCCCACCCGTGACATATGCATAAATTGATCTTGAGTTTGCAGTGAATATAGCTTGTGTTGTTTTATGTCTACCTGTTTGTTTTTGAAGTATTCCTTGCTCAGGTGTTGCATACCACTTCAATGTTATACCAATGAAAACACATAACTAAGTGACAATAGCTTCTTTGTGAGATGGGGTCATCTGAAGGAAAACCGACTGACAGCTAATGAATACGTTCATTATGTGCAAAAAATAACATTGTACTGGGTTGGAGCAACTACAAGTAGATGGTTTTAACTAATCTAAACATCTTCCATAGTGTATCTATTATTTAGGTCAAATAATCTTCCATATTTGCTATGCTGTAGGATTAAAACACTGATTGAAATGTAGACATTGTTTTTTTTAGCTGAGCTGTTACCCTGGTGAAGTCACAGACAGAAAATTCAAGACAGGATGAAGCAGGAATAACTACTTCCTATTGATGTGGACTAGTTGCCTGGGAACAGTTTTTAAGAAAACAGTAAAGCAGAATGCAACCCACTGTTAAAATCGGCAAGTCAGTCCTGCCGCTTCTCATATGGATATCGATACCTGCTCTGCTGCTGAGCGAGTTCAAACTGACCTATATGACAGACTTTAGTCTCTACAACTGAACCTGCATTAGGTCCCTGTCAGTGTGGCCGCATTGACCCTGGAGAATGTGACTGCAATGCTTTCTCGTTCTCCGTGCTGCACCGTTCTAACAGCGACAGCGTCCTGAACGAGAAGTGCATCACGGTCTGGTACACTTCCCCCGGCAACATGGCTCTCTTCCTCAACAATTCTGAAGTGCGCCACCTGTCTCTTGTCAAATGCGATTCCACAGTTTGGAAACCTATTCCTTATGATTACTTCACTGTACAGAGACTGGAAAGACTCATAATTTTACTAATGATATTGAACTTTGGAGGGAAATGCTACCTGGTGCTCATGATGATGACGCGAACATGGCCGTCATCCATCTATCCATCCTGTCAGGACAACTAACCTTGAAGGCCTACACTGTTCAGACAACTGGCCACTGCAATAGCAGTTTTGCTTTCCCAAACTCAAGTGTAACCCATTCAGATCGATCAGATACTTCTAACAGGTTTATAACCTTGTCTACTAGACTATGTCTAGTACTTCAAAGTCATAAAAATGTTCAACATTAAAAAAGCTATGTTTGGTAAACAAAAACTGTCTTCAGTGTTGTGTTAGATTTTTTGGTAAATTGGTATTATTTTTTAGTATAATTTCATAAGTTCGTCTGCCATTGACTGTGCAGACAGTTGTGGCTCTTTTTTGTCCTTTATAGCTTAAATAAATATGTTACTTTACTACTCGTCACAATTCCAGAATAAAAATGAAGACGTTTTAGCATCTTTTAACAAAGGATTCCAATAAATTAAAAAAAAAAAAAACTACGTTTATAGTTTCATCCCCCTGGACGGCCAAAAGTTTGAATGATTTAATTATCAGAGTGCTGTTCCTGTACAGCTTTGACCTAGACCTTTTTAACAGAAAAGAGGATTTTTTATTGTTTATTTCATTTTTCTTGTTTTTAGATTTTATTACTTTTCATTGAATATGCATGTAATCATTAGCTGTGTGGCATCTTTTGGATTTGCGCATGTTTCAAATCCCACATCAAAAGAAAACATTCTCTTTAAAAATACATTATTTTACACAGTTACAAAATATGGGCTTCATATTATTTAAGGAAAAAGGTTTATTTGTCAGAATTTTTCAGAGCAGCATTAAAATGTATAAAGCCAGTAGGATCGTTCTGCCTGTACAGTGTTACTTGGGAGACATACTAAAAGTTGTATTGGAAAGACGTGATTGATACCTAAAATGTAGTGATACTGCAAAAAGTTAATAATTATGAGTGATGCATTGGATTAGCAAGTAACTGAATTTATAACAATGTATGCAGTACACAAAGTTACACAACTTTATTCATTTCCAAAGATTTCAGGACATTTAATTAGCTAGGCTGTTTAAATTACATGCCAGCATGCTATGTCAATTTTTTTTATAAGCATCTCCAAGTGAGTGTAAAGTCTAAAGTCAACATTTTATTTTGGTATTTTTATTTTATTAATACAGACCTATAGGATCCTGGTCGCAACTCACATTGGTCAAGGGGAATTGTCTATACTACTGTCACTCATATACAGCCCAAAGAGCGTATACAGAACGGGCAAGGTTTTTTTTTCATATACGATACTGCATATAGAAATGCCCAAACATTTGTGAAAAACGACTTAATTCATAAAACATCCCTATTTTTTTATCCATTGATATGAAGAAGGGTTTAACATTCAGTTTTCTTTCTTATTTATACTGTAGCCTGTCTCAGCTGATGGAATTGCAAGTCATGTAAGGCTACTTTTGATTTAATGGACTCCACGAGAAATCTGAACCCAACAAGCTTATAAAATCAATCAGTAATTTCACTAAAAGTGATACACAGTACAGTACCTCTACCTAATGTGTTCATATATTTTGTTACTGTTTTCCTGGAAGATTGCTGTTTTTTTTGTGTGTGTGTGTCTGATACAGCTGGTTGAGCTTTTCTGTAGTTTTAAAACTATCCACATTTTTATAACTGAACCTTCCTCCCATATTAAGTTCCTTTGTAAACAGGAAATAATTACTGGCTAGTATTACATCTGTTTTTTGAGTTGTAGCCTACCTATCAGACAGCAGTTTTTACAGCTTGGAGCCAATAAACTGTATTGATGTAAAGTGGTTATAGCTAATTGAATAATTCCTTAAATCGTATCTGCTGTGCACTTCCATTTCTTATGCAGCTCTCATATGTACACTTTTTGAATTGTGTATTTTCATTTAAAAAACATGCTATATGATTGTTTAGCTACAGCAAGTATAAAGTACACATATTATGATATTAACGTATACATAAAAAAGGGTAAGATGAAGAAAAACTTTGCAAATTGTAAAATGGTTCTCATTAGTTCATGCAGGTGTTTTATTATTATTATTATTATTATTATTATTATTATTATTATTATTATTATTATTATTATTACAGTAGTCTCCATGTATAGGAACACCTCCTAAGAGACCACTTCACCTAAGTGAACGCCCTTGTGGTGAAGATTTTTCCCATTGTTAATGCTCCGGCTAAAGGAACAGGAATTTTGCTTAAAATAACACCTTCTTGGCGCCCATAGCGATTCGTTCACAATGGATACAGTACTGTTTTGTAACCTGATAATTCATCATCATCAAACTTTAATTAAAATGGTTTATTTTCAAAAGCGACTTGTCATTGTGAGAGTGTCTTTAAGGCACACTGATTGGTTTAATAAATCTTTCCAGGACCGTCAAATCATTGACTCGTTTTGTATTCTAATGTCCACAAGTGCACCTCATCGCTACAAAATAGCATGTAAACAAACGGCAAAAATTGTTGGAAATTGTTCGAGCTCTTAAAAAAACCTGAATCAGACACAAGCCACTGAGCAATTTGGTGTTTCCCGTTCTGGGGAGTTGCTTCAGCATTCTGTTAAATAATGTGCTGTCTTGTATATTGCTGCTGCATTTTTTAATGTGTGTAGGGGTGCTGTGTTAATTTAGTTTGACAGTTAGTTTGTTAAGGCTAGTTTGTCTGTTACTTTATTATTATAGTTTATTAACATACAGTTGCTGTGATGGAGAGCGAATGAATCCTAGTCAACAATCTCCCTCCTGACCTGTGAGGACGCTTTATAACAGGAACAGTGTGTCTCGTACTGGATGGTTCAGCAGTTCATTCCAGGGTCAGTCGGAAGCTGGCCATCCAGGAAGGGGGCGGAGTCACAATACTAGAAGTCATCGCCCTAGTACGGTAAGCGATGTGTCAGTCATGGATTGGAGGAGACGTGATTGAGCTAGCTACCGGAGAGGGTGTGACTAAAGGTATTTTAGGGGATGTGATGAAGCAATCTGTTCATTTGTTTTGGTTACTGCAAGGATCTGTAAAGGAAACCATATAAAACAAAACCGTGAGTGTTTGTATTTGTTTTGTTAACCACTGTTTATTTGTATTTAGTAGACGGCTAACAATCGGGAGCTGTCGCTGTTCCAGCTGCATTAAACCCGGATTCCAAACACTGCACTAGTCACCAACAATTGTGTATTCACCACCAGCACTGGAGCATCGCCAGAAAGGACGCAGAGCCGTGCTTGTATTATTGTATTATTATTTCGGGACTGAAACCCTGTTTTGCTTAGCTGTGCAATTATACATTGCTGTGTAGTTGCCAGCATTATTATTCGACAGTGCCAAACCATGACAACAATTAAAAGAACTGTTTGGATCGTGAACACTGTGTTATTGTTGTTGTTTGAGCACTGCATCACCTCTACACCTGCACATTACTAACCACTTTGCCACACGTGGTATCAGGGTGGGATATGGATGTCACTGCACTATCTGCGCTGCTGCAAGCGCTGGATGATAGATGGGAGGTTGTGGAGAAAAAGAGAGAGGAGAGATACACGGCTCTGATTGACAGGGTCGGTATCAGCAACAGAGCACCAGCAGGACCCGTGATGACCATACCCAAGGCACGGGTGCAGAAAGTGATGGCAGAGGATGACCTGAGGTGTATCTGGTGGTGTTTGAGTGCCTGGCTACCGCCGCGTCATGGCTGCAGGAGAACCGGGCTAGCCAACTGGGCTCCAGGCTAATCGTGGGGGGTTTGTGAAGCAGGCCATCCTCCGACATCTGAACATCATGGGGGAAACTCATCATGTTTCAGGGAATACCAGAGTCCACGAGATACCCACCCCAGGGTGGTTGCCCAGTGATTGTGTGACCACATGACTTAAATTAAAAAGGAATTAAAAAGGGCGATATGTAAATCTGGTGATACGGAGCAATGAACCTGTTAGAGCGTCGAACTAGCCAATAAGCACAACATCTTTTGTGCTGTGCATCATTTGCTGGAGAGAAAAGAAAGGCTCATTAAGCCAATCTTGCTGTTAATCAGGCCCGGTGGCAGCACAAGCGCTGTGGGGGAGCATCCACTTATTTAGGGCGTGCTCATTTTGGAAAAGACAAATCAATTATTATATCCTCTATTATTTTACTTCACTGTGATGATAATAAATAAATAAATAAATAAATCCTGACAGTGCAATATTATGAACTATCCACACAGCACGAATTATCACAGCTCTATCCGTAGGAGTGTTTTGTTAAAAAAAATATTATTATTATCGCATTAGCAACAACGGGGTGTCTGAGCAACAATACTTGAAATGAATACAATCATAGAGTGAGCAGGCCGTCTACAGAGATTGCAATAAACAGATTCCCACACAAGCCAATGTACATATAATGCTTACTTTTAACTGACTATAAAATACTGAACATAAAAAGCATACGCTCGTGTAAACAATCCGACAAGGCGGCCCTACGAAGGGGTTTCCAAACACCAGAAGCAACAAGACATTATTTTAATTATTATTATTATTATGATTTGCTTTCCTTTAATTTGATTTATGATTTTCCATAGATTTTTTATTTCAGCGATTGTGCCCGTCGATAATGGCTCTACTTGTGATAGTTGACCGCAACAGGAGTTATGCATCCCGAGTCGAAAGCGAGGGCGCTAACGAAAGTCACGGTCAACTGTCACATGGTAGACCCACCATCGAGAGGGCACTATCTCTATTGGAAAATTATTTTACCATTGTTTTCTATAAAAAAAATAAATTAAAAAAAAAACACCTTAAAACGAAAATTCACCTTGAACCTGTACTGATTCGTTGGGTACCTTTCCGCTAAGTAAATGTTCTAAGAAAATAGTCCCAAACATTTCTTTTTAAATTAAAAAAAACAAGGATGACATACTGTGACAGAAATATAATGAGTTCTGGTTGTAAATCTCCCTCTCGACCTGTGAGGATACAAAGTAGCGAAAGGGAAAGGCTTTGGACATGTTGTCCTGACAGTTCATTCCCTGGGTCGGGAAGTCAATCAGCCTGGAAAAAGACGAGACTCCAGTGCGAGAATGTATTGACCTGGAAGGTAAACGAGGTAGCAGCTGCAGGCAATAGAATCAGCTGCAATCGTTTACCAAGGGGTTATGCATAATCGCATAAAATTTGTTAGGAGGAACCTGGAAACAATAACCGAAAGGAGTTTGTGAGTGTTTTGTTTGTCTGTTTAGTAATTGTCTGTGTTTTGTGATCACTAGACGGCTAAACACAGATCCGGAGCTGTCGCCAAGGGCCAGCACGAAACCGGATCACCACTGCACTACCGTCACGAATAAACATTGTTATCAGCACCTGCGTCACTAATAGCACGTATTATCTTGTACTTCACCACAAGCACTGAGAGCACTCACTTTGGAACAGTGATCGTGTGTGTCTAATTGTGTGTGTTTTGTACCGTGTCTATTATTTGCGGGACTGCAACCCTTTGTTTCATTACTGTGCAATACACATTGTTGTGTATTGCCAGCTCTTTATTATTTACTGGCTGGTCATCAGACCATTGGATTTATAATCATTAAATCAATCATTCTCACCCGTACTTTGTTGTCTGTGTGTTTTTGGAATTACTGTATCTGCACTGCACCTGCTATACACCTGCTACCACTTACCACTTTTCCACACATACATATAAAGAGAAAAATTTAGTAAATCAATTTCAATGTTTCATTAACTTGTTGGGGTTTTAAACCCCTATTTATAATCTGGACTTTGCCTAAGGAATGAACGGAGTAATTACTGGACAGTGCGTGTACAATGGAGTCTGAACTACCAATACAATCTCATTAAATACCACTATAAAATGCCTCCTAACCCACCATGTTTCTACCTTCAGCCAAAATCTCTCTCACCTGAATCTACATATGAATGGAGCAATATTACAGAACTGTCCGTGTCTCGCTTTGTGGTTGTTGAAAGATCTGTGTCTGTGCTCCAGTCTGTGATTGGCTCTCGGCAGTTGCAGGTAGAGGATTGGTTGCTTTCGTCGATGAAAAGTATTGCTTGGCTAATTTTGGTGGATAATAAAATTAATTTGGACCAATTGTGTCTTTATTTAGTATTTACTGTCCAATAGTGAACTACGCCTAAAAATACAGCAAGTCAAAAAGAAAAAGCCAGCACATAAGAAAGTTTACAAACGAGAGGAGGCCATTCGGCCAACCTTGATCGTTTGGCTGTTAGTAGCTTATTGATCCCAGAGTCTCATCAAGCAACTTCTTGAAGGATCCCAGGGTGTCAGCTTCAACAACATTACTGGGGAGTTGGGATTGATTTTAAATTTGATTTACAGTTGGCGCTGAGACATTCCAGCGGGCATCTACTGCTAGAACTGGAAGTTGACGATGCTGAATCAATTTAGAATCTGAAACGGGGGTTCACTGGACCCAAACTGGACGGGCCAGGCCCTCTAAGGCCCGCCCATAAGGCCGTGCCTGCTGTTAATCAATTAGATTTTTTTTAAATGACATTTGAAGGCAGGTAGTTTTGTTAGGACTATACGTCAAAAACTACCAAGCCTATTGCTAATGTCAAGCTGTTTAGAATGTCAGGTCATTTCCATCTGTGGACTATTAGAAGTTTGTACTGCAACACAGTATCAATCTAGACAGTTATTAGGTGGCACAGGCTGATACGTTTACATTATTTCTTAGAGTGTGTTTGTATTGTTTCAGTGCCTCACAGTATCTGAGGCGTAAATCTGGGCTGTCTGGATCTTTATATTTTTGATTGGATAGCTGTCTTTTTTCCTTCTAGTTTTTCTTCATCAAACCACTTTTCTTTTAATTTATTTACTATTTTTATTTTTTTTTCTGCTGCTTTTCTAAATATGTTATTCAAATATTTTACAGCCAGATTTACTCCTGGTTTTGTGTGTTGATACTTTGTGTTTTGAAATGTGTGTATTAGGGTTTCTATTTCATTGGTGCCAATTACTTCTTTGTATATTTCTGAGCTGTAGGAATGGTTTAGATTGTACATCTTACAGGGCTGTGTCTGCGTGTTGTTGATCTGCTCTGTTCTTTTTATGAACACAGTGACTTGGCTGTGATCTGACAAGGGGGTTTGTGGTCTGACAGTGAATGCATTAATAAAGGAGGGGTCCAGGTCAGTGATGGCATAATCCACCACACTGTTACCAAGAGCTGAGCTGTATGTAAACCTACCTAAAGAGTCCCCTCTGATCCTACCATTCAGGATATATAGGCCTAGGCCTTGTCAGAGATTCAATAATTGTCTTCCATTTTTATTTACCACACTGTCGTGGCTATTCCTGTTTGTAGTCATGTGTGTGTGGTATAGAGGGGGTCTGTCCAAATACATGGCTGTTCCCCTGTGTGCTAATATAGTCAGGCTCTGTGCCTGACCTGGCGTTGAAATCCCCACAGAACAGCACATTTCCCAGGGCCTGAAAGTGACTGATCTCTGTGTGGAGGGTGTTAAAGTATTCCTCGTTGTAATAGGGGGATTCAGAAGGTGGGGTGTAGGCTGCACATAGATAGATATCTTTGTTACACAGGTTTATGCCCTTATTTATTCTGAGCCATGTGTGTGTTGGTCCTTGTTTGACTGGGCTGATGTAGTTAGCCAGCTCCCCTCTGTACCACACTAGAATTCCCCAGAGTCCCTGCCGCGCCGGACTGTGCTCAGTTTCATAGATGGCACTATGACTTCTCTGTAGCCTGAGGGACAGTGAGTGATCACGTCTGTGCGGCACCACGTCTCTAACAAAATGACAATGTCTAAGTGATTTACATTTTTAATAAACTCAGGGTCTGTGCTCTTCGGCCCGAAAGCCGAGGAATACAAACCCTGTATGTTCCAACAACTGACTGAAAAAGATCTCATGTTTATTTTTATTTATATGTTTTTTTCTGTTTTGTTTTGTTTTTATACTTATCAATTACAGTGAAATATAATGCAAACAGCAACACAAAAAAGATTTTGGTACTTATCTGTACAGTATATAAGCACACACACACATGCACACATATATATATATATATATATATATATATATATATGAAAAAATGCTGTAAAGTAAGAATGCTTTCAAAAATAGACATGTTAATGGATTATATTTATCAATTAACTAAATGCAAAGTGAGTGAACAGAAGAAAAATCTAAATCAAATCCATATTTGGTGTGACCACCCTTTGCCTTCAAAACAGCATCAATTCTTCTAGGTACACTTGCACAAAGTCAGGGATTTTGTAGGCATATAGTCAGGTGTATGATTAAAAGATTATACCAAACAGGTGCTAATGATCATCAATTCAATATGTAGGTTGAAACACAATCATTAACTGAAACAGAAACAGCTGTGTAGGAGGAATAAAACTGGGTGAGGAACAGCCAATCTCAGCTAACAAGGTGAGGTTGCTGAAGACAGTTTACTGTCAAAAGTCATACACCATGGCAAGACTGAGCACAGCAACAAGACACAAGGTAGTTATACTGCATCAGCAAGGTCTCTCCCAGGCAGAAATTTCAAGGCAGACAGGGGTTTCCAGATGTGCTGTCCAAGCTCTTTGAAGAAGCACAAAGAAGCGGGCAATGTTGAGGACATGAGGCGCAGTGATCGGCCAAGTAAACTTACTGCAGCAGATGAAAGACACATCATGCTTACTTCCCTTACATGTCGGTAGATGTCCAGCAGTGCCATCAGCTCAGAATGCAGAAAACAGTGGGACCCTGGTACACCCATCTACTGTCGGAGAAGTCTGGTCAGAAGTGGCCTTCATGGAAGACTTGCGGCCAAAAGCCATACCTCCGGCGTGGAAACAAGGCCAAGTGACTCAACTATGCACGAAACACAGGAACTGGGGTGCAGAAAAATGGCAGCAGGTGCTCTGGACTGATGAGTCAAAATTTGAAATATTTGGCTGTAGCAGAAGGCAGTTTGATCGCCGAAGGGCTGGACAGCGTACACGAATGAGTGTCTGCAGGCAACAGTGAAGCATGGTGGAGGTTCCTTGCAAGTTTGGGGCTGCATTTCTGCAAATGGAGTTGGGGATTTGGTCAGAATTAATGGTCTCCTCAATGCTGAGAAGTACAGGCAGATACTTATCCATCATGCAATACCATCAGGGAGGCATCTGATTGGCCCCAAATTTATTCTGCAGCATGACAACGACCCCAAACATACAGGGAAAGTCATTAAGAACTATCTTCAGCGTAAAGAAGAATAAGGAGTCCTGGAAGTGATGGTATGGCCCCCACAGAGCCCTGATCTCAACATCATTGAGTCTGTCTGGGATTACATGAAGAGAGAGAAGCAACTGAGGCTGCCTAAATCCACAGAAGAACAGTGGTTAATCCTCCAAGATGTTTGGGCCAACCTACCTGTCGAGTTCCTTCAAAAACTGTGTGCAAGTGTACCTAGAAGAATTGATGCTGTTTTGAAGGCAAAGGGTGGTCACACCAAATATTGATTTGATGTTCTTTTCTTTCTTCTTCTCACTTTGCATTTTGTTAATTGATAAATATAAACTATTAACATGTCTATTTTTGAAAGCATTCTTACTTTACAGCATTTTTTCACACCTGCCTAAAACTTTTGCACAGTACTGTATATATTTATATATATATATATATATATATATATATATATATATATATATATATATATATATATACCTTATTTTTTAAAACACTATATATATATGTGTGTGTGTGTGTATATATATATATATATATATATATATATATATATATATATATATATATATATAAGAAAAAAAGAAAAGGATATTTCAGGTACTTAAAAGGTAGAATAATTGATTACAAATCAATTATCAGGACGTTCGGACTACAAGTCCTTCATCGGCTGAATACAAAAAACAGTGCTGTAAGAAGTTGATAAAAACAAACAAGTAGTCTTTTAAACAAAATTATATATATATATATATATATATATATATATATATATATATATATATATATATATATATATATATATATAAATTAAAAAAAAAATATATATAATTTATTTACCTGTTTATTTATTAGTTTTCATGTATATTTTCAATGTGTATAAAACTATCCAGATGTAGGTGTATACATGCAGTCTGGAGCACAGCATGCTCAGGAGTTGCCTGATTTCAAGCTCATTGGGGCTGGGGGAGGGGGGGAGGTGCGGCTGGCAGGGCACAGCGTAGCTAAGCTGCTGCTGGGGCGTTGGGTCTGGCAGGAGGAGGCCTGGTGGACGCAGGCCAGGTGCGAGGACTGGGGATGTGCTGCATGGAGGTGTGGGGGCGTGTGCTGTGGCACCCGGGGGTTTCTTGCTGCGCTGGGCTCTGCTGGGGGTGTTGAGACGGGGGCTGGTTGGACCACGGCCGAGTGCATCCTTCAGGGTCCTGGCGAATACCCCCACCCCCTTCTTGTTGAGGTGCACCTTGTCGTATAGGTGCCAGGGGCCCACAGCAGGATGGTGTGCCAGGTGCACATTGGGCAGGGTGGCACAGCTCCTGGCTAGCTCTGTGTTGATGGCGTCGATGATGTGGGGTGGGGGGGTCAGCTCGTGGTAGCAGTGTGGAGATCACCACTCTGGAGTCAGGGAACTCCAGCGAGGATCTCTCTGCCACTCTCTTCATGGCCCTACCGGTGTGCTTGCGCAGGGAGCCCAGGTCGTTGGTGCCAGTGTGGATGACGATGTAGGCTGGTCTTCCCAGTGTGTGGTGGTCCAGCAGTTGCAGGGCTCGCTCCGTGTTCACACAACGGATCTTGTTCACATGACGGCCGGGGAACAGCCTCCGCGTGTCGAGGTATTTCTCATTGGAGTCAATGAGAAGGGCCACTTCTGCTTTGGTCTTCTTTATGGCTGGTGTGTTTGGGAGGGCTGTGTGTGAGGGTGGGGGGCTGTGTGTCAGAGGGAGCTGTGTGTCAGGGGAGCTGTGTGTGGGGGGCTGTGTGTCAGAGGAGCTGTGTGTGGGGGGCTGTATGTGCGGCGGGGCTCTGTGTGAGGGAGCTGAGTGTGAGGGGGCTGTGTCTTGAGGCTGTGTGTCAGGGGAGCTGTGTGTCAGGTAGGTGCTGTGTGTCAGTGGGGGGCTGTGTCAGTGTCGGTGGGGGAGTGGAGTGTGTGTCAGGGGGTAGGTGGGGGTGTGATGGCTGCTGTGCTGTGTGTGGTGGTGCTTGGGGGCTGTGTGTCTGTGGAGCTGCTCCCTCAGCCCCTGCAGCTCCTTGGTGTTGGTCCTCTCTTTGCGCTTCATGTCCTCCATGGCACTGGCCAGCTGGACTCTCAGGTCTTTGTTCTCCACCTGCAGGTTTCTCACCTCGGTAATCAGTTCGCTGGCGTTGGGTGTTGTGTCATCTGCGATTGGTGCTGTGTTTTCAGGGCCGAGGTCGTCAGGGTCGGTGGCTTTTTTTCCTTCTCTACCTCTTCTTTCAAGGGTTGAAAGGACTCCTCAAAGAGTTCAAGGCTGGCCTCATTTTCCTGGATCACCACAGTCCCATTGTGGTATATGTTTATAGTTAGGAATGTGCTGTCTGGGTCTCTCCCACGGTAATTTGTCTTCCATGCCAGATCCCTCTTTTTTTAATGTTTCCGTCCTTGCTATAGCGTGCCAGGTTTGGGGGTATTCAGTGTGGAAGATGAGGTTGTTTTTTATCCTCTTGTTAGTGTAGTCAGAGTACAGGCATTCAGGGTTGTCTCAGCACACTGAGCTTGTGCTGCTACTGGTCTGTGTATTGCTCAGCTCTGCAGGGTACTGCACCTCTCTGCTGCCTGCAGGCTGCTTGGTCTCCATGGCAACCACAACAAATTGCTACACTTAAAGTTCCAATTTCAAACTGTCACTTCCAACTGCCACTGCTTTTTTGAAATTGAACAGTTAGAATCACTATACTTTTTAGAGTAACTTGAACTTTTACACTTGCACTTTTAGATTATTTGTTGTTTGTATTTTTTTTAAATTTATTTTATTATTATTGTTATTATTATTTTATTTATTCTTAACTGTAGTATCTATAATAGGCTTACCTTTTACCTCTATTTTCTTCTTTCTTTGATTTCTTTCTTTTTCTACTTTTTCTTTCCTAATTCTCTTCTCTCTCTCCTATTCTTCCCTCCGCTCTCTCTCTGTGTTTCTGTTTTTTTTTTTTTGCTCTGTGGATCCTGGGTGGGTTTGATTCTTTTTCTTCTGTTTTCATGTGCTTGTTATTTTTGTTTAAATTATTTTTCTTTTCTATTTTAGTTCAATATTTTTTTTACATATCTTTGTGTTATTAATTTAGCATTCCATTTCACTAAGAAATAGTATAAATATAAATTCTTCAGGAGCACATCTTTTTGGTGACTGCTCACACGGAATCTCTCTCTCTCTCTCTCGGATCACAATGTTAAAACGCCTCCAATCTTTCCCACTCGTCTTGACGTAATATTTCTGTGACAGACAAGGACCAATCAAAATGCAAGACTGTTATGCGATTCCATCCCCAAAACCGGGTCTGTGTCATACCCCCGCGTGGTTTTACAGTAGTTCTCAAAGTAACATTGCAGTTAAAATGGAAGGCTCTTTTTTAATGCCTACCCCATTACCATTAAAGACTGTACAGTATTTATCAAGATTACTCATGACTTCAAGGTAAGGTTGCATTTTACCCTCTGAAAATACATTTTACTCTCTCAGTGTAAAATTAGAGGTTAAGTTACTCCCAGACCCCAAATCTTATCTGGAGCACTGGTTACACCTCAAGCAGTCATTGAGTCTAATACTGGATTGAATTTGTTCTTTGAATTGAAAAAATGTGGTTCAAGTTTCGGTTTTGATTTATACCAGTGCACCTCATCATAAGTGATAAAAGACTTGAAGCAAACTGAATGATATACCCAGAACAATGTGGACTATTGGTTGAAACAAAGAAACGGTTATGAAAGATGTAAACATTACGTGCTGTACAAAACAGGCTTATTTAGAGTTCTTTGATGGAGCAGGAAGAATGAAGTAATACTGCAGGCCTGTCTCTCTGGAATATAGGTAAATATCGCCTTATTTCTGTATTTTACAAGCGTCATTGAAGTTTAGTTTAGTTTAGTTAGTATTAAACAAACTAATTGTTGTATTGAGTGAATCATTCAGGGTAAGCCATCACCAAGACTCACACCAGTGAGCCACTCAACACAAGATATTGAATGAAAAGCGAATATAATAAAATAACATGACCAAACTGTAGCCATAACTGTTGCATTACTTTTACTGGTCATTTAAACTTATACAGCACAGAACCACATGGTGGCACTCTAACCCAGCAAAAGATAGGAAGGATCTTTTGTAAGTTATTAGAACCTTGTTGATAAGAACCAGTTTCCTTATAATGCTTACATTATAAACCATTATAGCATGTTCAACAGTGGTTCCTGCAATATTCATCATGAAGTTTCCTTTAAATTATTTTCAGTTTGGGATTGAAGTCCAAGGCCATTCAAGTCAAGGGTCTTGTTTCTATATACCAATACATTGTTGTATTAGTAAATTACGGTGTTGGGAGCACAAATAACAGCGGGTTTGTTTGAAGACATTAAGGGGCAGATGTATTATATTATATTATATTTTTAAAAATTAAAAATTAAAGGTAGTTTATCATACAGTAGTACCTCGCTAAACTGGACATGTTTGTCCGACATAAGAAGGTGTCGGGTTAAAAAATTATACAATAAAATCGCACACACATACATTTACAGTTCTCGATGTATTTTAAATATACATCATGTGGTGAGCGCACGGCGTTCGCACTTTTAATCAGTGCTTGAGCACAGTGCAAGCGGTGTTCAGTGCACAGCCCATGCAGAACACCAGACCCATGTCAGGCAAGTCAGGGTTCCACCCCTGCACGGCCTGCAATACGAATATCCCGCAAGAGGAAAAACATACCCTCTGTGCGCAGTGCTTGGCGTCCAACATGCCACCTTGGTCCTAGAGAGGGACGTGGCCTGCAGCATTTGCAAGGCTTTTCAGCCCCGGGTGAAGGAAGCTAGGTTGGAGAGGACCACGAAGGCGAGCTCTGTGTCCTCTATGGCTGGACTGTCGGTGGCTCTTGGAGCCCCAGAGCACCTCCTCCATGACCTGTCCCAGGACCCCCTGCTGGACATCCCCGATGCGGAGGCCTCCCGTAGTCGCTCCCCATCTCCGCAGACGAGAAGGGTGAAGCGTTCCAGGCAGGCGAGGGATATTATGGATCTCAAAGCCCAGATGGCCCAGGTCCTGGAGCTTTTGACCAAACAGGCACCTGCGGCCCCAGCCGCAGTACAGGCTCCATTGCAGCCCCAATTGCCATACCCCCTCCCCAGGGTAGTTCAGGGTGGATGGGAAGGGCATCCCAGCTGGCGCAAAGGACACGCTTTCTATAGCAGCCTCTGGGAGGGGCTTCCTTCTCCTCTGACATGCAGGTGGCGAACCCCTGCTGAGGAAGAACCTGGCTTCAAGGTAGCCTCGGAAGTCAGTGCTCCCCTGTTGTCTAGCTCGGTTTCGGCACTTATGGGATGTGCTGCAGCCTTCCTGCAGGTCCCCTGGACACCAGTGGCAGAACCATACTGGTCCGTTTTCCGGACGCAGACGATGGCTCCTCGCCCTCAAAAGTTCCCTGCCTTCCCAGATTTCATAGAGGAGGTACGCTCCTCCTGGGATCATCCGATCTCAGGTCCTAGTGTGCTAAAGCAGGCCACACCGCTTGCCTCTCTAGAAGGTGCAGAAAAGCTTGGCCTAGCGGGGTTCCCCCTGGTAGACTCCACCATCGAGGCCATGGTTAAGGCCCCGCCGGTGGGTGGGTTGGCTAGAGACTTGGCGTGCCTGAACCCTCAGTGCAGGGTGTTGGAAACGCATCCCAAGCAGGCGTATGCAGCAGAGGCGAGGCCCCGCTTCCTGAGCCGGTGGCCACGGAGCTATGGCACGCTGCTGCAGATCTCCGGTCTCCAAAGGCAAGCTCTTGGCCGGAGCCTGGCTAGCTTGATTGTGGCTCATAGACAGCTGGGCCTTATCATAGCTGCTAGACGCACCTATATCCTCAGGACATACCTTTGGGCCAGCCGTGGAAGAGATCTTACAGAGATCCTACCGGGAACGCGAGGTGTCTAGGCAGGTGGCCGCGTTGCTCCCTCCCCACGCTTCCGAGTGGGGCAGGTCGAACTGCTGGCGAGCTCCTCAGACGTGGACTGTCACCCCACGGCTCCGCTGGGTGACCTAAGGCATTGCCTACAGGGCACACCAGCAGCAAACAACCTGGCCCACCCTGCAGGCAGAGGGAAGTCAGGACGTGGCCAGCCCAGGCACCAGCATCACAGGAGGCGTTTCCAGGGCCAGCACCCTAAACAGCCACCCCAAACTGCAGCCCCCCGCCGCAGCCTCAGCAGCCCGAGCAGGGCCCCTGAAGGCTGGCAGCCTCAGACCCCCTTTTTCGACACAAAAGCTGCAGTGCTGGCGTGCTTGCACCTCAGACTCTTGTTTGCTTGCCACTGTGGAAAACGGTTTAGCACTTCAATTCTGCTTGGGACCTCCTCTCTTTAGAGGTATCACAAATACTTTCGTGACAGACTCTCTCCAAGCCTCAGTACTTCAGAAGGAAGTTCACACCGCTAACCTCTGGGTTAGACAGTGCTTGTGCGTCCCTCATATGCTGCCGTTCCTTCTCCCTCGCGACGGCTCTGGTATACATTATCCCATATGTAATGTCATTGGTGGTCATCTTTGAATTGAAAGGGAACGTTAGGTTACTTACCGTAACCCTAGTTCCCTGAAAGAGAAGACAACCACCAACCGCAAGGTCGCATCGGTCGCCCTCACAGGTTCGATGGAAAAAGAGAAGTGGCTTCCTCAGGATGACAGTTTTATTCCCTCGGTGGGCGGGACCTAGTGCATCATCCCAGGAAGGGGCCTATCGGCAGCTTTGTTATAGTGAGCTCAGCGATACCTACCCAATGGGCAGGCATATCCCATACGTAATGTCATTGGTGGTCACTTACAATTGCATCAATTTGTTAAGAACTTTTAAAAGCATGTTTTAAACTGTAGCAATTAGCAAAGCTTTAAAAGGCAGTATGGGGGCTCGGGTGGTGCATACGGTAAAGGCACTCTGCGTGGAGTGTAGGATGCGCCCTATAGCCTGGAGGTCGCCGGTTCGAGTCCAGGCTATTCCACTGCCGACCATGGACGGGAGTTCCCAGGGGGCGACAGACAATTGGTCAAGCGCCGCCCGGGGGATGGGGGAGGGCTTTGGTCAGCCAGGGTGTCCTCGGCTCACTAGCGCACCAGCAACCCCTGTAGACTGGCCGGGTGCCTGCGGGGCTGCCTGTAAGTTGCATAGAGCTGCGTGGTCCTCTGATGCTGTAGCTCTGGGCTGGCTGCATGGTGGGCCTGCAGAGTGAAAAGAAGCAGATGGCTGACGGGACACATTTCGGAGGACGCATGTGTCCATCTTCGTCTCTCCCGAATCAGCGCGGGGGTGGCAGCGGTGAGCCGGGTTGAAATAAAAATAATTGGACTTACCAAATTGGGGAGAAAATGAGAAAAATAATTGGTGAGTCCAAATAAAAAAGGCAGTATGAAAACACTATCCCCTAACCATGGCCACTGTGATTACAAGAAGGAGACATCGTCTTCAGCAAGAATGAGTGATTTGAAGGATGATCAGAGAACAGGTGTTTCATATCCGCATTACCCTCTTCAATTTAAATTTAAATTGAATTAAGCACAGGTACAGGCAGCCACATAATTCTTGAGCTGCTGTCTGATTTAAAAGATGAACTGGAGCCTGTCACCCAGATAAGCTATGCTTGCTCTGCAGGGTCAAACTATTTAATAGGAATAGGAAACAGACTTGTGCACAATTTAGCACTGCACCACTGACTAACTTAAATAAAAACTGAGTCTACATTAGGCTACTCATGATAATATGAATTAGTGGTATAATGCAAAATTTGTTGCTGGTCTCTTGAAATTCGTATTAAAGAGAACTGACTGTCCTGTAAGTATTGTAGCGTGCATGGGGGATAGGGGTCAGAGCTGGTAGGTGACACAATCTAAACACGAAGACATAAGCCCGATATCTGCTCTTGCAAGGGAGCCGGCTCTTTTGTACAGCGGTATCGGCGCTATGCTTCAAAGCAGGAAGTCCCGAGTTTGCGTCCGACCTCCACCTGTGAGAAAACCCTGCATGCGGAAACCGTGGTTGGACACAGTATCATAACAGATCTATTTTGTGTTAATTGTCTAGGCCAAAAATAATAATAATAATAATAAAAAAATGCAAAAATTATTTAGTTTCAATTTAAAATAATGTTTTATTCGCATTGTAAACAAGGTGTACAATGCAGCAGCATCGTTTATTTTGTGTTACCGGTAGCCTACAGCAGGCTAAAGTAAAAAAGAAAGTGCACTAGGTATTCATTTGATTTTACTACTATAATGTATACTGTATATGCCTACTGTACAAATTTATATTTTTTACATAATGTATTTTTTTACATTAGTGTTATTTCAGTGCAATGATTTATACATTTAAAATACACTACCGTTCAAAAGTTTGGGGTCACTTAGAAATTTCCTTGTTTTCGAAAGAAAAGCAAATTTTTTGTTCATTAAAATAACATCAAATTGATCAGAAATACAGTGTAGACATTGTTAATGTTGTAAATGACTATTGTAGCTGGAAACGGCTGATTTGTAATGGAATATCTACATAGGCGTACAGAGGCCCATTATCAGCAACCATCAGTCCTGTGTTCCAATGGCACGTTGTGCTTGCTAATCCAAGTTTATCATTTTAAAAGGCTAATTGATCATTAGAAAACCCTTTTGTAATTATGTTAGCACAGCTGAAAACTGTTGTGCTGATTAAAGAAGCAATAAAACTGGCCTTCTTTAGACTAGTTGAGTATCTGGAGCATCAGCAATTGTGGGTTCGATTACAGGCTCAAAATGGCCAGAAACAAAAACTTTCTTCTGAAACTTCGTCAGTCTATTCTTGTTCTGAGAAATGAAGGCTATTCCATGCGAGAAATTGCCAAGAAACTGAAGATCTCGTACAACGCTGTGTACTACTCCCTTCACAGAACAGCGCAAACTGGCTCTAACCAGAATAGAAAGAGGAGTGGGAGGCCCGGTGCACAACTGAGCAAGAGGACAAATACATTAGAGTGTCTAGTTTGAGAAACAGACACCTCACAGGTCCTCAACTGGCAGCTTCATTAAATAGTACCCTCAAAACACCAGTCTCAATGTCAACAGTGAAGAGGCGACTCGGGATGCTGGCCTTCTAGGCAGAGTTGCAAAGAAAAGCCATATCTCAGACTGGCCAATAAAAAGAAAAAGATTAAGATGGGCAAAAGAACACAGACACTGGACAGAGGAAGATTGGAAAAAAGTGTTATGGACAGACGAATCTAAGTTTGAGGTGTTCGGATCACAAAGAAGAACATTCGTGAGACGCAGACCAAATGAAAAGATACTGGAGGAGTGCTTGACGCCATCTGTCAAGCATGGTGGAGGCAATGTGATGGTCTGGGGTGCTTTGGTGGTGGTAAAGTGGGAGATTTGTACAGGGTAAAAGGGATCTTGAAGAAGGAAGGCTATCACTCCATTTTGCAACGCCATGCCATACCCTGTGGACGGCGCTTGATTGGAGCCAATTTCCTCTTACAACAGGACAATGACCCAAAGCACAGCTCTAAACTATGCAAGAACTATTTAGGGAAGAAGCAGTCAGCTGGTATTCTGTCTATAATGGAGTGGCCAGCACAGTCACCGGATCTCAACCCTATTGAGCTGTTGTATGGTACGTAAGAAGTGCCCATCAAGCCAATCCAACTTGTGGGAGGTGCTTCAGGATGCATGGGGTGAAATCTTTTCAGATTACCTCAACAAATTGACAACTAGAATGCCAAAGGTCTGCAAGGCTGTAATTGCTGCAAATGGAGGATTCTTTGACGAAAGCAAAGTTTGAAAGACACAATTATTATTTCAATTAAAAATCATTATTTCTAACCTTGTCAATGACTATATTTCCTATTCATTTTGCTATATTTGCTATATCTTGCTAAGATGATGCAACAGATATTTTAGTATATTGCTGCTCTCTGCACTAACATATTTTCTCTTAAACACATGCTAAACAAAAAGTGAACTTGAAAATTAAATATCAAACCATATAGAATTTGGCTGTGATTCTTTTGTCTTTTGCATTACTGTTATAAATTATTTAAATACATATAAGTATCAATATGTGTTTTTTTCCTTTAATTTAAAAATAAATCTGTTAATTTAAAAAATAAAGTCGTAAATGAAATAGTAAACATTTTTTCACATCAGTTTTTCTTTATCAAGTTTCACTTTAATATAATTTCGTATTGTAAAAAAGGCTAAGCAATAAAAGATTTAAAAAAAAAACGTACAAGCGCAATTAATCTTTTACCTGAATTTGTACTTTTTATACCAAGTAAAACAGCCTTTGATCAAGGTAGGTTTTTGTAAGCCTTCCTTTAACAAAGACCTCCAAATCTTGTTTTTATTAATGTGATTTCATACATTTTTGTTGCACGGTAGGCTGAGCAGCATTCTTATGTTGTTGCTACGGATGGGAATTGCTGGGTATCATGTCACGCATAACGGTACATTGATTCCCCATGCTGGGCCATGAACTGATCCCATGGTCACTCTGTGACATTTGCCGTGGAAACAAGGAGCTGGGAAAAAGGTGGGGGCCAATTCATCCTCCGCCTCCTCTTCCTGCTTGGGTCTGTCTCCAACCCAGTCTCTATTCACGTTCTCAGGAGTTATTCATGAGCAGCGCTGAGAAAGAAACAAAAAATACCATCCACATACAATGTAACTGTTGAAAGCTGTGAATTTACATGAACATTATAAATATCAGCTTGTTAACTGTACTTGTATTCGGATGTCTGCTTCTTTCCACACTGAACATAGCTGTTAGTACTCCAGACAGTGTTTTATTTTCTTTCCTCCTCCATAATAAAATGAAGTGACCAAAACAATAGGTTGTCCGTAAAGAAAGTTACAAAATGACACTTATTATTATTTATTTCTTAGCAGATGCCCTTATCCAGGGCGACTTACAATTGTTACAACCATTACATTATTTTTACATATATATATATTTTTTACACATTATTTCTACATACAATTACCCATTTATACAGTTGGGTTTTTACTGGAACAATCTAGGTAAAGTACCTTGCTCAAGAGTACAACAGCAGTGTCCCACCCCCCCCAAGCTGGGATTGAACCCACGACCCTCCAGTCAGGAGTCCAAAGCCCGAACCACTACTCCACACTGCTGCCCTACTTATGCCCTACTTATTAATAAGTAGAGAATTGTTTTAAATTCCAAGTTTTGTACACATCAATAATTGTAGACTATTTTCCTAAAACTTTTTTCAGCAGAAGGGCACCCGATGAATCATTACAAGTTCAAGGTAAATGTAAGTTTTAAAGTTTGGATTGGATTATCTGGCAAAACTCCAGTTGCACTGTCATCTTGTTCTAGTGAAACCTGCCAATGCGCTGTTTTTGTTCAGCAAAAAAACCTTAAGAGACACATAACTAAACCTAAACAGCTAGAATATATACAAGAAAGCTGAAAAAAAACATATGCTGTGGAAGCAGGTTGCTGTGACATTAAAACAGGCTTAGCTACACTGTGGTAGGAGCTTGTGAAGAGCTAATTTTATATACAGTATTTGATTAGAATATCAGAGCCTTAAAGAGGGAGACTCCCCTGTGCCTTGTGATGACCAGGAGGGGAGGAGGGGAGGCCCCCACAGATTCCCCTAAGAAGAAGCGCCACTCTCTCGGTGGGGTGAATGAGCCTGGGCTAAGTCCCTGGTTCACAGCTCTTTAGTCAAGCAGCCTCCAGCCCCTGGCCTTGGGAACTCACTAGCGGCGGTTTGCAAGTGTATGTGCTTGGCTAGGAGCCTGCAGCTCCCATTGTCCCCACCAGGCAGGGGATCTGATCGGGAAGCCGGAGCGTGTCATCCCTGATTGCCGGGGGTTCCAAGCTGCAACATGATGGGCAACGTTTCAGACAATATCCAACATGAACATTCAAAGCACAGGCTATTCTTATTCAAGACACTGGGAATGATTCCACATGCTGTTTACCAGACCTTATTGCTGTGGCAACAAGGAACACAGAATATGGGTTTCAAATGGGAGCAGCTAAAAGAACTGTGTAAAACTTTCTAATGCTTTCTGGGAGAACAAGAGTGTGCTGCTGAATCAGTGTTTATGGAACTTAATTCTTTCCAAGCAAACAATGTATGTTACAACAAAATGTTGTGGTTTGTTACCAACTGTAGACCAGGTTGGATTCACTGGAGGTTATATTGGATACACACTGGCTACCGGTGCTGCTTTGTATACTCTGCTTTTTAACTTTATGGACACAAGCAAACTATATTTTAGCTTAATTCAGTTAAATTAAGAAAAACAAAAAAAACAGTCGCACAAGTCTAGCAAGTTAGGATTACACATAAAAATATTGACCCGTCCTGCAAGCAGTTTTTGAATAGCTATGCTCTTAGCCATCTATCCATATTTTTTTTCCAAAACAAAAAGAACACGCCTCTCTGTGCAATGACTAGCTCTACCTGTACCTCGTTAAAAGTGATCACTGTCCAAAGGTGGAACTGATTTCAATTGAGCCAAATGCCATTGGTAATTAAAATGTAAATTACAATGTCAGCTCCCTTGGATACAATGTAATTTTCAGTGTACGGTAATAAATAAATATGAGTGACCAACTTTACAGACAAATTGGTTTAAATTAAAATGGTCTTATGCAGATATTGCCTACCTTATTTCATGTGTACAGTGAAACCTTGCTATTGAGGCCTGACAAGGCCCAAAAAAAACTGTCTTTAAAAGGGGGGGTGGGGGGTGGCCTTACTACTGAAGGTAAATAGAATTTTCTTTATACAATAGGATTTTGATTATTTTAGCAAATTTGTTTTACTGGCTAACAAATCATTCTATACACCATTCTTGTTTATTTGTTGTTTTCTTGTATGAAAATTGTTCTAATTTACTGATTGATTTAAGTCAAATAGGAAATGAGTTACAACATGTTACATACACATATTCAGTATCACAATAAAGACACTCATTTAGTAAAATGTTGGTACATTTGGGACTGCAGATGGTGGCTTTTGGTGGCTGAATACAGGGGTGGTCTTAATATTGACGGGAATGTACAGGAGCAAATCAGAACTGTAAAAAAGTGGCCTTAAAGTAAGGTTTTACTATATGTACCTGATTTAAATAAAATACCTTGACCATGAATCACTCCAGTCACCAGCAGTAAGCAAACTGAATATAACAAAGATGCACTTATTATTTACTTCAGCCTGTGGAGTCTCTCCAGTGATTATTGGAATGAAATACACAGAGCACTTCACGTACATTCATGGAGTATTTACATTTTATAGCTATAATGGATGGAAAAGAAAGTATGTTTAAACTAAATTTAAGAGCTGAACTCAGATAATTACTTTCCTGCTCGCAAGTGATGCAGTTTGGAACAATGGGATTCGCCTAGTTGTTCATGAATACGTTGAATACAAAGTTATACGAGATTCAACCTCTCAGCACTTGTTGTATAGACTCCATTACGCAGTTAACGGGGTCATGCATGTATAATTAGTAATACAATTGAGCTCAAAATAAATTAATGGTACTTTTAGAAAAACCTGCTCTTTATAATGCCTCCTGGGTCTTGGTGTACTTATCATTGATTTATTTTACCTTTGTTTTTCAGGACTCTTGTGAATTTATTGAAAAACAGACTACTTCTCACACTGACTCATATTTGCTGGCAAACTCAGCTTGTGCGACTTGAGGGAGTCATGATGTTTGATGCTGCCATCTAGTGGGAGCCGGAGGGAGTTCAGGCAGTTATAAACTAAAAGCGTAAAACCAGAAACTTACAACTATAGTTCCCCCTGAGTGAATCCCACTTTGCATATCACCATCTGCCACACAAGTTCTCTCTGAATACAAGTTCTCTCAGCCTCAATCGGGGAGTGTAGGCAGAATACATTAATCACAGCTGGCGCATGGACAATCATAATAAAACGGCAACATTAAATTATGGATTCAGCAGTTTATGCAATGAATAAAACAAACTAACAGACCAAATTAACTTGCATCCCACTCAGAAAAAAAAATGTTTTAATTGCGCTGATGAAGACAAGTTTTGCAGCATATTAAAATTGACAATTTTGCAGATTAACATTATTATAATTTCTGCATTGTTTATTTAAAATGTATTGTAAGCACATTTACATTAATATTTACCATCTTGGCAATAGCTTGCAGACTAAAAACCTTGGTATTGCTGTAATTCTCAATAGAGTGACACGTGACAAGTAGATGTGCCTTCTGTGTGTGGGTTAAGACAGCAATGGCGGAGCTCAGTGTGTAAATACAATATATTGTCTGCATTGCAATGAAGCTAATGTTTTACTATAAATCTGAATCAGATTACTTCTGGAATGGTCTTGCTACTTATACAGTAAGACATCTTCTGGTAAGAGTATTATAATATTAACTTTGAAGGTGCCTCTACTTTTTATAGTTTTAAAAGTAAAGCCCTAGCCCAGGTTTACAGTATAAAAATATAACATTTACATTAAATTTACAGTAAGACTTTTTCAGTTGATTTTTATCATTTTAAACAGCTGGCCAACATTACAGTTTCTTGAACCAACAAGACCAGCTGAAAACCAACAAATGATCAACTATTGTTGAAAAGTATCAAGGAAGTTAACAATATGTTTGTATATTTCATAATTATTAATATTTAACATAAGTAGATATGTTGTGTGTAAGGGATCTATTATTGTATAAGAGATGTCATCTTGATCTGGTCAAACTGTGCAAAATTATGTTACTTATAATAACAAACACCCTAAACAAGACTATTAACTTATAAATCACAACAGCTGAAACGACTACTAAGTCATGGATGATATCTGTAAACAGGATAAGATGTACTGGAACTTTCACTCTCAACAGTTATTGAATATTTTTTCATACTGGATTTATACCACTACTACGACTACTACTACGACTACTACTAATAATAATATTAATAATAAATGTCCATTCAATGCTGTGGGCTTACATTAAATCTCCTTGAAAATATCTCTCGTAACATATTTCTTAATGTACCCACCTACAAACATTTATACAGCCTAGAAAAAAACATCTACAAATCTTAAAAAGCATCCAGTTTTTACCTGGGTGGCATTATAAAATAACGGTACACAAGATCCTTTGATGGTGTTTGACTTTTATAACAAATGTGAAATTGTTGGCACCATGAAAAAGAAAACAGTTACTTCAAGTGTGTTAAATGTTTACTCTTTCATTTATTATTTCCACCCCTTGAATAAAGGCCGGGGGTGAAGCACAAAGCCCTGGGCTGCTGGAAGTCCCATCAGTCTCTCCACACTTCTGCTGTCACCACCTTTGTAACAAGAACATTATTCAAGCTGCAGGCTCCAGACTCCCAGGTAACTGGAGCCAGCAGGAAACTCAGCTTGATATAAAATATGCTGTTCATCATTTGTTTTATTTGCATGGGAAGAAACGGCCCTACCTTACTTTCATCTCACTTGCACTGACATAATTCAGTAGTAGGTGATGGTTTTATGAGGAAACTCTATCAACCAAATGTATTTGACTTATCCAATACCCCATCGTGAATGGTTGTATAAATTACTTTGCGGACAATGACTGTTAAAATATTTAGTACCAATACAGAATCTTTTTCTTTTTTGAAATACAGATTTTTTTTTGTTTGAACTCAAATATTTTTGTTGTAACTTCATAATTGCTGGCCTCTTTCTTTTTTAAGCATACATATATGTACATACACTGTATGTTTTAGACAGCGATCTTTGATTGAAAAATAATATACTCAAAAACGAAATTAAGTTCAGTACTTCAGGATTTTAACAGCTTCCTTGGAGGAAGTATTCACCTTTCAATTTTTTAGGACCTTCTAATGCTCCAATAGATAATAATGATTAAAATAATTACCCTTTTGTTTGTTTTTGTATCTGTTTAATACACATTTATGTTAAAACCTTATATACTGTAGGTTTCCCTTTCTAAAAGCTTAAATATTTATTATATCATCATTATGTGAAACATTCAAAATGAGTCTACCCTTTAGGCAAGTATTAAAAGTGTATTTCATCAACACGATTTATAAAACCTGCATATACCATTAGAAACATGTGCAATTGAATAAACCAAGTAAAACAAATGTTAAATGTTTCACAAGGCATCATGCTGTGTGTATTTTTTATATTTTTTTCTATAACCAAAATCCTTGTAATTAGCTTTGCTTTCTCACATCAGGCAGCACTCTGATTAAAAACAAAAACAAGAATGAATTTAGCAAAATACAGTGGCAAGATACACTATCTTGAAAGTTAATTTACATTTAAAAGAAAATATATTCAAGGATTTGTTTTTACTGGGTACTAATTAATTTAAATATCCAAAAAGTTCAAAGCCACTCTTCATCCTCAAGTACAGTATGACTACAGAATATATAATGTGAATATAAATAATAGTAATACAAATAAATAACGATATTTATTTACCCCATAAAACACAAAACCAGTCATGTGGGCTTAATACATTTGGTAAATAATTAAACACGGTAGTGAGATGGTTAACTGTCATCACTCACTGTCCAATTGTTCTGATTGGAGTGATGTTTTAACCTCTTGTTAGGTAAGTGAATCGGGTGCTAGTGGCTCCAGCCAGGTCCAGAGAATGGAGTGGGCTGCTGAAAAGGCTGGCACCCTTTGACCTGCAGTCATCACTTTGGCCATCAGGTCAACAGTTGCTTCACAGAAGTCTTGTCTTTTCTCTAGGTGTCAGGGAGCGCTTGAAACATTATTCTGGGATAATTAAGAAATGAATATGGGTCAATGCGGACAAATAAATCAAACTGATCGTATAAACACTGAGAGTGAATGCCCTGATTGAGCAAAAACAAGGAAGTCTGCCATGCTTGTTACAGCCGCGCTTGATGTTCACTGACTTTCTTAACATTACATCCAGAAGCAGCAAGTGGGAAAGCTTTGTGAGGGATCACAAGCTGAGCAAAGAGACATGGGCTTTAATTGTTCTGCTTTATTTTTAAGATAAAGGCATGCAGTGTATCAATTTAGCTGGTATTTAATAGAGAACAAAACAGAATGTGCTAACAGAATGCTAATTGGGTTGGGAGATGTTGTCAACGCTAGAATCAAACTTAGGAACCAAAGTCCAAAATAAAGTGTACACAGGTATTATGATTATGTCTACGTTCATCAGAATATACGCAAATTCTATAAAAAATAAATACAATCAAATAATGTTTTTTTTAATGTTTACCAGAACTGATTCCACACTTTGTATTGAGATTTTTGTACAGGAAAGGAAAGGTAAAATTACTTTATTACAGTAGCAAGAAACCAGTTAATGTACTTACTAGTTTATACATTTGAAATTACTTTAGTCCTCTTTGCACCTGCTTCAATACATGCACCCTCACATGAACAGTCACTGAATTGAATGTAAATATTTTGGTTTATGGGTCTAACAAATGACCACATTTTTTGTTTTAAATTCATGCTTTGCAGTGGTTTGTTTTTCTACAATTTATTCAGTTTGGATTATAATCAATTTAACACAATAAATAAGGCATGGAAAACTGGTGTTTTTGGTGTGAAGTTATGGGGTCCAAAACCCCACAGTACCATGTTTTACCCCCATAGTACAATTAGTAAGAAACAAACACACAAAAGGTTCTTTTTTATTTTTGAGACATCTTTTGTAAAAGATTTACTGTAACTTTCTAAATAATATATACTGTATGTAATACATTTTTTATAAACATTAAAATGATGGCTTCACCATGCTGTATCTGTTTTTTCTAAGATAAACCTCAGTAAACTTTTATATCATAAGGGTAATATATATATATATATATATATATATATATATATATATATATATGTCAGAACACCTTTACAAACCCATCGATAAAATCAGCAGATCAAAATGACGTCCAGATTTTAAATGGTTTTGATTTATTAGGAGGAAGAAAACATTTAATTAGATTCAAGAATGAAAAAAACATATAACTAATTTATTATGAATGTAATAATCCAGCAAAACTCATCAACATTGTACTATCTATTATTATTATTATTATTATTATTATTATTATTATTATTATTATTATTATTATTATTATTATTAGCAAGCCAGATAAGTACTGAACAAACACTCGACCTGACATGCTATCTGTTGCTGCTCAGTGCTGAGACAACATGAATCTGAGAGTAAAGACAAAAGACTTTTTAGAAATATACGTGGGAAACCTATCCATATGAGAGACTTATTTCGAAAGGTGTAATGGATAATGACGGGAGATGAAGGGAGACCCTATACCATGTCAAATCAGCTTCTTTTGCCAGAGGTCAGGACATTCTGTCTGGATCCACTACAGTGTTTTCTTCAGAGGTTTTTACTATTCATTCACACAATGTAACTGTCAGTCTTAACCACGGTCCCTGCTTCCACTGGCTCCACAACTCACAGGGTAACACAATATTTCACAGCACTAAACAATTGCCTGTCTGTGTAGGCAAACCATATGGTTACTATGGAGGGCAATATTGACACACATCACTAATTATTCATAAGAAAAATGAATATGTTATCCCTGCTTTGTAACATAGTTCCATATCCTGTTTTGTTCACATCGTAAAGGAAGAAACAACCATAAATTTCATTTCTGCCACAGCAATACATTAGAGATATCATTTCATATTTCATTTTTTTCTTTATTTGCATTTTTTGTAATGTTTCTTTAGATTTGTCTCAAGGTTTCAAGGTTGGCTATTTGTTTTAAAAATATATATTTTGTTAGTTGTTTAACATTCCTGTTAGTTTTCAGGTCTAGTATTAATGGGATTCTCATTTTCTTTTTTTATTATTAATGATTGCTAAAATCATTAATAACTGCTTTTCTTGTTCTTTGCAATGCTGATTAGAGATTTCTTAGTTTTCAAGGTTGGCTGTTTGTTTTATAAAAATAACCTTTACAAATCATTTAAAGGTCCCCACTAACATTTTCCCACTTATGACTTGGTGTGATTTTATGGGACTGTTTTGCACACAAAATGTGTTTTAAGTCAATATGACAAATGTAGCAAAATTCTCTACATAACAGGATAATATATATGAATGCTGTCTTGTACCTTATACTGTAGGTACATGATATTGAACTGTAAAGGTCCTTACTATAAAATACATATAAATAACAAACTGTCAAAAATTACAGAGATAATGTACATGTTTGTGCGTAAAAAATAAAATAAAATAATTATCATCAACTAATTAAAAAGATAATCAAAACTTTAATCAAAAGTTTAAAATAAAAAAATAATACAGATATACACACATTATACCAAAACCAGTTATTACCAGTTAGTCTTTTAAGTGGATGACTGATATTCACATCCAGTCTTTCCGAGAGATATTTTAGGTGATTAAATCAACATGTAAGGCAAATGATGGGGGAAAAAAACCTTGAGATTTGCTTCACTGTTCAAAAGGAAGGCCGATTTCATATATTTTTTCAAGGTTCATGGAGAAAGAGGTAGATATCCTTTCATGTAGCAAATACTTCCCACATATAAGAATTCAAAATTCCCAGCTTTCTTGTAGCTTAGAAGAATACTTATTTTTTTCCTAAGCTAAATACATTTAACTGGGCATTTCTGAAAAGAATCAACCTGAAGATCAGTGGTGAGACCCAATAAGCTGTACATTTAAATGAAGAATTGAAAACAATTACATTAATTGATACTGCAAATGTATAGATTCAACATACAGCAAATAAACCTCTTCCCCTGCTTCATGCCAGGCTTGAATAGGCCACTGCCTACCTGAGATCCTTGGCTTTTGCCATCTGCGTGAAGGCTTTAAGAGGCAGGATAACTGGCGAAAGTTTTGGCTAATTGTATTATACAAATCCTGACAGTAAACTAAAAATATTTCATCTTTGTTCTCTGACTGAAATGATATTACATACAGAGTTGTTTGAATAAGTCTAATTGTGCTTGTATACTTTGTTAAACAATGGTACTCCCTTTCATAGAATCCAGATCGCCTTGGGTCTTAAATATTCCTAAAATGCCTGTCAGACCTGTATCTTTTTCTATGTTTAGTAATGATCATAGTGTTAACAGGCAAATCATTACCATCGTAGAAAAGTCCAACAGTGGAGATGGTTGTTCCAGGTCTATGTAAAACGGGTGACCACAGACATTCCAGGATCTCAAGGGTTAACTCGCTGGAATTCATTTACACATTCAAGTGTGTATTGTTTATTTAGTTATTTGTGGACTTTTACATACCAGCCTTCAGTGATACCCCAAACATGTTGACATGAGCATTTGATGCTTTTCGTATCCATTGTTCTCGGAGGTGTTGGAACACATTCTTATGCAGTGGAAAGAGTTATTCCCTGGGCAGGACATTGAACTGGACATGTCATGGCCTGGCTTATGTGCTTCATAGGAAGCTCTGGTCAGGCCTACCTCCCCCGGACTGGACTAGACTTTCAAATGACACCTACAGTACAGGCAGGGAACTTGTAATTTTGTCTTGCATTGACCCTTTGTGACAGTCGGTTGTCACATTTTTTTTAGCTCTACCTGATAGGATGGGATTTTAAATAGAGATATAGGAAGCTTCACAATCGCTATTACACGCCACATGGGGCCAACAGGATTAGCAGTGGGCCTCCATGGTGCCAAGCAGACATTTCATGTTTATCTGCTGCTGCCCAGCTTTTCCAAGCATCTGTCCCTGTGGAGTAAATCAAGTTGGATTATTAGGCTTTTGGGCATTGATGGGCATTTGAGTGCGGTTGTGTTATTTTCTATCACTAGGGGGTGCTCTGGTGTAAACACGCTAATAACAAATGTTGCAGGCTTAAACAACTCTTTTAAAAGAGCACAAATAGGGTAAAAATTGTAAATTGGAATTTACTGGAATCATTTTATGTCTGAATTTAATTTGAAAGTATTGTAGCTAAAATCTCTTTGCTTTTAATAGTATATATTGATATATTGTATATGCTGTCTTCCCTTTTTGTGTTCATAACCATAACAGTAGCTTGCTTTTATTTAGTGTTAAGTTCATTGCTGTATTTTAAAAAAATATATCAGTGTTTATTATAATATGGTGTGTAAACGAGAGAGTTTATATGAACTCGTTCCCATTTGAGGCGGCAAATGACAGTCAGCAGGTGTTGCAGTATAACAAGAATCAAATCTTTTATTTGTCATCGGTTAGTGGTACTTGAGTCTGGTGGTATAGCAGATTGCAAAAGAACGAGCTGTGCCTAATTATTTATCATATATAGATGTCATTTTTGAAGGGGTACTGCCATTTTATAATAATTGGATCTGAGACAGTCGTGAAAGGGATAATTATGGAATCTTTTAGGGAGACTTGCAATACATTTTGTGTGTGGTGAATTCTGCATGTGATATTTTATTTCTGTGGCAAAAGTAGTTGAAACTGTATGTGTCTGCTAAAATACATTAGTAAAATTCAGTTTTTTCTGTGTGGGGAAAAAAGTTTTTGGTTTTGGGCAATGAAACAACAGATCCCAGTGACACACTGTAATAAAGTGGAATCTCAGCCCATTGCATTGAATGGAAAGACACGGGCTGGAAGCGAACCACAAACCATATGGTTCGAAGGCAAACATGTTATTATTAAACTAAAGTGGAAGCTGCAGTCGAGAAGTAGTTTTTTTTTACCACTACCCTTTATGATGTTTGCAATCATTCTGAATAGTTTATATACAGAGTTTTAAATGAGTCAGTGTTAATATTGTGTCTACTTCTATACTTTACCATGAGTCAAGTGGAGTAAACAGTTGAAAAATCACAATATAACATGCTTTATAAAGAACCAGGAACAAGAGTCAATGACAAAACCGCCAAGTCTTCTAGTAAAATGACAGCAAGTTGAAATTATAAGAAAAATATTAAAAAGTGGAATATCAGAGCAAGTGAGCTCAAACCCATCCAGAATGTTTACAAACATAATAAAATGGGAGGGGTACAAATATATTATTACAGAGCAACCCAAGCCTGTTTTATCATTATATAGTCAAGTCCAGCTGCTGAGAAGTGTAATGGTGTAGTGAGTCCTACAATGCAAGATTGATTTGATACATTGATTACTGATAGGCATCTATTATACATCTGAATAGCATAATCTGTATATGCAGACGCACAATGCTGTCTGAGTTGGTATTAAATGTTGATTATGAAACAGAATGGAATGGACCAAGGCACATTAAAGTGTACCTGGGTTTTGTCATTAAAACCAATGAATACGACTTACAAGACTTACATTTCCTTCCTTTAATTTATATATATATATACTGTTTGACTTACACAAAATAGTTAAAGACACCCTTAACATTGTTTTATTCAGTAACTTAAATAATTATCCTGCGATTGCTCTACTGTGAAATTGTTGCATGATTTTTTAATTGGGCAATTGTGCCAACTGTGATTATGGTTGTTTAATATAAAGCATTTTGAGATTGCATTCACCACATACAAATCTATTTATCATCATTCTCTTACTGGGAGTTTTCTGCTGTTACAAACTCTGTATCATGATAGAGGTTTGCTCTCAGAGCTCTTCACAAGTCACTTGACTTGTGCAGTTTATGTTGATATGTATGAAACAGTATTCACAGTAGAGCAAAGGAAATTGGCAGAACAGTATCCTATCCTGCTTCATGGTCGAATGTTGTTACCTGCAAAGTTTTCTTATTCTACGGTGCATACTATTTCTCTGGTATATATGTAATACGGTCAAGTCAAGTGAACCACAGTTTATACTTGTGTATTACTTAAGACCACAATAATTGAACAAAATGTATTTGAAAAAATGACAGGATAGCGTTGTGGGCCCAAGTGTTACCAGCAGGGAAAGACTCAGACACAGAGAAGTTGCAGTTTAGGCACTGATGCACATTTTAATCAACAAAAATAAGAAACAAAACAGAAGCAAAAGAGCACAAGGGCCAAAATAAACAGTTGAACAAAAACGCTAATGTCAGGCTGGACATTCGCCTTCACTTTTACACTACTTACATTTAACACCAACACCAACACCACCAACACCAACAACACCAACACCAACAACACCACCACCAACACCAACACCAACACCAACACCACCAACAACACCAACAACACCAACACCAACACCACCAACACCACCACCAACAACACCACCAACACCAACAACACCAGCAACACCAACACCACCAACAACACCACCACCAACACCACCAACAACACCAACACCAACAACACCAACACCAACAACACCACCAACACCACCAACACCACCAACAACACCACCAACACCAACAACACCAACACCACCAACAACACCAACAACACCACCACCACCAACACCACCACCAACAACACCAACAACACCACCAACACCAACAACACCAACACCAACACCACCAACAACACCACCAACACCACCAACACCAACACCAACACCAACAACACCAACACCAACACCAACAACACCACCACCAACAACACCAACACCACCAACAACACCACCAACACCAACAACACCAGCAACACCAACACCACCAACAACACCAACAACACCAACACCAACACCACCAACAACACCAACACCAACAACACCAACACCAACAACACCACCAACACCAACAACACCAGCAACACCAACACCAACAACACCACCAACACCAACAACACCACCAACACCAACACCAACACCACCAACAACACCAACACCAACAACACCAACACCAACAACACCACCAACAACACCAGCAACACCAACAACACCAGCAACACCAACACCACCAACAACACCACCAACACCAACAACACCAGCAACACCAACACCAACACCACCAACAACACCAACAACACCACCAACACCAACACCAACAACACCAGCAACACCAACACCACCAACAACACCACCACCAACAACACCAACACCAACAACACCAACACCAACACCAACAACACCAACACCAACAACACCAACAACACCACCAACACCACCAACACCAACAACACCACCAACACCACCACCAACACCAACAACACCAACACCAACAACACCAACACCACCACCAACACCAACAACACCAACACCACCAACAACACCACCACCAACAACACCAACAACACCACCACCAACAACACCAACAACACCAGCAACACCAACACCAACACCACCAACAACACCACCAACACCAACACCAACACCAACACCACCAACAACAACACCACCAACACCAACACCAACAACACCAACACCACCAACAACACCAACACCAACAACACCAACACCAACAACACCAACACCAACAACACCAACACCACCAACAACACCACCAACACCAACAACACCAACACCACCAACAACACCAACAACACCACCACCACCAACACCACCAACACCAACAACACCAACACCACCAACACCAACACCAACACCAACAACACCACCAACACCAACACCAACACCAACAACACCAACACCAACACTAACAACACCACCACCAACAACACCAACACCACCAACAACACCACCAACACCAACAACACCAGCAACACCAACACCACCAACAACACCAACAACACCAACACCAACACCACCAACAACACCAACACCAACAACACCAACACCAACACCAACAACACCACCAACACCAACAACACCAGCAACACCAACACCAACAACACCACCAACACCAACAACACCACCAACACCAACACCAACACCAACACCAACAACACCACCACCAACACCACCAACAACACCAACACCAACAACACCAACAACACCAACAACACCAACACCAACACCACCAACACCACCAACCACACCACCAACAACACCAACACCAACAACACCACCACCAACACCAACAACACCACCAACACCAACAACACCAGCAACACCAACACCACCAACAACACCACCAACAACACCAACACCAACAACACCAACACCAACACCAACAACACCAACACCAACAACACCAACAACACCACCAACACCACCAACACCAACAACACCACCAACACCAACAACACCAACAACACCAACACCACCACCAACACCAACAACACCAACACCACCAACAACACCACCACCAACAACACCAACAACACCACCACCAACAACACCAACAACACCAGCAACACCAACACCAACACCACCAACAACACCACCAACACCAACAACACCACCACCACCAACAACACCACCAACACCAACAACACCAGCAACACCAACACCACCAACAACACCATCAACACCAGCAACACCAACACCACCAACAACACCATCAACACCAGCAACACCAACAACACCACCAACACCAACAACACCACCAACACCAACAACACCACCAACACCAACACCAACAACACCACCACCACCAACAACACCACCACCACCAACAACACCACCAACACCAACAACACCACCAACACCAACAACACCAGCAACACCAACACCACCAACAACACCATCAACACCAACACCAACACCACCAACAACACCACCACCACCAACAACACCACCACCAACACCACCAACACCAACACCAACAACAACACCAACACCACCAACAACACCACCAACACCAACACCAACAACACCAGCAACACCAACACCAACAACACCAACACCAACAACACCAACACCACCACCACCACCAACAACACCAACAACACCAACAACACCAACACCACCAACAACACCAACAACACCAACAACACCAACAACACCAACAACACCAACAACACCAACAACACCAACAACACCAGCAACACCACCAACACCAACAACACCACCAACACCAACAACACCAACAACACCAACACCAACAACACCACCACCACCAACACCAACAACACCAACACCAACAACATCAACAACACCAACAACACCACCACCAACACCAACAACACCAACACCAACAACACCAACACCACCACCAACACCAACACCAACACCACCAACAACACCACCAACACCAACAACACCACCAACACCAACAACACCACCACCACCAACAACACCACCAACACCAACAACACCAGCAACACCAACACCACCAACAACACCATCAACACCAGCAACACCAACACCACCACCACCAACAACACCACCACCACCAACAACACCACCACCAACACCACCAACACCAACACCAACAACAACACCAACACCACCAACAACACCACCAACACCAACACCAACAACACCAGCAACACCAACACCACCACCACCAACATCAACAACACCAGCAACACCAACACCACCACCACCAACACCACCAACAACACCAACACCAACAACACCAACACCACCACCAACACCAACAACACCAACACCACCAACAACACCACCAACAACACCAGCAACACCAACACCAACACCACCAACAACACCACCACCACCAACACCAACAACACCAACACCAACAACACCAACACCAACACCACCAACACCAACACCAACACCACCAACAACACCAACACCACCAACACCAACACCACCAACAACACCACCACCAACAACACCACCAACACCAACAACACCACCAACACCACCAACACCAACAACACCAACACCACCAACAACACCAACACCAACAACACCACCAACACCAACAACACCAACACCACCAACACCACCAACACCAACAACACCACCAACAACACCAACACCAACAACACCAACCACACCAGCAACACCACCACCAACAACACCAACAACAACACCACCAACACCAACCACACCAGCAACACCAACACCAACACCACCAACAACACCACCAACACCACCAACAACAACACCAACACCAACACCACCACCACCACCAACACCACCACCAACACCCTCTTCCCAAACAAAGGCCCCCTTCTTAAATACCATGTGGCTGGAGCCTAATTATCCAACAATCAATCAATCAATCAACCTTTGTTTTATATAGCGCCTTTCATCGTGGACCACCATCACAAAGCGCTTTACAAGATGCAGTAACAACAAGAAAATCCATAATACTTTAAATGCATAATACATGATATACAGTAAAAAAAACCATAATACATTAAATACTGTGGAAGTAGCATAATACATGATCATTCAGTTTAGCTCCAACCACATTCTCACATGTAATTTGGCAGGGATAGGAAATTAACCCCATCCCTGCCAACCACCACCAAAACACCACAAAACAATATTTACTGCCCTGCCACAGAATGTCTTTGCTATTTTTGTAGTGACCAAACGTTTAATCAAAAAAGCTTTGACTGAACATACTTTGGAGCCCCAAACACAGTAAACTGGATATTATGGAATGATCTTAACTACATTTTTGGTTACTGCATCATTAGCTGGTCAAATGATCTTGCATTTCATGATCACTGATGTACCAGTAATGGGATTTAAAAATCATGTCCAGCAACTAGTATACTTTTTTTGGGTGTAAATATAAAAACAAGTTATCAGTCTAGACTCTAGAGTCAGCAGCACTAGAATAAATTCCTGCAAATTTTACAAATGCTACTATGAAAAGGGTGGGGCAGTTCTTTGTAGTTTCAATATTTAATCTCTGTAAACCAGGGGTCTCCAATCCTCCTGTTTTTTGTTCCAACTGTACCCTAAATTAATTAATTGGACCAATTAAGCTTCTAATAAGCACTTAATTGGTCAAATTATGTAATTTAGGGTACAGTTGGAACAAAAACCAGAAGGGACGCTGGCCCTCCACGACCAGGATTGGAGACCCCTGCTGTAGACTGGCTATTGGTATTAGGAGTAAAACTTGATGCAGCCCTCCTAATTTTGCTTTTGAAATCTTTAAAACCCTCTTCTATTCTCATGCTTTAGCTAACATAGGATTTTCATATTCTGATTTCATGTGACGGTGGACACTGAAGGTACAAATGTCCCACTCTTAATTGACCATACAGCATGAACACAAAACTGTCAAAAGCAAATCAAATCCATTGTTGAAGTTTTTTCCAGGGTTGTAAATTCACACATTTGGAACAAGCATCAACTTCTTTCACATTTACAGAAAAACATTTACAGAAGCTCTTCTACATGAATAATAACATGCTGGCTCATATTTCCTGACATACATTTTGCAGGTATCAAGAGCCACAGTAAGTAAGTACCCCCAACAAGGTGGGAAAATTTACTTGCATTGAGCCAGACTACGTTGAACCGCTAGACTGCTTGTCTGATCGACACACTCTATCTTAATGACTTGTGATGTGAAGCCTGCATCTGTCACACATGATAGAAGTTATATTGGACACATCAGGAAATTTGTTCATTTTGACCGGACATCTTTACTCCAATCCTGTGTTCACAGCCTTTGGCCCACATGCTAACATATGCCCTACAAAACAACAGCCTTTGTTTCTAATGTTAATATCCTTGAAGCTAAAAATTCTTCACTGCCCACTGTGTCCCTCACAGAAAACAAAGTTTGGTCAGCCAGTCAGCCCTCCAGATGTGATGCCCGTGTCTTGATCCTGACCACAGCACTCCACATCTGTCTGCATAAAATGTGCCATATTGCATCCTATCTGCTCAGACAGTGCACCGTGGTACATCTCTATAAATGTTGAAATTTATGTGCATGAAGTAGCAGTTTTTTAATATTACTTGGAGAGACATTAGGGTCTCAACCTTTGGCAGCGAAGAACATGGTTGGTATATCTCATCGCTCTCTTCAACATTTGTCTGGGTCTTCTGAGCAACTTTGTGGCAGAGATTTCATGGTTCTCCAATCCCAGGTAAAATGGAGTATATCCCCTCATGGATCGTATTTAGTGTGAATATCACCCTGCTCTCAATGCTGCATTTGGGATCTGGACTTTTAAGCCCTATGCCGCCTTAAACCATATGCTAATGTTTTTATATTCCGAACAGATTAGACTAGGGACTAATAAAGTTTTCAAAACTACAAATAATATCCAGCCATTCCAGAATAAAAGACATCCCTTCTGTCGCAGTGTTAAAACTTTAAGCGAGAGTCGTTTCTGTTTTGGCATGGAACCAAACCCTGCATTACCCAGTCTTATTTATATTTCATGCGTTAATCTGTGCACATTCTTTAATTAGGTGGTAAACATGCCCATTAATACTGGAAAAAGGCTTTTTTCACATTATGCAGAGGCTAGATAAGCATATATTTTTCTTCTCACTTATTTTAAGGCTAAACCCTACAGCCTCTTATCATCCTCAGAATGATTATACTTATTGAAAATACCAACATGGATTTTCAACAAAAAGTCCTGATATGATAGCATTCAGGTACTGATAGTGTGGTACTGCTGAAGATTACCACTGTATATTCAAACAATACATCACAAAATGGTGTGTGTTGTATCAGGATAATGGAATTGCTCAGGCATGTTATGAGGTAATAATGGAACTCGAACCCGAGTCAATATAGCCAGAGACTGGAGGTTGAGGAACATACAATAGCATTGCCATTATCACTAATATACTACCAGATTAAAAACGTAATGTTGTACGGTAGATGTCATGGATAGGGTTCCTCTGTGATGTGCCATGCAATACAGATGGTGAAACATGCCCTCTGATTTGCTGAAACATCTTCAGCACTATAATTTGGGATATCTCCACACCTTGGGCCCTATTTAACAACGTTCGCAAACCCCTAAGGCAATCGCAAAAAACTTTTGCAGACAGTTAGCAAACAGACTTTGCCCACCGATGTGATTTAGCAACCGTGTTTTAGTGCCCACCCGGCAAGTCAGCGTTAGCACTGGACATGGGCTGAACTTTAGGGAAGTGTCCTCATTGACATACAAATGTAATGATTTAGGAAACCATCAACAGTGTTAGCGTTTGCGTTTCAATTGACATGTGAAAACCAGGTCGAAACTGTGCGCAAATTACATGGTCGACTATAAATACCCACTAAAACTACCAGGGAAGCAGGTAAAGAAAAGAGAGAGAAAAAAGAGAAATAAATATGGAGTGCACACTGGATTTCTACGTGGCCAGACAAAGAGAGAGGAGGAGGAGGAGACGTCCCCAAATATTTAGAAGTCATCTGTCTTTTCTGAGCCTGTGTGACACACAATATATGCAGCACGTTTGCCTCAACAGACAAGCAATCACTGACATCTGCCAACTGCTTCAGGCTGACCTGGAAGGAGACATGCGGAGAGCACACTGTTTGTCTGTAGCACTAAGGGTACCCGCTGCACTAACATTTTGTGCCACTGGCTCATTCCTGTGTACTGTGGGTTACTGTAAAGCCATAAATATTTGGTGAATCACACCCATAAAACCTATTTTGCTCCAGAAATGTTGGCTACCTGTTGCAATATACGAAGTACGTATTGTAAGTGGAATTTTGATTTCGTGCCAAAAATGTTTGCATTTTTTTTGATATGTGAAAAAAGTATAATAAAAGGCTCGCAAATATTTATGGCTTTATAGTGTACTTAGTGTTCCGCATTTTCGGTTTTTATCTTTAAAAAAAAAAAAAAATTTGGGAATTTTTCGGAGTTTATTTTACATATATTAAAATAGGGATAAAATTGGTAAAAATAGTTTTTGATTGAAACATCGGTAAACATCCGGTGAAAAAAAATCTCAGTATACACACTTTACTTGTGGAATATGAGGCATAGCAGTTCTGGTTTCTTATTAAGTCTTATGTCCCTGGCATGAAGCAGAATCTGTCAAGTCGAAGCCATATTTTCTGAACGTTTGGACAATCGCTGTGCTGACGGAAATTGTAGCTTCAGAACGGAAACAGTATCTACAGAAGGTAGGTACATGACATCAGCACAAAACAAGTCAGGTTTATTCTCCTTGAAATCATAAAAAGAAAAGAACATTGACAGAACTGGGCGGTGCAAAAATCACACTGGACATTTCCATCAGTGCGTTCCATAAGTTTACCAACTAAAGCATCACCATTTTCTGTCAAATATTTAGGATTAAGATTGTCAGCGTTAGACAGTGTTAGCTGATGGACAGACAGTACTGTCGCACAAAGTCACCAATACATACCTCTCTGCAATAAACAGTTGCTGTCCAGCAAAGCACAGCACTCTGACAAACTCATTAACACAGTCATTCTCCGCTCTCTTTTTATTAAAGCGTGTGTAAAAGTCACATAAATGGATTGCTTGTCTCAGTTCACTTTATTGTTTTAGTTTAATGTGTTGCTTATTTTTCAGTATGTTCTTTTATTGTCAGCATGAACATGTACCTCAGTGCAGCATTATTTACAACGCTATGCATCCTCTGCCTCTCTTGCTACACTTCTGCTATTTTTGCTTTTTGTATACTTTGAAACATTTGTTTTGTTTTGAATATTCATAAATCGATTTACATTTTCTCCCCATTCCTCATCCACTATATTATATGTTCATGTAAGTATTTCAGTGTAGTTTTTAATCAAGCTTGTAGTTTCTACGCCCAGCAATTGCCACAATAATCAGATTGATAGGCCAACATAATGTGTTTGTGAAGTGACAGAGAACCACTTTTGAATATTATTTGATCCTCTGATGTCTAAACGTCTGCTGTATCCTAGGATCCAGTGTAGGGCTGCTTATTACAATGTTGGAGTCAAAATAAAACAGCATTTTAATCAAAACCCACCTCCCCTAAAACTTCCACTAACAACTACATCTCCCAGAATACAATGTATTCAGTTGCTAGGAAACTGTACAGAAGAAAAAAAAAACTCAACAAACATTATCCAATCTCTGGCTAGCCCTGTTGTCTTTGTAGCCAATCACAGTAAGAATAAAAAAAAATTCAAAGCTGCACAGCTCCAACTGGAACCATCGTCAGAGGCAACCGCTAAAAAACTGTTTTATAACTTATTAATGCATTTCCTTATTTTATTTATCTGTATGGTTTTATACTGAAGTAACATGTTCACTGAGTTTCAGAATTTAATGTTAAAATATAAGTAACCTAATTCATTTTCAGTCAGTGTGATACCTCAAAATAAATGTGCTGAGCCGATAAAGAACCTTGTAGAACACACGCGTGGTTGTACAAGTAACATTGCAGTTAAAATGGAAGGCTCTTTTTTAATACCTACCCCATTACCATTAAAGATTGTACAGTATTTATTGAGAATACTCATGACTTCAAGGTATTGTTGCATTTGACCCCCTGAAAATACATTTTACTCTCTCAGTGTAAAATTAGAGGATAAATTACTCCCAGACCCCAAATCTTATCTGGAGCGCTGGTTACACCTCAAGCAGTCATTGAGTCTAATACTGGATTGAATTTATTCTTTGGATTGAAAAAATCTGTATAAAGACAGCATGAACATTTAGTCATGCAGTACATCATTGGATACTGTCACTTGATATTGTCTCTTAAAATGTGTACAACGAACAGCATGGTGTCCAAAGTTGATAAAAGGTAGTCCGTCAGTAGTGAAGGCTGGTCTGTGCCCTTGAAATAGTACCACGCAGACTCAGATACTGCAGTTCAGCACCACTTATATTATTGCTCAAGAAACAAATCAAACACACAAAAAAAACCAAAAGTTTTCACCAAATAAATCATTTCAATAAAAACTCTTCTAAACAGCACCCAAGCTAAGGCTATCTCGGTGCAATCCGTCTCTGACTATTTCTCTGTTCAGATTAAACAGTCGCCGTCCCGGCACCGTACCCTTCTTCGAATAACATTTCTTTGTTCCCTTTTTTATAGGGTGTGGCCAGTGGTAATTGACATTCCACACCTACATAATGAATTAATTAAAACAATTAAACAAATCAATGAAACCATGTGGCTGTGCAAAGGTGGCCATCTTGGCCCCAGGCCGTTCCTCCATACTCGAGCCTAGATGGCCACCAGCCACCAAATACATGTTTCTAAGTGTGCATGGTCTCTGTCCTTTCACACCATCCCATGCTGGTGATTGGATAACTCAGAAAATACTATACTTACATTTTTTCAACCAAAGGGAGCAACTGATATTTAACTATGTAAAGCTGATATTGAAATTGCAGTTTACTATCCAATGTCGGTATTAGACAGCATGGGATTTCAGGCATCATCCAACATTGAGTACATTCTTGTGATACCTATTTTTTAAATTTAGTTTTGATACAAATCCTCTGAGACAGACACTTATTTCATTCTCAAGAGTGGCTGTGTCTGATGGTTCTGCTAAGATTGCTATAGTGTAAAAAACAGGTAATAAAAAAAGTATCCTAACAGTATTTTTTCAAATGTTTCTGTAAGGGTGAGAAAGTCACTTCAATGTTTTGTGTTCCAGTCCTAATAAGCCTAAAATTGGATGAACCCCATCAACAATATAATTTTACATCTCAACTGCTTTCTAAATAAGGCGAATAAGAAACGATCACCCAAAATGCCCATTTTTAATCAAATAATAACTGATCAATAACGCAATTGATTTTATAGTATACATTAGAACCTACCAGGCATGTTGTGGTGCAGCACTTGAAAAGGGTCCCTTCCTTAATATGCAAGCTCATTGTATGCAGAAGAAACAAAAAAATACAAAAGGGGGACTCTTTCTGCTGCACACTGACGCTGCTGGTAAGCTCTCTGCTTAATTAATCTGTAACTAATTAGATGAAACAAACATACATTGGACATGGCAGAATCAATTTAAGGTTTTACTTAATTACTTTTAACAGGAATACCAGCTTTAATCTTCTCATCTGAGGTTTTAGATTAAGAGTGATTTCTGTGGTGAGGCTGTCCATTAATCTGCTGACTTGAGTTCCTTTTAATTGTAGGCTGATGTTAACAAGTTTGTATTTCAAGCAAATATGGCAGACACACCATATCCATAACATTATTGTGAATAGACAAGCTGATTCTTCTAATGAGTGGATGAGTCATACAGCTTAGATGGCACCGGTTCATGTCCAGGCTCTGCAAAGAGGCCAAACTTTGCTGGGGACTCTGAAGGGGACGTCACATTGGCTCTGACCCTCCCAGGGGGTGGGGATGGGAAACCAGCAGGGCTCCTTCTCCTCATTATGCAACAGCGAACCAAAACCTCACATGCCCTCAGAATGTCTGAGCTGTGTGAGCACTCGCTGCAGTGAAGAGAAAAAACATAATTGGACATTCCAAATTGGGGGAAAATAAATTAAAATAATAATTGGTCACTCTAAATTAAAAAACAAAAAACGATTTAGCAACCTACTTTTGAAGCCAGTTAAGCCCTGAACTATGTCCAACAAGGAAGCTGTACTTTTAATACAATCGTAATAACTTTGCAACAATAAGCTGTGCCATTGCTCAAACAGTTCCCAGGGTTCCCAATCAGTGCTGTTATGTAAGTCATCAGTTTTTTAAATGCGACACTCGGAAATCATTTGTACCAGATTATCACTCCTGCTGAAGCCTGACAGATGCTGGGTCCAGCTGACAGGAAAAAACTTTATAGTCGACTTGAATCGGGGGTCCTCACACTCTTCACAATGTTGGCCACCATGGCCTTTTTTAATGAGTCACGAATTGCCTGTTTATCTTCTGCTTCCTGCTGTTTCGTCATTTTCTCTTCCAGAACAATCCTAGAAACACATGCTGCCACAGACGCCAGAGCAATGTGTATAGACATTTGGAGCCAAATTATTATAAGGAACTATATTTGTTCTTATATGTTAAAGATAGAGGCATTACACATACTATTATAAAATGAATCTCAGATGTTCACTGTGACATGCTCAATATGGCCTAGCCAAGAAAGCTGGGCATGTTAGAAACCTTTACAAACATATACATGGCTCTATAATTGGTATGCTTTGTTGTTCATGTTTTGGTGATGTTTAAACGGTGCTAAACACAGTTTAATGGTGCTACATTATGACAACACTTGGCTCCTACAGAACAATAAAATGGGCAAACACCTTGAAAAAATACCAGGTGGCATCAAATGGATTTTTCTTCTTATTAAAATAACAACTCTTCCATTAAGAAAAGTTAGTGGAATAGCTTATTGTCAAAAATGTTATTCACCAAAATTCACACTTTTACTTACACAGGCTGACAGCCATGACTTTGATGTCAATAGCTTGGTTCTAAAATATATATTTTTTCTAACAGACCTCATTGCAACATGTTTACTTAAATATACACATCTAGACAATAAAGGGTTCTTCATGACTTTGTATCAGCAATGCTTTGGCTCAAAAAATAAAATATTAAAACCCTTCACTTTAAATATCATGCTTATGTACAATGTACATAGGGATTTAATGTCTGCTTGAGGCTAATATTTACAGTTGTACTGTAGCTCTTTTACCTCTCTTTCAATAAGTCCATCAAATCACTGACTACTTCAATCTTTTAATTAAGCAGATGTTACATAATCTTATATCTTGTCTAACCAGCTTTGTAAGGATGAAAGTGTAACAAACATTTACAGCTCTTTGAATCTAGTCCACGGTCTTTGGTATAAAATACAAAAAATGGCCTAATTCTTCAATTATATCACACATTATTGAATTGAGAAGGCTTTTTTATTGTACTGTATAACAGATGCTACCTTGGAGAAATGCAAAGAAAGTTTGCCAAACACTTAATTACATTCCAAAAACATTCTTTTTTATATATAGAACAATATATAGAAAATGTACCCTTGCCACCAAAACCCTACTACACCCAATAATAGTAACACTTTAGGATGGCCCCTTGCTGCACACTTTTATGGTTTAGCCTTCAATGTAATCTGCTTTATCAGACAGCAGACCTTGTCGAGTCCAGTTTTTTTTTTTTTTTATAACATTCCCCAAAAGGAAGTTCTAGCTGTAGGGAAGCCCCTCCCCTCTTAAAACCTGCTTACCACTACCTCACTGTTTGAATGAAACAAGAATGTTCATACTAAATACAACAGAATGAGGTTATACATTATATTCACACACTTTTCTCCCTTATTGTTATTATTATTATTATTAATTTCTTAGCAGACGCCCTTATCCAGGGCGACTTACAATTGTTACAAGATATCACATTATTTTTACATATAATTACCCATTTATACAGTTGGGTTTTACTGGAGCAATCTAGGTAAAGTACCTTGCTCAAGGGTACAGCAGCAGTGTCCTCCACCTGGGACTGAACCCACGACCCTCCGGTCAAGAGTCCAGAGCCCTAACCACTACACCACACTGCTGCTATTGTGATGTGAAAAAGTTATAAATAAATAAAATCTGTCCGTCAGTTTCCTATTTCCTAGCAATAAAGTACAGTAAACAAAAAGAAACATGCCAGATAATTGACCACGGTGACGGGTAGGTGTCCTGAGTAGAAGGTGAGGGAACTTAACACAAGACAACCCTAATGACTGCTTGTGGCAAAGTGGTTTGCAGTGTGCAGGTGCAGGAGTGATGCGGTGATCAATGAAAGACAGACAACGATAATCCAGGTGCAATGGTGTTTATTTATAATCCTGGTCTGGTGACCACAAATAATAGTCCCAGGCAATACACAGCAATGTTTATTGCAGTGTTCTAAAGCACGGGTTGCAGTGCCAAATAATAACACTGTCGATTTACACACACAAATACACACATGATCACAAGTCCTGAGTGAGTGGTTTTAGTATAAGTGGTGAAATACAATTTAATACGTGAACAATGGTGCAGTGTTGTCCAGGTTTGTGCTGGCCTTAAGCGACAGCTCCTGGATCATGTTTAGCCGTCTAATAATCACAAATCAAACACAGTATTAGCAATGACAAAACAAACTACACTCACGATATTTATCACGCTCCTCTCCAGTTCGTCCGTAACCATAACAAAGGAACAGATCACCTCGCTATGTCCCCTTATGTACCGTCAATCGTGCCTCCTTGGTTAAGGACTGCAACTGCTCCTCCAATCCGCGGCTGCCACATCGCTTACCTTCCAGATCGATGATTTGGTGTACCGTAGCTCCGCCCCCTTTCTAGATGGCTGACTTCCACCTAACCCATGGAATGAATTGTCTGGCCATCCAGTCCAGGGCACTCTGTTCCCTTTACACGGCGCCCTCACAGGACGGGAGGGAGATTTATCACCAAGAATCATTCTGTCTCTGTCACACTGCTCTATTCTGAATGGCTGAGGCGATCCGTGGGGTTTATAAAATAGCAAATGGCATGTGAAAACGTTTTGCGTTCAATGTCATCTTATGAGGGATGGAGGCATGAAAAAGACTTCTGTTTTATTGTGGGGTTTTACAATGGAGATTTTACAATGGATGTTTAAGCATAAAATACAGAATTACCTGATTGCAGTCTAGCTACAATGTTAACCATCTGTCTCCTGGCTGCTGAAGAATGAATTGTGCTGACTTCTTTCTAGCATGGAGTATAACAGGAGTCCACTTTACATGTACAATCGGGCTTCTAATTTGGTAGACAGAGGACAGGATAAAAAAAGGATAGAAAATCAAGGATCCAAACCCTAAGCTTGATACTTCAATGTGTTCAAAAGTGGATTGGGGAGAAGCTAAAAGAGTATTTTCCACTTGCTGCTCTATAGCAAATCTGAATCTACGAGAACATAATACATACTTGTGGGTGTATTAAAAAACATAAAAGTAATAATTGATGTTTTAATATATTTATGACACTTTTAAAATAGTTTTTTATAACCTCTGTCACATTACATTGGGCTCAACAGGCACAGGTAGATGAATTTAATTAATTGTAAAGTGTTAATAAAATTGACACTTTTGCAAATAGAACAAAAATGGTCCTAATACTCATGATTTTAGAATAATTGTGTACTTTTATGGTTATTATTAGTGCCTTGCAATGTATACTGTGCTGGTTATGGCATACCAATATTGAAATGTTTTTCATCATATTTATATATGAATAAATATTGAAATACCGACAGTTGAAACATATTGAAAACAAACATTAGCACTGGAAATCTGTTTTAAATAGCTAAATAAAATGTAACTCTCAAAAATAGGACCTCCATCAAATTAGTATCTATATATGTTTTTGACAGATTACTTTAATTAACCCCCTTATTACTGTGGTATACCGTGACAAGATAAGTAAAGTGTGGTAAACGTAGTTTACGTGTTACAGATAATATTAGGAATGTTTTATGTATAAAAGAGGCATTGAAAAGATACTGTTTCTCTTCTTGGATAAATTATTTCTACACCTTATTGTTTTGAATACATGTACTTAAAAACAAAGCTTTCCTGAACCAAACTAAACATAGAATGTAAGTAGAATTTAACTTAAGGGACAGCATTTTTTTAAATTAGAAAAGTAAAAGTAATCAAAACCAGCCTAACTCCTAGTAAAGCCAGTTATCCATTTGCAAACCCGGTCACATATCTCCTAAATTTTTTTATTGTATTCCTCCATTACCGTTCTTATGGATGGTTATCAACCTTACATCTAAAAAATATTTTAAGCTTCTTGGCTTCGGAAAAAGAGCCAAGCTTAAACACCACACCATGAAATTGTACTCTGTGATTGTCCTCTTTATGGCATCGCATGAGGTTATGCCTTTGCATTCTCTCCATTGTATGGGTCACTCTGGCAGCTTCATCCAAGTAGAAAAGAGCCATCCAAGACAAACAATGGCAGAAGTCACCTTTAAATGTCCCTTCCTCTATATCAGGCCATTGATTCTCAGACTCCCCGCCAAGATGTCACTGATAGACCAGTTTTCTTTAAAATGGCTTAATTAGTTGAAAGCAAAGCTATGTCTGAGCATGTTTGTGGGGAAATAAAAAGAAAATCTCACAAATCTCATGCTCTGTTGTGTCAAAAATCACTGTTTCTGAAGAGGAGAACACAAATGTAACAACATTCCTTTCATAGAGAATTAAGTGCCTGACAACAAATTTAAAGGGGCTTATTTAAAACAAGGCCTCCTATTCTTTCACTCTTTTCAAACTGTGTTCAGATTGTGGTGTAAGTGTCACGGGTGATAATCATGGGGTTTCCATGCAAGTTTTTTTTTTTAACTCGAGACATTTACACGAGAAAAATGTCTCGTGTAAAAAGCTTTTCTGGGTTTCCATTCGCTCAATTTATTTTACTCGAGTAAACCGGGCTTTTTAGTCGACGTCATGGAAATGAATGGGAAAGGTGGAGGTTAATATGTAAATTAGCTATGCGTAAAGTACTCGTGCTGTTTTTGAAGATTACTAGTGACATTTTGTGAAAATGTGGTTTCCATGCGCAGAGAACTGGTACACGAGTTAATCTAAGCTGCTGTAGTAAAGCAAAATATCTCATGCCTGGCTGGTTAATAATGTGTTTTACTACTCTTGCCCAAATTGTTTTTAAAATGTCATTAGTAGTGAATACTGTTTCAATTAATGTATCTTATGACTCATTCATTCAAAATAAACTCAGAGGTATACAATGAAACTGACCAACTGGTATTGCAGATCACCATGGCGGAGACGTTATATACCCATATATATATATATATATATATATATATATATGGGTAGTGGGCACTTGAAAGGCGGATACTGATGAAACGGACTGAAGTGCAGCATTAGTTCGTTCCCAAAATTGCCACTGCCTGCTGTGTCAGACGGGGAAGGTTACCAGTGTTGCCAAGTCTCACGAGAAAAAAAAAGCAACACTGCCTTTCAAAACAAGCCCAAAACAAGCAACCTGTGTTAGAGTATGGGTGTTTATGCAAGTTCCAACCAGCGACTCTCAAAAACAAGCCCAATTCTGCTTATTATAAGCGGACTTGGCAACTGTGAAGTTTACCTCAGTTGCCAGTGTCAATTTGACAGGAGCGATCTGAGGAGGCTCATGCTGTCAGAGATTCTCTCCTTTCTTTTAAGTTGTGTTGGATTTACTGTTGTGTCAAATATCAATGATGCAAACAAATAAAACACAATCAATACGTTTATTATTTGATCAGTTCTGAGAGAGCATCAACAACTTGGATGTTGTTGCTCTGTTTTGGGCAATTGGGCTGGCTCATGACATCCAGTTCACAAACTATATTTACTAACGTAGATGGCAGACACGCGTTGTCTTTGGACATAGCTGGGATAAAAAAAAAAGGACGGGAATTAATTCAGTTAGACATTTAAGCAGCAAGGGTATTCTCAAACAGCTGCATTAATACTATAACACGGGCAAAATGCAGTTCATGGTAAATGGTTTTATACAGAACTGTAAAACCTCAAGAGATATACAACATGACAGACCAGACACAGCAAAACACAATAAGAAAAAAAAAAACGCCCACATTATTAATTAAGGTGAACTACTCCACTGCTAACCATAAAATCGCCCATCAGCCACTACGTTCTGCCGTTTTGGAATCCACAGTAACTGACCTACTCCCTTGCAATATTTATAGTTAAGGGTAAACAAGCTCATTAACATTTATACGTGAAGTGCGGGTTTCCATGCGAAACTGGGCGTGGATTTTCCTGTGTGTTTCGTCATTTACAAGAGTAAATGAGATTTACCCTATCCCTCTCTTTGGCCATTTTTTTTCAGCCACATACCTGATTTACCTGAGTAATTCTTCCAAACGTGCACGTGCATCCCCATTTCATGTGTAAATTGACCCGCATGAAAACCCCATGAATGTGTATTTAATATTTTTTGGTATATTTATATTATTATTATTAACAATATTTGTTTATGTGTTTATTTCTAAAATGATTTTGTAATGAATCGGAGCATGATTTATTTGTGTGAATGCTACTTACCTTTTTTGTGTCATCCTTGAAGCTTTTCTTAGAATACCTGGTTGACTGGGAGACAGGGACACCAGGTCGAGTTACCAAATTGGTTGCAGGTGAAAGCAATAGACTGCTGGATATAAGCTGGGTCAAAATCCAACAGAGACAGAAAGAGAAAAAAACTGTCTCTGAGGGAGCACAAAACGAGAGGACCTCTTCAGCAGTTGCCGGACAGTGAGTGGGGTGACGGAGTAACAGCGTGTGTGTGTGTCCAGATGGCAGACAAGACGAAACTGGAAGCGGGACCTCTAGCAGCGGATCGGCGCCAACATGTAGAATGGAGATTTGACTGGACAGACAGGACTGTATAGCCTTATGGATGATGGAGTGCAGAGGGAGAGACAGGGACAAAAAGCTATGTGATGTTTCTGGTCCTAATTATTGCTAACCAGTAGTTGAGCTTTCTATTTTAGTACTTTTTATATGTGATGCCTGGGGGAAATTGAAAGAGTTTTAATAAATTATTATCCACGGGCATAAGCCAGGTGTGTTGCAGATGGGGTGTATCTTCCCAGCATAAATTCAAGATTTGAATTGGGAACGTGAATTATAGCCCACATCATTCAACGACTGGAGTTAAATGCATTTTATTTCTCTATCTTTCTGGATCACAGACAGTATTATGGTGAATTACAGTCTGGATTTTAAAGAGTAATAAAGAGATATACTGATTAGCTGGCCAGGGAAAGTAGTAAGATAAAACACATTTTAATTTGTATAGACTAATTTTTAACTTGTATTTTTTGTGATTTTATTGGTTGTCTTTGCGGACCTTGGCCTTATGTCTTATTTATGTCTGAGTATAATAATAAAATTAATTGGTTTATTCTTACCTTTGTGTCTTCCTTGCCTTGTCTGGGTGCTGTCCCCGCTGTTGATGCCTCGAACCTGGGTGCTGAAAAATAAATAATTAGCATAATCTAGAACAATTAAATACAATTCCTTATTTTCTTTAAACCACAAAGTGGCGTAGTGGGTGCTACATAGCTATATCTAGGTTACAAAGCCGTGACAGACGGCCTACTTGTTGTGTTGTTCTGCTGTTGTTGTCTTTCTTTTTACCAATATCAATACCTGTACCAATACATATATACATGCAATGCCACCCAACGGTCCAGATAAGCTGTGCACCTGCTGTTTTTACGCAAAAATCAGAAATGCTCACTCAATTAAAATTCAATGCATACAAATACGCATAACAATTGTGCTGCATAGCTTGTCTTCCTCCCCTCCCGCCTTCCCTAAAACTTCCATTAACAACTACATCTCCCAGAATACAATGTCTTCAGTTACTAGGAAACTGTACACATGAAAAAAAACAACCCAACAAACGTTATCCAATCTCTGGCTATCCCTGTTGTCTTTGCAGCCAATCACAGTAAGAATAAGAAACATTTAAAGCTACACAGGTTCAAGTGTAAACACCCCAGTCCAGCTACAAATCCAGCTGGAACCGTTGTCAGAGGCAACCGCTAAAAAAAGGTGCCTATAAGATTAAACAAACTGTTTTATAACTTATTAATGCTTTTCCTTATTTTATTTATCTGTATGGTTTTATATTGAAGTTTTAACATGTTCACTGAGTTTAAGAATTTAATGTTAAAATATAAGTAACAAAATTAATTTGCAGAGTCGGTGTGATACCTCAAAAAAATGTGCTGAGCCGATAAAGAACCTTGTAGAACACATGTGTGGTTGTACAGTAGTTGAAAGTAACATTGCTGTTAAAATGGAAGGCTCTTTTTTAATGCCTACCACATTACCATTAAAGTATTTATCGAGATTACTCATGACTTCAAGGTAATGTTGCATTTTACCACCTGAAAATATTTTTTTCTCTCCGAGTGTTAAAATTAGTGGGTCAGTTACTCCCAGACCCAAAACCTTATCTGAAGCGATGATGTCACCCATAGTATGTGCCTTGCCTAGATACCTTTGTGGTACAGAGTCTGTTTTCATCATTTCTAAATTTACAATAATTACTTATTTGACAATTTCCGTCCAATAATTTGAAACCTGATTCATAAATGTCTTGTGAGGGTTGGACATGAAATCAAGCTAAAACAGTATTTTACTAAATTGCATTTGAATAACTTGAACCACAAATTGAATACCCCAAAAACTGTGGTGAACTGTTAAAAAATAGATATTCTCATTAATTAAGCACAATTTATTCTAGATGAACTATACTGTATATTTGTAACGAATTAACACCTTTAACCTAACAATAGCTGTGTTTATCAGGTAAAAAATGTCAGTGTCTGATCTTCATCTATTTTACAGTAGCCAGGAACCCTGTTTCTAGTGTCAAATAGTCAGTTTGTAATGTGGGGTTCTTAAATTTACTGTAGAATACAGTATATATGCTATAGCTACCTAAAACCTCAGTGGGGGCTTGGGTTAGGTGTTGTATCCCAGAGCTGATTAGAGGATGGACATCAGAAGCCATAAAACACCCTGGAAACACTGAAATTCTGCTGAGCTCTGGTGCCAATACCTTTGAGACCTCTTATTGTACCGGACCTTTCTGGTTAACTAAAGTTGGTGGCAGCAACACATGCTACTGTAGTCTTAATCCAGTTGACTCCCACTTTGGGGTTATTGACATTCTAGTCAAAAAAATGGATTACAGTAGTTTTCTTCAGCTGTATTGTTATGTTCCCACATACAAGGAAAAAAACATGGGCATGTGTAAACAGTGTTTGAGTTTCAAGAATGTGTGTCAGTTCATTCCATTATCATCATCCGATTGCTATGTAAAGGGGCTATTCTTCCAAAACACCCAACTTCTATTTTACCACAGCAGTCTCTCTGTAATGACAGGAAACAGTTGTCTGCTGCGGCACAGCCACCATACTCCTACTGTTAAATATGCAGTATTTAATAAACGTGTTGGTCTGCAGTGTGAAATAAGTTAACAGAGCAGGTAAATAGATGATCAAATACATATAAAAAAGAAACTTTATGCAGCCAGCTTTTTCGCCGGTCTCAAATAATAAGTAATAATGATAGACGGTTTCTTCATCTGCCCTGCAAACAAATATAATATAATAATAATAATAATAATAATAATAATAATAATAATAATAATAATAATACATAAAAGGGGGCAGGCACCCCGTCACAAACACACATAACACAAAAAGGTTTTACACCCTACCTTTGTTCTGGATACCACACAGGTCTTTTTACAAATGACACCCCCTCCTCCCATCTCAGACCAGAGTCTGCCTAGAACAAACACTGCATCACAAACACATTTGCACACTGGGGCTAAGCTCGAACTCAATGCTCAATACTCTTGATGCTTGGCAGTACTTTGAATTTGTTGTGTGTCAGAAAGAGATGTCTTATTCACTTAAGTTTTTAAATTTTTATTCTTGGTGAATGCATTCATTCTATTCTAAGGGGCAATGGTAGAACATAACCGGTAACAACAAAAATAGCTTTGTGAGATAAAGATATGCAGGTTTAAAAGCATAACCTGAAGCATAATTTTAATTTTAATTTTAACGTCAGATAACTTTATTATGATTTTATTATAATGCTGCCTAATAAAGCAACAATAATACAACATTGTATTGTCTTATCATTCAGCTACTGTGAACTGATTACTGTATTTTGATAATGGAAACTTTCCACCACACACATTGCCAGTTTCAATGTCTCAGTTTATTAGCAGAGACTAGCGACTGGGGACTATTATGTAGTGAAAATGTAACTTTAATAGGATTAGTAATGCTGGAAAAAGTTCTGTTTAAATCCTTTTGTATCCCAATCATCCTTAACAAAAAATAAAAAGTATATTGGAAAACGTTGCTGATGTTTCCCTTTCACCCCAATCATACAAGTTACCAATTTTGATGAATAGCATAATTTAACCATATTAATTAAACACTTTAAAATAGAAGATTTAAGAAGTTCAAACTGCAATAAAAGTAACAAAAAAAATTCATAATCTAGCATCAGAAATAATGAATATCCTTATTGCGTTAATGCAAGCAGCACTGTGTTAAAGCATGCTTAAAACCAATGTTAAAAAGTTAAATGCAAGACATTGCTTGATTACATTTATTAAACACTGACAATGAGCACAAAGTGCATCAGGGTCTTAGCAATTCAAGCATAAAGGGGTGCTTCTGCATTCATCTTATTGAAATACATTAAATCTGCCATAGTAAAACATAAAGTCATGTGTCTTTACCTTCACAATGAAATAAAGTGTTTTTAATGTCTGTCGTTAAAAGTTGTGCTGGCTATAAAGTCACTGGAAACTAGTTGACAATGTGTTGCTAATGTGTACGGTTCAGCTGTGGGACAGCCATCTATTATAGAATGTCTGCCATCTCAGACTTAAAAAAAGACATAAAGCAACTTAACTTATTTTTTTTTATAACAAGGGACTTTAGGTGCACCTTGGAGTGAACCATATTTAGCCCTTATGCATTGGACCACCTGCCAGTGGATATATTCCAGACTGACCATTTAAAACTGAGGTTTTATCTTCCAGAAGATGATATAGGGCTAGAACTGGGGTGGATGATAAAGAAAGGCTAGATTTAAGACCACAAAATCACAGAATCTTTAGAATACGTGTTGCATGTTCGAGACAATAGGACCACAGTATAGAAAAGAATCATATCTCAAAACAGCATAAACGACATACCACTGTTTTTATTTCAGAAAATTCAGCATGTTGTCCAGTGGTCAATTAAATGCAACCCATTTTTTTTTTTTTTTTTACAATTTAATTTGACCTTGAATACTTTTTATCTTTCCATACAAATGTGTGTACTCTCTTGAAAACTGGGCCCAGTTTGTGTTGATCTGACTGAGAACAATGCAGTTTGTAGATGTAACACAAAATATTTCTTCTTATTGTATCAGCTATACAATTATACCTTATTTCATGGTGTCACTTTATTATCAAAAGGCTTAAAACTAGTACCAAAGTCATTGTATTCATCATTGTATTTATCTTGCTCTTAATTGTATTATTACTTGCACTATGATTCTTGAAATGTAATTGTTGACGACTGTAAGTCGCCCTGGATAAGGGCGTCTGCTAAGAAATAAATAATAATAATAATAATAATAATAATAATAATAATAATAATAATAATAATAATAATAATAATAATAGTAAGTGTTCTATTCAATCAAAATAATACATTATTGATTCTAAGTTGGCAGACTTATTTTGGTAGGCAATGTTTACCTTAAAGAGCCTTTAAGACAATGTGCTTTCCTGTATTGAATCAGAACCAAGATCTATGTTGTCATGCTAGCACACCTGTTTGTAATATTAGGATAAAATACTTTATATTAGAACTGGAGATAGCAATTTAAGAAACATATTGTTAAAAGGATAAATTAACCTCATGCCTTTTCTTAGCATGATTCAGATATTGGATATGCTTAAGATGTCAAGTACCAGATTGAGTTATTAGATGAAACTCCTTTCATTTGCCGTGTATCTTCATTTGACTAATGATCTAAAGCAGCACCTATATGAGCTATAGTCCTTGTAAGAAAAAAAAGTGGTGCCTTGAGGATGGTGGCGGATTACAGGAAATTAAACTGTTTGACTGAGAAAAATGCTTATCCTTTTACAAAGATTGAAGATACCGTTAGCCTTCCTGCAGGTTCAAAGTGGTCAATCGTGCTGGATCTCAGTGGGTACTATCAGACTGAAGTGGAAACTAGCAATTTAAAATGAATGCACAGAGACTGAACAACACCCCCGCAACATTCCAGCAGAGAATGGAGAAAGTTATGCAGGACTCAACTTGGAAAAAATGATTGCCTTTCTTCATGAACTTCATGTTTTCTCTGAAGGTTTTGAACTGAGTGGATCAACATGGATTGAAATTGTCCCTATCAAATACAGTTTTTTACAGTCTTCTGTGAGGTACCTGGGGCATGTAATTTCTGAAAAGGGGATTGAGCTATATCCTCATAAATTGTGTGCATTGGAAACATGGCCAGTTCCTAAAAGTATCAGGGAAGTAAGAGCCTTTTTTTCTGGGTATTACAGAAGACTTGTCCTGAATTATTCACAAATTGTCAGACCAGTAAATGATCGTCTAGTTGGACATACCTCTGTGAAAAGGAAAGGTCATCAGGGAAAAGCTCCTAGGAACCTGTCAAGCAACAAGCCCCTTGGACCAAGATGGACTGCTGACTACCTGGATGCCTTCAAGACTATTATAACTACTACACCTGTCTTTGGTTTTGGTGACTGGAGGCTCCCTTATGTCCTCCACACAGATGCTAGCATCACAGGGCTTGAGGCAGTGTTATATTAGGTCCAAGAAGGAGAGATGCATATGATTGCATACCCAAGCAGTGGACTCAGCAGAAGTGAGAAGAATTATCTAGCACACAAGCTGGAATTTCCTGCCCTGATTAAATGTGCAATCACAGACACATTTCATGATTATCTGAATGGCAATGGATTCAAGATTGTTACTGGCAATAACCTTTAACGTACATACTTACCACTGCGGAACAATGCCACAGGACATTGTTGGCTTGCACCATTATCCTTGTACAATTTTCATATGCAGTACTGCTCTGGAAAACAAACTTCATATGCAGATGGGTTATCGTGACAGCCATATGCCTCACCCACAGATGATGACGATGAGGTCTTGGAGATAGAAAAGAGGATATTGAAACTAAATGCCTGAAATGGACACCCTGGTGGAGAACCTATTCTGTATGCTATTTCTGAGGAGCAATGTGGAAGCAATCAAACAGTTCTTGACACATGTTGCCTTTGTTCAGATGCAGGTAGTTGGTGATGAACATGTAAAAGACTGAACCACTTTGGTGGAGTCTTTGTTGTAAATATGATGCTGTTCTCACAGACTTTGAAGATCCAGAACTGTGGCCTGGTCAGTCCACTTTGCTTAGTTAACAGCTGCAGACTGGTTCAAGCTTCAGCAGCAGGATCCACACATCGCTACATTTCTTCACTACCTAGATGTTAACAACAAGCCTAGTGAAAAGGAACAGGGCAATGAGTGTGCTGAAATTAGGGTAATGTTAAGAGAGTGGGCTAAGTTAACCATTTGAGAGGGGGTATTATATCGTCAACTTCAAGATCACCATAGACATGCATTATTTCAGCTAGTAGTGCCTTTAAGTCATCAAGCATGTGCCCTCGAAGGAATTCACAATGAGACTGGACATTTTAGTATGGACAGAACATTGTCAGAATTCTATGGGGTAATGTTACAGAAATTTGCGTAACACCTGTGCATATGCATTGTGATTAAGTAACTCAGAAATGGTCTCCCCCATGAAATGTATTTTTGTTTACGACTGTAAGTCACCCTGGATAAGGGCGTCTGCTAAGAAAAAATAAATAAATAAATAAATAAATAAATAATAATAATAATTTCCACTATGGTTATTGGTTCAACTAATAGCTGTCTATTTTCCAGTGACAGTTTTGGTAGTGTTAGCTTTTCAAAAAAACTATTAAGATTTTGTATCATAGGAGATGTTTCCGAAGAATATAACTGTCGGTAATAGTTCTCAAATTCTTGATTAATTTCTTTCAGATCAGTTTTTAAAGTACTGTGACAGGCTGACCGGGGTAAGGAGACTCAGTCAGGATGTGCAGGGAAAATAAAACAAAATACACAAAACAAAAGGCACGATGGCCAACCAAAAAGACAAACACAAAAACAGGCTTTAAACTCTAACTATCCAAAAAGAAACACGCACGCACGCACGCACGCACGCACGCACGCACGCACGCACGCACGCACGCACGCACGCACGCACGCACGCACGCACCGGTCTCACTCTCACAAACACTCACCAACTAACATACCCAACCACTCCCTTTTATACAGGTGTCTGGGCTAATTGTGCAATTCGCACCTCATTAGCCCAGGCACATTCCACACATTCCTCACACAAACTCACTCACTGAACCACTCCCCAAACTCA